>JAOTOL010001607.1:1755000-2100000 GCA_034440575.1 Imbricaverruca yamaguchii | reverse complement strand
CCAGCGAGTGGGCCAGTCTGCTTGGCAAACAAGCCCACCTGTATGGCAAATGAGCCAGCCTGACCAACAAACGTGCTGGCCTGAGCAACAAGTTGGCCAGCCAGCCTGCCCTGAAAGTGAACCAGCCTGCTTGGTTGGTTATTTGGGTTTTCGGGTGCATCGACTGCGTTGGTCATACAGCGCCCAGAACCAGCCTGCTTGGTAAGCAGATCCACCTGCATGGCAAGTGGGCCAGCCTGCCTACACTGGAAACAGATCTGCCTGCCCTGCAAGTGGGCTGGTTGCCATGCAGGCCTGCCATGCCCACTTGCCATGCGAGTAAGCAGGCTTTCCTGCACAGTAAGCGGATCCACCTGCACAGCAAGTGGGTTTGCCTGCCCTGCAAGTGGGCCAGCCCTCTTGGTAAGCAGGTCCACCTGCACAGCAAGCAAGTCCACCTGTACAGGGAGCAGGTCTGCCTGCCCTGCGAGTGGGCCAGCCTGCCCTGTGAGTGGGCTGCTTGCCATGCAGGCCTGCCATGCCCACTTGCCATGCGAGCAAGCAGGCTTGCCTGCACAGCAAGTGGGCCAGCCTGCTTGGTAAAGAGGTCCACCTGCACAGCAAGTCCACCCGCATGGGAAGCGGGTCTGCCCGCACAGCGAGTGGGCCAGCCTGCCCTGTGAGTGGGCTGCTTGCCATGCAGGCCTGCCATGCCTACTTGCCATGCGAGCAAGCAGGCTTGCCTGCACGGCAAACCCACTTGCTGTGCTGGTGGACCACCAGCACAGCAAGTGGGTCTGCCTTCCCAGCAAGTGGGCCAACCTGCCCTGAAAGTGGGCCAGCCTGCTTGGTAAGCAGGTCCGCCTGCACAGCAAGCAGGCTTGCCTGCATTGCAAGCTGGTCTGCCTGCCTGCCTGCTGTGTGAGTGGGCCAACCTGCTTGGTAAGCAGATACACCTGCATGGCAAGCAGGCTTGCCTGCATGGCAAGTGGGTCTGCCTGCATGGCAAGCAAGTCTGCCTGCATGACAAGCGTGTCAACCTGCACAACAAGCAGGCTGGCCTGCCGAGCAAAATTAGAAGTCACTGGTTGCAGATTTGGAAGTTGGAAAAATGATTAGCACTTTTGCTGCTAATCGCATGATAAATGGTTGTTTCCACCAACGCTGTTCGCTAGGGATGCTAGTAACAAGCACCATTCAAGCAATGACAAGCACCATATGTACTATTCGGCCGGAAAGGGGCTAATTCTAGCCTGAAGATGCTAGACTGCAAGAATGAGGATGCTGGATCCTAGCAGCCATCGCTATTATTTCAAGCAGTCCAGACTAATTCAACTGCTTATATCTAACACTATTACAGTTAGTTTTTTTTTGGCGGGAGTTTGAACGTTCCATGGCTGCTCACAGTTAGCATCTGGGTAGTTAAAATGAGCAGCGAGGAAAAATGGCGGGAACATTAGCACCCTAGCGCTGCTTAACGAAACAAATGCGAACTGTCGGCCATTTTTGTTTGGGATGCGGCGGCGTGCGGATCGGTGCAGTTGTGCGGCAAGATTTCAGTGAAAAATAGAAGTATCTCTGGCATTCAGAGAACCTCTGAATCCAGTCACAAGCCAGTCATAGTCTATACAAGGTGGGTGTGTCTTCATACCAAATGCATTTCCATATTGCATAAATATAAGTATGTCAGCATCTTGCCAACCTCGCTGCATATACCCTTGAAATTACGGGCGCTCTATGACTTACGCAGTTGATGCACACTTAAGCTACACTAGCAACATACCTGAGCTTGACAACATATAATAGCTGGCAGGCTTAGTAAGGCATATGTGGTATTGCACTCGGGCAAACAAACTTAATTGATATTTTATGGCATCATTATTCAACTATGGATACTGAAAAGCTTACAGGGCTATGCCAGTTGCAGCTTATTTTGTGGGGATAAAAACATGTATTTCTGAAACAATGGTTTTGGGCGGGATATTGTGCTGCTCAGCAATGTATGGTAGATTTGTCTTAAAAGGTGTTTTTGATTTTGGGGGGACTTCTTTTAAATAAAATGTTTATGAAGGTGACTTAAGATGATAGAACCACTTATATTCTCTGCAAATGCTTACTTTTCAGGTTGTGAACAAAGTAATGTAAAAAAGTGGCTTTGAGTTATGTAACATAGCATAAAAAGAAATGTTTTTTTTTTTTTAAAGGAGCATAAACTAACCTAGCCTAGCATAGCCTATATTTGTAAGAAAAAATATGTGAAGCGTTTTATTTCCTGAAAATTCTTACAATTAAAAAGGAACTTAACCCAGCCTAGCCTAGCCTAACCTAGCCCAACCTAACCCAACCGAACCTAACCTAAGATACTTTTGAAGGAAGTAAATCCAATAAAACATTGTGAAATGTTTTCCCTCGAAACTTTTGGGTATTATTGTGCTTTAAGGTAGTAAAAAGAAGACAAATGCACTCATTTGCCTCCATCAAGCAAGCAAATGGGACAAGTTTGGTCAAGTTATGTTAGTTTAGGTCTTTTAGTTGGACTTTAAAAAAAGCAAAAGCAAATTCACACAATTTTTTTCTTCTCATTTTTACCGTAAATATATGGTCCCATCATCTTAGTCACCTTCACAACCATGGTATTCTGAGAAGAAAAAATCCAAAGAATCCAAAAGCACTTATTAAGACAATAATGCCGAATTTATAAGCTGCAGAAAAGCTTTAGTACTTATATTATCATCACCTATTGTTGCTACCAGATAGTTGTATAGGCCTACACTAGGCTGGCCACCATGGCTCTTTCGAAATTTTAACACGCTATGGCTCGAATACATTTTTATGGATCTCATTGGTTTATTTCAAATTATGTAGCCATTGGATCAGCTCTTTACATCACCATTTGTTCATGGCTCACACTATGCCATGAAAGACTGAACTGGGATAAATGTACAGCTTGCATTGCAAATGAAAGACATTGGGTTAGGGGGGGTATTTGGTGTTACTGTCATTTAAGGTGTGCATGAGAAAAGGTGTACACACATTTTCCTCCATGAAGCAAACAACTGGGTTAGGCTACATCATTTCATAGGTTTTTAGTTGCAAAACTTGAGATTTAAATAAAAACCCAATATTTGAATTCCTATTTTTAACGCAGGATGGGTTAGATGAGGTTAGATTAGGGTAGGTTAAGTTTTAGTTTTTTTATTCGAAAAAGTTGAGCACAATCATCTCCATTTTTTTCCACTTCTTGTGTTTGTAGCGGTTACTTCAAAGAGATGTTAAGCTATGTTTTGTTATGCTGTGTTATTTTGTTTCACATCGCTTTTCATGACATTATCTAAATCTAAGTTTCATATGGCATGCCACTCAAGGCCATTATTTTGGTGTTATTGTGCTTGCCACCTGAAAAGGGCAAATTTATGCTTTCAGGTAGTTTGTGAATAACTGGCATTTCTTTTTTCAATGCAATGTGTATAATATAAAGATATACAGACATAAAGGATCAGTTCAACTGTGGCCAGAAGGGCCCTTCTTGGTTGCACTCTGGACACTCGACCAGTTTCCCCCAAAATCAATCGATCAACCCTTTCTGGAACACTGAAAGGCAAGCCCTCTATTCTTATGATTGTCTATGCTGTTTTTAAAGATGTTCAATGTGTTGCTACTGACAATGGTCTCTGGCAGCTGGTTACAGTGTTCTATTACCCAGTTGTTGAAGAAGGATTGTCTTATCCTTGCCATGGTGTGGTTAACCTTAATGTTGAATTGATGGCCTCTAATTGCATCATTTCTGTTAAATGCAAACATTTCCCTGAGATATCCCTTCCCTAGACCATGAACAAATTGAAAGACCTCGATGAAATCTTCTCTCAGCCTTCTATATCTAAGTGAAAACATATTTAATTTCTTCAATATTTCCTCATAAACCAGGTTGGTTTACCATTAACCATTTTTGTGGCCCTCTCTTGCACTTTCTCTAAACGCCAACAATCTTTTTCATTGCTAGGAGACCAAGCTTGGATGCAGTATTCCAAATGTGGCCCGACATGCACAGTAAAGCTTCGTGATGACTTCCTCAATTCTGCATGATACATTCCTACTTATTTCCCCAAGCATTCTCAGTGCCTCCTTCCTGGCTTCCTTGGTCTGTTCTGATGCCCCCAATTTTGTGTTTAAAATAACACCTAAATCCTTTTCCTGTTGAGTCACCGATAGTACTTGGCCACCCATCAAGTATGAAGCCGTGATATGCTGCCTACCTACATGCATGACTTTGCACTTATTGATATTAAATTTAATTTGCCATTCTTCGGACCACTTCACAAGTTCGTCTGTCTTTCTGCAGCGAAATATGCTCATTGTGACCTGTTATTGCCCTAAAGACCTTCAAATAATCCGCAAATTTCAAAACTTTACTGCTTAGGCCACTTTCAATGTTATTTACAAATATAATGAACAGTAGTGGGCCCAGTGCTGACCCCTGGGGAAGCCACTAAGAACATTTTGACATGATGACTTTGTACCATTTAGCATCACTCTTTGCTGTCTATCTGAAAGCCACAACTCTATCCATTTTAAGATGCTGCCTGCAACACCATGGGCCTGAAGCTGTATCATTAACCGTTTATGGGGTACCTTGTGAAAGACCTTACTAAGGTCAAGATGTGCTACATCCATCTGATCTCTCTGATCAAATTGTTCTGCAGCGAATTTCAAGAAATCCAAGAGGTTGGTGAGACATGATCTCACTTTTATAAACCCATGTTGAGATCTCGAATCAATCTGTTTCGAGATCTCAACAGACCAAGGAAGCCAGGAAGAAGAAAAAACAACCGAACTGAAACTAACTTAAACCTTGCATGCGGTGAAATAGTTGTTTTTAGTGCAAAATCTCCCAAGACATATTTCTCGAACCTTCGTAAACTTCTAAAACCTAACCGGACCTACACAAACCTTGAGTAATTCCAACCTAAAAACATACAAGTCACAATCTAAGTCCCTAACCTAACCTAAAACCTAACCTAAAAACCTTGCCTAAATTCCAAGTGTACATTTGGATTAGGTTGCATTAGTTAATGGCAGATTACTGTGCCCGTTATTAGGGAACAGTAACCCTCATATCGATTTAGACTGTTATATTGTGAGCAAAATGAAAATGATGTCATTCGCAGATGGGTAAATTTGTGCGTTAATTGTTTTATGGATTCTTGGAATCTATTTTGCCAATGCAGTGTTTATGAATGCTACTAAGATGATGGGGTCACTCATTTTCTGTGCAAATGCTTACTTTTCAATTTATGCGCGAAGTAGCAAAAAAATCGCCTTTGAGTCATGTAGAAGAGCATAGCATTCCACAGTAATTCGCACTTCAAACATGAAGCCCTATGGACTGTACCTCCGGCCACTCCCAATGCATTTTGGCCCGCTCATTTCCTCCATGCATTATGTCCTCACGACTTTCAGAAATAAACGCCATTGCTGGGTAAATACTGATTATTTTGTATATTTGACGCTACATCGTAAGGCTAAATCACAGCGTGGCGCGCATTTTATCGTTTATAGTCATAGTACAGAAGCATGAACATAGTGTACATGTTGTGTAATTAATAATACGATCAATTACAGCCCATTGTTTATGGGGAATAAACAAACTTGATGCTACCAAGAACCATTGAAGGTAGTCAGTCGTGCAAGGCAATCGAAATCGTGTATCTAGACATAAAGACAAACAGACATACATGATTAATGCAACTATGAGCCACAAGGGCCCTTCTTGGTTGCACTCTGGCCACTCAACCAGCTGCCCACCAAATCCGTCGATCAGCCCTCCTTGGAATACTGAAAAGCAAGCCCTATATTCTTATAATGATTGTTTATGCTATGTTTAAAGATGTTCAATGTGCTGCTACTGACAATGGTTTCTGGCAGCTTGTTCCAGTGATCTACTACCCTCACTGCTGGTGGACCGACGCAAATTTTTGTGGTCCAAGCGAGACTTTCGGAGCCCCAGCACGATTCCCGACAGCTTATCCCTCTCAGGATGGCGGGGGAATTTGCCCCTTTGATACACCAATGCGGCCACCAAAGGAATATTTTTTGTTGTTGTCCTAGAATGACATTCCGGTTAAGAATTGATTTTTGGAGCAGCAGCAGGATTTGAGGCCCAGCGCGATCTTTTTGGCCTGCAGTGTGATTGTCCAGGGCTGCGACGGGACTATTTTTTAGGCCAATGTCGTCTATTGGGCCCGACGTCCTTTGCTTGGATCCCTAGCGCTAGCTTCAGCGGCCTCGATACTTTTTGTGGGTCCAATACGTTTTGTGGGCTTTTGGCGTCATTGTTGGGTCCTCAGGGTGATTATCCATGCTTGGATTATTTTAGTTTCTCCAGCTTCATTTGTTTTGGTCGCAATGAGACTGTTGTGGAACGACCCGTCGTGCCCCTAGAGTGACTTTCATAGTCCGGCCGTGAATTTTTGGTAACCTCAGGCTCAGCGTGGTTTTCAGGAGCCCCATCTGGATCTTTTTGGGCCCATATCATGCTAGTCAAGTACCTCGGCACGACTTCTACTATTTCTTTGGGGCTTCTTCTTGCAAATTATAGGCCTCATTTCCCGTCTTAAGGATCTCGTCTAATTTCCTGGAGTTCCTTTGCCAGTTTTCAATTATTCCTTGTGTGTCCTGTCCTCCTCCATATTCAATGGTCCTCCTCTCTCGTCTTTGAGGGCCTCTTACATCCTGGGGCCTGTTTAGCATAGCATGGTGCTTGCTCTCATGCTCCAGGAACATTATCTGCCAAATTATGGGCCTCCTGCCCTGTCCCCTGTCTTGAGGGATCTTCAATTTTTGAAACCTCACATCCTTCAATGCCTGGTGCCACTCCCATCTTAAGGGCCTCCTCTCATTAACTTGGAACTCTTTCCCTGGAACTCTATTTCTCTTATAGTCCTTTTTTAAATTAGGAGCCTCCTCTCACGTCTTGGGGGCGTCCTGCTTTTGGTGTTGATTCGACCTAGGGGCCTCCTCCAAATCTCCGTTATACGTCTCTTATAGGGACCTGATATTGTCCTGTTGTGGGAAACTCCCTTTCGTTCTGGGGGCCTCCTCCCAATCTCTGTTCTACGTATCGTATGGGTACCTGATGATATTGCCCTTGGGAGCCTGCTTTTCGTCCTGGGGCCTTCTTTTCGTCCTGGGGCCTCCTTCTCGCCCTTGGGGCCTGGTTTTCGTTCTGGGATCCTCCTTTTCATCCTGGGAGCCTCCTTTTCGTCCTGGTGGCCTCCTTTTCGTCCTGGGGGCCTCCTTTTCGTCACGGGGGTCTCCTGATCGTCCTGTGAACCTTCTTCACGGCCTGAGGGTCTCCTTTTCGTCCTCCGGGCCTGTTTTTTCGTCCTGGGGACCTCTTGTTTGTCCTGTGGAGCCTCCGTTTCGTCATGGGGGCCTCCGTTCTGTCCTGGGGGATCCTTTTCGTCCTGGTGGCCTCCTTTTCGTCCTGGGGCCTCCTTTTCGTCCTGGGGGCCTCCTTTTCGTCCCGGGTGCCTCCGTTTCGTTCTGGGAGCCTCCTTTTCGTCCTGGGGCGTCCGTTTCGTCCTGGGCGTCTCCTCCCAATATCTGTTCTACGATTCTTATAAGGAGCTGATATTTCCTGGGGGCCTCATTGTCAGTATATATACTGACGGCGCATATATACTGCCTCCTTGACAGCATTATTTTTTGTCCCGTTGGCCTCCTAACTCACTTTTTTCTTGTGGATTTCCGGACAGGGGCCTCCTGAAATTTCAGGAGGGGCGGCGACCCCCCAGTCTCACAGCAGAGGGCGGGGGGGATTGCTCCCGCTGCCCTCCGGTGGCGACGCCCATGTATATATATATATATATATATATAAATATGTATATATATATATATATATATAAATATGTATATATATATATATATATATCTTTATATATATATATATTTATGTATATATATATATAAATATATATATATATATATATATATATATATATATATATATATATATATATATATATATATATATATGTGTGTACGTGTATGTATGTGATATAACCGTAGGGTTCGACGTTTAAACTTGACCCCAATTGGGAGAGCCCATTCGATCATTGAGGTGGTCCAGTGACCCACCTTAGCATATACAAAATACATCCATCTATTTTTAATATTTGATATTTTGATGGGCATACCAAAGTTGACTTACTACCTTGGATGGAAAAGGCAGTCAGCTAAGCTTCCTTTACCTGAATTCTCCTCCAATCGATGTTACCCAGATGACAGTGCTATCATGGCTTCCCCTATTCTTTACTGACCCCAGATCATAACGTGGTATCACCTTAAAAAAACGGCAGGCGACCATCATTGGTGTAGATTTCTGAAAGCCATTGGGAGGGCACGACGCATGAAGGAAATAGGCAGGCCCAAATGCATCGGGGTTCATATCACATACAGTCCCATGTTAAAAGTTGAGATGGCAAGGTCAACATTTAAATGGTGAGCAAGTGGCCACCCAAAGCGTGCGAAGTTACACCCCTAGCACCCATCAGTGGACCCAACCATTATAAGACACCATGCTAGGGGATTTGTAATACTCTGTTTCGAATGGCTATTCATTTCTCCTTCCACATCCTTTCATTTCTTACTTACGATTTTCAACCCGAATAGGTATCTTAACCACCAAAGAAGAAGTGCCAACAAGCCTTAAAATACATCGATGATCGAAAACCGTCACATCGCAAGGCACACATACCCACTTTATCACGTCGCGCAAACAATTTCCTCCTTTCTCTGTTATTAACCATTTCCATTAAGTATTTCCGATCAGATCCTCATACTCGGGTATGAGGGGGGGGGGGGGGGCTTATATACCCACCTCTAATTTCCAAGCTAGACGTTGCATGGAAACGAAATTAATGGCGTCATCTTGTAGCTTGTGGTTTGGGTCAGTATCAAGTAAAGCATGGCATGTTTATTTATGGATCTGTTGGAGAACATTTATATATTAAAGGTCTTCGGATTTGATTTTTGGGGCCTGTTGCCATACTGGGATTAAAAATATTTGATGATGTAGATAGAAGGAAATGGTTCAAGTTTCGCTTCTCACAAAGCATGTTCAACTTTTGGAGAAAAGTTTGTATCTTGCCTAAGGCATCCAGTTCACCGACGGTAAGCTAACGTGTGATCTGACAGCCGACAGCATGGGCGACTAATTATGTCATCAACTGCAGCATATAATGTGAGTTAACTTGCAACTAACTATGGTTTGTTTGTATGTGAATCTAAGGGACATCCGTGCAACTACAAATCCGTTGGAACTGCGTCTTTTGGGCCGACCGTTGAAATGTTGAAACGTTTCAAATATTGTAGATAATTACCAAAAAAGATAGAAGAAAATAGATTGCACGACGCGAAGAAACATGTCACAAAACGTTTGGAGGTACGCTTTGATCTTGCCCTAGGCGCCTCGATCAAATGTCACACTGGGTCAAAATAGTAATGTCTTGACCTTCGACAGCATTAGTCGTGTATGATGCCATGTTGTATAGCACATGGTATAGGTCAGCTTGAAACCAAATATGGCGAAATGTGTCCATTGGACAGATTTTGGGAAGTTCCTGTCATTGACGAAGTGTTGACAAATTGTTTTTCCTTGACCTTTGCCACATTGGGATTCAAAATATGCAATAATGGAGATAAAAGGAAAGAATGGTCGCGGCACGAAAGAGCATGCCACCATGACCCTGGTCTGTCGTATGATCTGTGCATTTGGTACCGCTCTATAAGAAGATGTTTCAGAACGTGTGTAGCGCTTTCGGGATCAGTTTGAAGCAAAACTAGTTTGCTGACTCTCTTATTCCCTAACGTCTTACTCGCTCATCGGTATGATTATGTACATACAATGAAAGCTTGGTTTTTGGTGCCACACCATGCATAAATAATACATGGGTGATAGGTTTTTTTTTTCTTCTCTCGTGTGTTAGAACCCATGCATAACTTCACAATGACGACGGTTTACTATTTTTAGACGATACCTCGAAGGAAACCATCTGCCTATGGGGGATTCCACATGCTACACTATTTGATGGTGTTGACGAGAACAATATACCGATGTTCCCCACAACTAAATATTCGGTTGTTGCTGGAGATGTGGTGCTGGTGACCGCTGACGAGGAAATCAACCTTCTATTCTGTCATGCTACTGTGCCATCTATTGTATCAGAATATTACTCATTCCTTGCTGAACCTGCGATTCACTGCGAAGTTCAACGCGTTTTTGTACTACGTGCAACGGTGCAATGTATGCATCAACGATCATGTGTCGGTGCCCCATAAAGTGCTAAAGTTCAGGCAGTAAAAGACTAAAGGGTTTGTGATGCACCGTATTGAATAGTCGGCCGGATTGAAAGAAATCATCGTGATGAGTTTTGTTGCTTTAACTATTTTTTATATCGGCTGACTTGGATATTCGCTTCAATAAATTGCTTCCACCGAAGTCGCTGGTTTCACTGCGGAATGTTTCGACAGAGCGAAGCTTCATCCGATATGCACAATACTGGGATAAAAACAGGTACATGATGACGATGCAGAACAGTAGTCCACCTGCAGTCTGTACCATACCAGGAGTCAAAGTCTGCACTGGTCTGTACCAGGTTCGCAGTCTGAACTACAGCACTAACGATGCCTAAAGCTAAATTGGTATAAAACTAGTTGTTGACAAACTGGAAACCGTCAGACACACACTACATATATATATATATATATATATATATATATATATATATATATATATATATATATATATATATATATATATATATATATATATATATATATATATATATATATATATATATATATATATATATATATATATATATATATATATATATATATATATATATATATATATATATATATGCATATATATATATATATATATATATATATATATATATATATATATATATATATATATATATATATATATTTACCTATTCCTTTGCGTTGCTATTTGTATACGAATGCATTAAAAGGTTTTATCGCCTGTAAGCATCCTGTTCGCTATAATATTGAAAATCGGTATCGGAAGCTAGCATGCAGCAAAAGAAGTCATCCGTCCACATAAACACAGTAAGCCACCAAAACCTGTACGTCACTATCAAGGAGACCAAGTTGGATTCAAGCACCCAAGGGGTGCTAAATGTGCTAGCACCATAGCCGAACCGTACCCCAGAGGTGCTGGTTTTTGGCGTGAGGAAAATCTAGAACCCTGGGGGTGCTAAATCGCAAGCACCCCATGGGTACTCATTTCAAGCACACTGTTACTAAATATAGCCCAATGAAAAGGTGCTAACTATAAGCACCATGCTTATATTTAGCACCTGAAATTTTTCGATGTGATGCCAGCTCCAGAAAGGTGCTTAATTCAAGCAGGCCTGTGGTGCTGGAATTTGACATCTGAAGTAGCACCCAAGGGGTGCTAATCATTTTTTACAGTGTAGCTTCAGCTTTGAAGGCAGAAGCGTGTGCAAGTGACGTCAGTCAACCTTCAAATACAAGAACATAAGGAAATTTTCAAGAAAAAGCAACATTCTGAATGAAAAAACCACAATGACCACAAACCAGCATATCCAGCTATGTTGGTCCAGCATTCTAAAATTTCTGAGGAAAATCTTCCCCATGTTATACTGAATAAATTGATCAAATGTCACAAAAATAAAGGCTACAAAAAATTGGTGCATGCAACCCTGCTTCACCAACAAATCGGAGGAAATATACTGACTAGGGTAAGTTTTGATTCTCAGTGATAGTTTTTGATGTGCTTAAGACAACGCAACCACATAATTTCTCCACAAATGATTATTCCTTGTGCTGCAATACCTTAGATTGTTATTAAGCTTTCTTTTGCAGACAAACAAGTTCATAATTTTTCTGACAAAAATGCTGTTCCTTTTGTTGTTTTTTTTTGCTCAAGTTGTTGCTCAATTTCCACTGCCACAGGATTCAAAAGTTCCTTCTTGAAGCATCAGGGCTATAAGCCACAAACCTGTGCCTATGGAGTCATCAATTGTATTTATGACTGTTGACTTAGGAATAATCATTTGTTCAGAAATTATGTGGTTGTGTTGTCTTAAGCACATCAAAAGTACCACTGAGAATCAAAACTTATCGTCGTCAATATATTTGCCCCTATTTGTTGCTGAAGCAGGGTTGCATGCACTGATTTTTTGTAGCCTTGATTTTGGTGACATTTGATCAATTTATTCAGTATAACATGGGGACGACTTTCCTCATACATTTTAGAATGCTGGACCAACATAGCTGGATATGTTGGTTTGTGGTGATTGTAGTTTTTTTTTCATTCAGAATGTTGCTTTTTCTTGAAAATTTCCTTATGTTCTTGTATTTGAAGGTTGACTGACATCACTTGCAGGCTTCTGGCTTCAAAGCTGAAACTACTACAATTATATGTAGTTGGAGCATTATAACCTTGAAGGTTGACACTGCAAAGTGGCTTCCAAATCTGCAGCCAGTGACTTCCAAATATGCTCGGCAGGCCAGCCTGCTTGTTGTGCAAGCTGACATGCTTGCCATGCAGATGGACATGATTGCCATGCAGGCAGACCCGCTTGCCATGCAGGCGGACCCGCTTGCCATGCGGGCAAGCCTGCTGGCAGGTGCAGATGGACCTGCTTACCAAGCAGGCTGGCCCACTCACAGAGCAGGCTGGCCCACTCGCAGGGCAGGCTGGCACACTTGCAGAGCAGGTTGGCACACTCGCATAGCAGGCTGGCCCACTTGCTGTGCAGGTAGACCCACTTGCAGTGCAGGCAAGCCTGTTTGCTCGCATGGCAAGCGGCCCACTCTCAGGGCAGGCGGACCCGCTTGCCGTGGAGGCAGACCCGCTTCCCATGCAGGTGGACTTCCTGTGCAGGTGGACCTGCTTACCAAGCAAGCTGGCCCACTTGCTGTGCAGGCAACCCCGCTTACTGCACAGGTGGACCTGCTTGCTGTGCAGGCAAGCCCGCTTGCTCGCATGACAAATGGCCATGGCAGGCCTGCATGGCAAGCAACCCACTCGCAGGGCAGGCTGGTTCACTTTCAGGGCAGGCAGACCTGTTTACTGTGCAGGTGGACTCGCTTGCCATGCAGGCAGACGCGCTTGCCATGCGGACAAGCCTGCTGGCAGGGCAGACTATCCCACTTGCTCTGCAGGCAGACCTGCTTCCCATGCAGGTGGACTTGCTGTGCAGGTAGACCTGCTTACCAAGCAGGCTGGCCCACTTGCTGTGCAGGCATAAAGACATAAAGACATAAAGACATAAAAGATTAGTGCAACTATGAGCCACCAGGGCCCTTCTTGGCTGCACTCTGTACACTGAACCAGTTGCCCACCAAATCTGTCAATCAGCCCTCCCTGTAATACTGAAAAGCAAGCCGTCTATTATTGTAATGATTGTCTATGCTGTTTTTAAAGATCTTCAATGTGCTTCTACTGACAATGTTTTCTGGCAGCTGGTTCTAGTGTTCTACTACCCTGTTGGTGAAGAAAGTCTGCCTTAACCTTGTTCTGCTGTGGTTAACTTTAATTTTGAATTTATGACCTCTAATTGCATCATTTCTGTTCAATTCAAACATTCCCCAAGATATCCCCTCTCCAGACCATGGACAAATTTAAAGACCTCGATGAGATCTCCTTTCAGCCTTCTATATCTAAGGGAAAACATATTCAATTTCTTCAATCTTTCCTCATATGCCAGGTTGCTTATGCCATTAACCATTTTTGTAGCCCTCTTTTGTACTCTCTCTAAAGGCCAACAATCTTTTTCATAGCTAGGAGACCAAGCTTGGATGCAGTATTCCAAATGTGGCCTGACGTATGCACAGTAAAGCTTCCTGATCACTTCCTCACTTCTGTATGATACATTCCTATTTATTGCCCGGAGCATTCTCAGTGCCTTCTTCCTGGCTTCCTTGGTCTGTTCTGATGCCCCCAGTTTTGTGTTTAGAATAACACCTAAATCCTTATCCTGTTGAGTCACTGATAGCACTTGGCCACCCATCAAGTATGGAGCCTTCATATGCTACTTACCTACACGCATGATTTTGCACTTATCAAAATTTAATTTAATTTGCCATTCTTCTGACCACTTCACAAGTTCGTCTAAGTCTTTTTGCAGCGAGATATGCTCATCTTGACCTGTTATTGCCCTAAAGACCTTCAAATCATCCGCAAATTTCAAAACTTTACTGCTTAGGCCACTTTCAATGTTTTTTTAACAAATATAATGAACAGTAGTGGCCCCAGTACTGACCCCTGGGGGACTCCACTAAGGCACTAAGGCATCCCTGCTTACTGTGCAGGTGGACCCACTTGCTGTGCAGGCAAGCCTGCTTGCTCGCATGGCAAGTGGGCATGGCAGGCCTGCATGGCAAGCAGCCCACTCACAGGGCAGGCTTCTTTTCCTTATCATTTGTGATTGTATCCGTTGAGTTATGTAGCGTCGCCAATCTCTTATAAGCTTTGTCTGCCTTGGTGTGCAATTGGCTTGTTAGTGTACATAATGTACGTCTTGTTGTCTTGTGCGTGAGTTAATGCTATGTCACTTCTTTGTTACAGGAGGTGGATTGCCCTAACCTGCCAGCTCGGCCCTCATCTTCCTGGCACCAGAATGGCCAGCACCCTCTAACTCCCGTGCCTGATATTGCCAGCTGACTGCAGCACTTTGACAGCCTGCACAATCTTGCTGGTGCCACAAGGGGCACTGCAGCGGGTGTTCGCGTTCCTGGCCTTCTCGGAGCGGTTCGCCTTTTCACCACCAGCCTTCACATGCGCCGCACTGCCGCCCTGGCTCGAGGCGGGCCGTCAGCAAGATTCATCGTAGCTGCTTACGTAAGTTTTAGACGCGCTTCACGAAGAGATGTCCGTGGCTCCACCTGGCGATGGTCAGCCACAGCCACAAACGTCCTCCAAGTCCTCGCAGTCGCCACGGCTTGAACTGACGCCGTCGCTGGCGGACGGTGGTCTGCAGACACGACCTCCGCCTGGCCTACCTGCCGTGACTCGGGACGACAGTACACTGACACGTCCGTCCGCCGGCTTCAAGTGTAGGCCTCAATGGTCGAGCGACGGCGCAGCCCCGTGTGACGTCCGGCTCGCCGGACAGTGCGGCACGCTCCATGCCGACCTCAGTGGGGGCCGTGCCTCCCAGGAGCCGCCACCGTCCCGCAGTGGTGGTGATGTCCTGTCCGGCGACTGTCGACAGCCGACGGTCGGCGGCGGCTGTGCCACTGATCCGCCGCCGCCACCAGCTCCGACTCTGGTGCGGCGTCTGCTGGCCGGCCGTGCCGAGACGATCTGCGTGTGCTGCACGTGCGGCTCGTGTGTCGCGCCACCTGAACAGCTTCACCGACCTGCACTTGGTCGTGCCGAACTCTGCAGTCTCAACCTTGTGCCGACGTCCAGGTGTCTGATCTGCTGGAACAGTATCTGGCGGCTGTCCGGCGAGAATCAATACCACAGCTAGCTGTACGCTGAGCTGTGCGACGCCGACCGACAGCTGCAGTTGCTGCAGCCGCCGCAGTACCTCGTCATCTCGCTGGTGCGCTTCATGTTCGAGCGTGGCATGGGCACGCGCCGCATGGTGCTGACTGGCGTGGCGCTGAAGGAGCAGCTGTGGGTGCCAGTTCGCGGCCGTCCGGCCGTCCAGTACCAGCTGTACGCGCTGGTCGTGCACCGCGGCGACTCGTTGAACGCCGGTCACTACTACTGCGTGGCGCTGATATTTCTGTGCTGTGATACTTTAAAGATGGTTATAAAAATTAACAAAATGCTTGAATTATGTAAGATAGAATCACAAGTTGATCTGTGTTTTGGGCATGACCATTCTTCAGGGACAAAGTATATACACAGCCATTTTACACACAGGGCTTGTAGCACATGCTTTATGTATTAGACTGTCCATTATTGACTGAAGTGTTTTAATCCTCACCCAAGTCCAAATATCTGCTATATTTAAATACCAACATGACAGTAGACATTGCAACAAGTACATATGATGTGACTAACGGAATAATGTTCGTGGTTTCCCTAGATAATTGTCCTGTACCTACTGCACTTGGAAGTGTTCGCATGTGGTGATGGACGCCTAAGTGAATACGTCACTGAGTGAGTGAGTGAGTGACGAAGTATTGAGTGAGCACGTATCTGGGAGGGTGAATGAACTGGGTGAGTGATTGTGCTGGTTGGTGATTACGGACCGGATAAGTTGGCAAGTGCAGGTAATGTATGTACAGTGTGATGCTGTATAGGGAACTGGTTTTATGAAGGTCCATGAAGCCTCCATTGTGGTCAGTGGTGACTTTTTCAATGGATTCTGCAATTTTTCGTTCTGCCATGACTTTATAAGTCTGTAAGATTGTGATGCTGAGCGTAGTAGATGGTGCAACTCTGAGCATCACAAGCCAACGGATTTGTAAAAACAACATAACTAAAAATTGCAGAATCCAATGAAATCAGGAACAAAAAGGCACCCCTAAGCACAATGGTAGCTTCATGGACCCTCCTAAAACCAATTCCCTATATAGCATGATACTGCATGCTCACTTGCACTCGCCGACTTATTCACTTCGTAATCACCCACCAGCACAATCACCCACCCCATCATTCGCCCAGAAGTTCACCCACCAGGTACGGACTCACCCACTAACTCGTCACTCACACGTACACTTACTCACTGACGTATTCACTCGCTCGTTCATGCACACACGATAACACGAGTGCAGTAGACGGTGACGCATCATGGATATGCAGGCATATAGTGTATATGGAGATGCATAGGGAAGTTATCTAGGGAAGCCATGCACATTATTACTGTAACGATCGGATCATATGTACTTGTTGCCGTGTCCATTGCTGGGTTGGTATTTAAATACGGCCGATGCTTGGACGTGACAATTAAAACCATTTTGTCAATATTGGTGGACAACCTGATCAATAAAGCGTGTGCTACAACGCATGTACTTAAGATGTATTTGTGTATGCAATTTGTCTCTGAATAAGGGTCATGTTTGAAATATATCAGGCCAATTTGTGATTATGTGTTACTTAATATTAGAATTTGGTTACTTTGCCTAGTAGTCTTTCATTCAACAATGTTTAGTACAACTCTCCGCAACATTATCAACTGTGATATTTTCTCCTAAATGTTTCCTTTTCTGAGCTGGACATCAGGTACCCCGTTCCCCAGTGTATATACACTACATGTATATTATACATGTAGTGAATGCTATGGCTTGGAACATACCGCATGCTTCATGAGCGCAATTGCCAATCATGCTGTTGCAATGCATCGTTATGTTGTTTTTTAAACAGCTGGTGTTTTTAATCGGCGTTTGGCGACGGCATTAATATTGACGGTACAGCGAATTACGTGGATATTGTCGGAGCCACCACATTATATGGTGGTCCCTTCACGTACTATTTGTGCCTCTCCATTGCCGTCATGCATTGGTATCTGAATCGTTTAAAAAAATCAACATCATTGGAAGTATAAATGTGTTACCTCAAATCAACATCCTTGCGATAAAGAATATGTTGCCGCAAATGAGTTTAACTCCGTTGATATGCATCTCCAACTGAACCCATAAAGTTCCGCTCCTGTCGGGCTGTCATAGTTCCGAGGCACAAGGACAAACCTATTTCGATTCGTCTGTCGATTTTTACATTCACTGTCGATTGTATGATTATCAATTCTATTGGGTTTTGATGGCCACGACTGGGATGCACGGACCACGTCAGCCACACCTGACGTGTGAAACGAGGGACGCGTTCCTGAAACCATTCAATTTGATACTGGGTTAACGTTCACTGGTAAGTATCGATATCGGACTTAAGGAAGACCAACTATCTCGGCTTACCCACGCCTTCAAGATTCGTCGCGCCCCCTTGATTTCCATCATTTGAAAGATATATAAATTTGGGGGCGCTGCCGCGCACTGTTCGTCCGCTATCCGCGAAAAACCTGACGGGGGGCGGTTGAAGACCCCACGCCTCTCCCCGAGACGGGACGGGTTAAGCATGCACGACCCACTCCCGCTCAACGACGCCCCTTCAAGGACATGTCTCCTTCCCGATGACACTTCCTTGCTGTCCCTCGGCTCATCCTCCACCAATGTGTCAGCGCTCCTCCCCAGACATGCTACATTTCTCATTGCTTGAACGAAGACTAGAGATTTCTCACAAATCCAGGGGTGGATATCCTTATATTCAGTAAATATTTCCACATTGGATAAATATCATAACAAATTATAATTAGCAGAGTGCGAAAACGTGGGTCAAGACCCCCCACCCCCGATCCACCTGCGGGATCCCCAGACATACGGCTTAAGTATTATTGCGGGAGGGGTGCTCGAAAGGCCCATAAGATTTTGGCCCCAGTAGGACTGTGCTTGACAAACCCATGGCCTGTAGAGTTGCAGAGGAACTATCTGCTGTGCCTACCGATGCAACCGTTTTTTAGTTTTCACAGTTTTGCACAGATGCCGACATTGTGTACAATCATGGGTGCTGCATTCGATGGCGCATGCCATTTCATAGGTGTGCGCCCCTTCCAATAATGCAAAGTTTTCACATGGCACCCAATGGATGCGCCCCCAATACATTTGGGCTCGTCCATTGTGTCCATGTCATGCCTCCGCCCACAAATATTTTCCATTTTCAGAAAATAACTTGCATATATCGCCGTTGGAGTATTTAGGAGTGCGCCGCATTCCAACACAAGGATCGAATTCTGTGTATATCGACCCACACGTATGTCACGAACACTTAAATCTACACAGGCATGGGCTTCTGTGTAAATCGACGCATGCGTTATTCACGTCCGCGTAGATATACACCAGTGCCGACTCCTGAGTATATCAACGCCTCCCTGCGTCGATTTACGAAGGAATCGTCTTCCGTGTATATCAACGCGCGCGTATTTCACGCCTACGTATATTTACACAGGCATGGCCTCCTTTGTAAATCGACGCACGCGTAGTTCACGTCCGCGTAGATATACACCAGCGCCACTGCCTGTGTATATCGACGCTTGCGTAGATTTACGGAGGCGAGCGGCTCTGTGTAAATGACGTCAGATCTGCGTCGATATACACTGAAGTCGCCTCCTGTGTAAATCGACTTCCGCGTAGGTTTACGCAGAGCAACAGCTGAGTGTGTATCGACGCGCGCGTCGATTTACACGCGTCCTTAGCACTATTATGGCGATAACTGCTTGCCCATTATTGCATCATGGCTGGGCAGTAGTGGTAGTAGGGTTAGAGAGAGTTTCCAAACACTTCAAGCATGTAACAAATTGCACTATTGCTGCTTTCGTATGACCAAACAAGTAATCATACTGTTTACTGAATACAAAATGAACAAAGTATCTGTATTCACATGGTTCTTTCTATGAAAATCCTCTAACCACTCACACAAAGGAACTTTAAAACATATAATTGTTCTGTAGTGTTGTGCCATATTCTGAACATGAAAGTAGTTGTGCAGGATTGCTTCACTGTGGCTGGTGTGGTACCGATTATTAGTAGCAACTAAAAATACTGGTGCAATTGCAGACAAATATCAGAGGTCACTTCCTTGCAGTTTCTTAAGCTGATTGCTCTCAAAAGCGTGCAAATGGCACCAGAGTAGGGGAAGAAGGTGTATGAACACGTTCTGTTTCCCGAGTACCTACCTTTGGATGTCTCCCACATCATGTTCAGCACATAAACAACAACAAAAGGATGTGGCATTCATAAATGATGGACCTGTCTCTTCCAAAATATGAAGGTCTGATTGCATAGTTATACCATTTTGTGCATGGAGATAATGAAGTTCATAGGTGCCATTTTAGGCTTCCAAGAGCTTAAGGCTTAAGGAAACCCTAATGAAATGCCTTTCAATATTTGTTCTCAATTACACCAGCATTCTTTAGTGGCTTGTACTAATAGCTTGTACCACAACAGCTACAGTGAGTTAATTCTGCACAACAACATTTTTGTGTTGGCAATATGGCACACAACTACAAAATAATTATCTGTTTTGAAGTTGTTCATTGCAAGTAGTTACAGGACTTTCATTGGAAGGAACTATTTGAATATGGATAGATTGTTAATTTCCGTGTCTGGTGAACACAGTATTATTATTACTGGGTCAGGCATACAGAAGCAGCAGTAGAGCTATTTGTTATATTCGTTTCATGCTGCCTTAGGTGTTTGCTAGCTCCGTACACAAAGAATAGGTGCAATTATTCGACCAGACCTTTATATTTGGGGAGAGAAATGTCCATTGCTTACAAATCCACCATTTTATTTCCTCTGAACATGATGCAGAAGACCTCCAAATTTAGGTGTTCGGGAATCAGAAATCGTTTGGATACGCCAGTTTTCCCCTATTACCTAATTGCTGGAGAAGCAAAGCTGGATATTGCTCCTAGCCAGTGCTGCCTGGGCCCATATTTTCTGCATACATTTGTGCATTTTAGTTAATATTTGAATTCTTGACATGCCTTTTCAATGCAAAGTTGATCAAGGTGGTTAAAATGTGACCACTCTCAGCTGTAAAGTGTGAGATATGATTTAGGGGTTCATTATTGCAGTTTTGAGTGTTTACAAGTGCATTTTGCACATTTTGTACCCAGGTAAAGCTAACACGCGCCCTGGAGGGCTTATGAAAATTACGCGCATTGGAGGGGGGGGGGCGGATTCCGCCCCACTGAGATCTCGGCTGCCATAAGGACTAGAGCAACGAAATTCTCAGGATAGATGGGCACGATAGATAACTCTATTGTGTGCAAATTTCGTGGCCTTAGGTCAATATCTACAAGGTCAAATGAGGTCAAAATAGAAAAATGTTCTCGTTTTGCGTGGCTTGGCTTGTCATTGTTATGGATCGCTGTGACTGTGTGTAAATGCTCCAAAATTGGCATTAGTGATGTTTTAGACATTACTAATGATGCAGTACATATGCCAGATCCGCCATGTGAACTCCGGTCACCTATATAATCCGGTCACCTATATCTCCAGTTACCGGAACCTGGCTGCCCACCTGACTGCTCCGTTGAGCGGCTCGGCACAATCGGCTTCGCAAAGAAAGGAGTGAAATACATAAATCACCGGCGTGATTTTTCGGAGTCCTTATGCGATATTTTTGCTGGGTCTGACACATCTTGCGAGCCTTTGACCGGATTTTCGGGTCCCATCATGATTTTCAGGGTTCGATTGATTTCTGTGGCTCCGGCTTCCTTTTTTTCGATGTTTGGGATACTTATGCGATGGGTGCTGGTCCAATCTGGTCTGTCGGTGGCTGAGACTTTTTTTCGCGGCTGACACACACACACACACACACACACATATATATATATATATATATATATATATATATATATATATATATGCATATATATATATGCATATATATAAATATGTATATATATATACATAATTTTCTGTGTGTCTGTGTGCGTGTGTATGCGTGGTGGGGGAGGCGATGTTATGGGTGGTATCATAGTTTTTGGGCTTTAATTCAGTTTTGTAGGCCCTGGCTTCGACTTTGTCTACTCTCGGTGCGATTTTGGCACACGGATTTTAATTTTGAGGCCCCCTATGTTATTTTGTGGGATTCCGGCGTGTTGTTTCCTGGAGTCGACGAGTTTTGGCGGGCCTTTGACGCGATTTGTGGAACTCCAGATTGATTTTCCAGGCTCGGATTGCCGGTTTCGGCCTGACTTATTGCTTGTCCGACTCCCAGTGTGATTATTGCAGTCCCTACGCGATATCCAGAGGCCGAAACTGGACTCCTCTGTCTCCACGTCTGTGCCGAGGCCAGTCACCACTCAGCAGCGGTGCGCAAGTGCAGTATTGCACGGTGACAGAGGCTGAACTGCCCTGCCCCTTCATCCGTGCTGAGGCCAATTTCCACCCAGCAACGGTGTCCAGATGGAGTGTTGTGCGGTGACAGAGGCTGAACTGCTCTGCCTCTTCGTCTGTGCTGGGGACAATTCCCACCCATCAACGGTGTCCAGGTGGAGTGTTGTGCGGTGGCAGAGGCTGGACTGCTCTGCCTCTGCTCCCTGATGGCCTGAAACGACTCCCAGACAAACGGGGAGGGGAGGAGGCAAGGCCGCCCCTTCATACTTCCTCCCGACAAGGTCGTAGAAAGGCCAGAAGAGCGCGACGGGCGGTCGGCGGGTGGCCGGCACGCTGTCGCTGTCTCTGCCGTCTCGCCTGGTGGGTGTACTAGCAGGGGCGGTCTACCCACTAAGGCACTTAAGGCAGTGCCTCACCTCAGTAGAGCTGAAAGATCTTTCTTGTATTATTTTCAAACATAGCGATGCTCTTATCCGTCGGAAAACAACAACATTAAAAAGTTGACATGAAACGTTCATTGGTGATTCATAATTATCGTGAAACATAAGATAAAATTTATACATTCAATTTGGAACAGCTCTATCATTAATCTGAAATACATATGAGTGAGGAAAGCATTAATCCAAACATTTCGTATTATGCGCTTTTGTTTCATACGAATCGCCGGATATGCAGCCTTCGTAGTTATTAGGGCTTTAGGGCGCATCGACTACATTGGTCATGTAGCGCCCATAACAACACAGCTTACTTACACGTCGATATATCACACATCCTAGCTAGTTAAGCTTGCATAATAATAGTCGACACAACGAATCGTACATATTTAAATTTAAAAATTAAATTAAATTTAAAAATCTAAAAAGAAGGCAACATTCTACATTTTCAACTTGGTGCATATATTACTGAAAATGATATTTCAACGAGGTAGTCAAATAGTCGCCCTGATCGAACAATATCCGAGTCGTTGCCTAAAACCTCGCTGAGTGACAAAGACTGAGCACGCCCAAAGTGACGTTTACGCTCCTCCTCGTAGCCGGGACAAGACGGCAGGACATGCCGCACAGATAAGCGTGCGTGACATCTGGGGCAACGTGGCACGTCATCACCAGTTACCAAGTAAGAGTGAGTGGCATATGTATGTCCAATTCTCAAGCGACATAGTGTCACCTCATCTCGCCTGATCCTACGCGAGCACGAACTCCATTTTCCGAGGAGATTCTTGATCGCCTTCAACTTGTTGTCGGGTATTGCGTTCCACGAGCCTTGCCACTTTGTGAGCATAAAGTCAGAAATGGTTCGGAAGTGGTCACGGGCAGGGAGTGGTAGAGTTCGTGAACATGGAGCTTGCGTCGCGCGTTTTGCAGCAGCATCAGCTAGGTCATTTCCTGGGATGCCCACGTGACTCGGGATCCAACATAGCACCACTCTTTTACCTGTCTGGTACACACTGGTGATACGAGTTAAGACGTCACGTAAAATGGGGTTTGACGGATTGTGTGTCCTCAACGCTAAAAGGCTACTTAAAGAATCCGTCAAAATAATGTGGAGTAGATGATCTGATACTTCGATGAAACAGATAGCTTTCAGAATGGCAATCAGCTCGGAAGAATACACAGAAGCATGTGCTGGAATGGAAAAGCTTCTCACCACAGTACCTGTAATAAAAGCCCTGCCTACGCCGGTCTCAGTTCTGGATCCATCGGTGAATGTTGGAATAAATCCAGTGTAGCAATCAATGTGCTCCATGGCAATTGCTCTGAATTCATGTGGTGTAATATCGGATTTCTTTGTGTAGGCGAGGGAGGTGTCAACTTCCGGTGTGATCAGTTCCCAGGGAGGCGTTGAAATGTGCTCAGTCCGTCGAACTCCCTGGAGCCGGAGACCGCTCTCAGAAAAAAAGTCGTCTCATCCTCACTCCGTAGGGGACTGCTCTCGCAGGGTGTTCGTTTGTGAACAGCGTTACTATCCGGTGGGAGAATACATGGGTGTAAGCTGGGTGTTCCGGATATTGCCGTAGCTTGCAAGCATATCGCATGCCAAGCTGTTCACGCCGCAGAGAGAGTGGAAACTCGTGAACTTCCGCAAGGAAACTCGCCGTTGGAGAAGTACGAAATGCACCAGTGATGATGCGAAGCGCAGAGTGATGGACCGCATCCAAGATGCGTTTATTCGTCAAACAAGCTCCGTCATAAATAAAACACGCGTAGTCAAGCTTTGACCGAACAAGCGATCGGTATAGCAGAAGCAGCGATGCGCGGTCTGCTCCATAGGTCGCACGAGCCACACATTTTAAGATATTTAAAGTATTTACACACTTATCTCGTAGCGTCCTAAGATGTTGTCGGTATGTCAAGCGTGAATCAAATTCCACCCCCAGAAATCTCACTACCGGTTGCACCGGTATCACCTGCCTATACAGTGGGATTTTCATATTGGGACATAAACGGCGGCGACAGAAGTGTACGGCAACGGTTTTCACTGTAGAGAAGCGGAATCCATTCGTGTTTCCCCATTTCTCCAAGCACCTGATGGCTAGCTGTAGCTGTCGCTCCATCGGCGGTGTACGTGAGGCACATGACCATATGGCGAAATCATCAACATATAAGGAGCGCTCAATGGTCACAGGAAGCGAGTCCCCAATATCGTTGATCATTACCCCGAAGAGGGTCACACTCAGGACACTTCCCTGTGGGACTCCGTTCTCTTGAATAAACCAATTCGACAGGCAGTTACCGACACGTACACGAAAACATCGATGTGCTAGAAAGTTTTGTAAAAAGGTACCAAGTCGTCCTCGAATTCCGTGCTTGTGGATCTTCAGCAGGATTCCTCTACGCCACGTGGTGTCGTAAGCCTTTTCTATGTAAAAAAAAACACCGCGCCTAGATGTCGCTTCCTCTTAAAAGCGATGCGTACTTCGGTGTCCAGTGTTAATATGGTCAATGGTACTCCTGTTCTTCCGAAACCCGCACTGCGTGTTTACGAAGATGTCATTTTTTCTAAGAACCAGGACAGGCGTCCATTCACGAGTTTCTCCATTAGTTTACCTAATGCAGACGTCAGAGAGATTGGACGATAATCTAAGGGGTCCAGGCCACGTTTCCCAGGTTTCAACAGTGGGATAACTGTAGCTTCGCACCACGATGGAGGGTACTCGCCCTTAGTCCATATCAGGTTGAAGGTACGTAAAAGCTCCGCGACCACAGAGGAAGGCAGGTGCTTCAGCAGCTCATTGTGCACTTCATCCGGTCCCTCGGCTACATTGCGCAACGAATTAACTGCCGATTCCATCTCAGCCAGGGTAAAGCAACCGTTGTATGACGGATGTTCTGAAGTAGAAAAATCAATCGAAATCGATTCACAGCGCGCCTTGTGGCGCATAAATTGTGGGTCGCCGTTGCCGGCGCGGCTAACGTCTGCCAAAGCATGGCCAATCTCGTTCGCCACGTCAATCGGGTTCGTCATTTTACGGCTACCGACCGTCAACGTGGGAAGCGGGCCTGCATTAAATCGGCCAGAGATGCTCTTGATGCGAGACCAAATTAATGAGGTTGACGAGGATCGATTGAGTGACCCAACATACTCAATCCACGAAACACGCTTGGCCTCCCGCATAGTGCGCCGAGCGAGGGCCCGAGCACGTCTGAACTCTATTAAGTTGGCAGTGGTGCTATTACGGTTGAAGGCTCGAAACGCGCGTCTTCGAGCACGAATAGCGTCACTGCACCCTTCCGTCCACCACGGCACAGGGGTGCGTCGAGGAAGTCCAGAGGTCCTGGGGATACTTGAGGAGGCGCATTCCAGGAGAAGTGCAGTGAATTCGGTCACTGGCAGTGGTGGAGACCATGATTCTGAGCGGAAAGCAGCTTGAATTTTCTCCTGAAATCTACCCCAGTCCGCTTTCTTAAAATTCCATCGCTGCGGGCGCGGGCCTAAAACTGAGCCGTCCAGACAACTCAACCAGATTGGGAAATGATCGCTCCCCAGTGGATCTGAGTCCACCGTCCACTCGAGGCACTCCGTTAGCTGCGGGCTAGCCAGGCTGAGGTCCAAGGTGGAAGTGGTTCCCGACGGTGTGGAGAAGTGTGTTCGTGTTCCAGTATTTAAAATGCAGAGCATTTCGTTTAGGATTAGAGATTCCAAATGGCGACCACGGGTGTTGATACCGTCACATCCCCACAACGTGTGGTGAGCGTTAAAATCGCCCAAAAGCAAGACGGGTCGAGGCAGTTCAGACACCAAGTTCCACGGTGGGGAACACATTCCCTGGAGGCAGGTATACGGAACATACTGAGATGCATCTGTGACCAAATAGTATTCGAGCGGCAACCGCCTGGAGTGTAGTATGCAGGGTTAGTACTCTCATGGGGATGCTGTTATGGACTGCTAGTAGCACTCCACCGTGTGCCGCAGCATCAGTCACCACATCCTTCCGAAATATCGAGTACCCACTCAACGACACGATGTAGTTAGGTGAAAGTTTTGTCTCCTGAAGACATACCGCCACAGGGCCGTACCGGTTTAAGACCACCTGGAGGTCTTGGGCGCTAGTTCTAAAACCACGACAGTTCCACTGTAAAACTGTTGACGTAGTATCATATAAGTGTCTTAGAATTTCAAAGTGGTGTGTCCATGTATACAAACTTGCCCTGCCTCCGGACATCCAAATATCAGAGTTCAATCAAACAAAATTACGTGAATGCCTAATTAGGATCCACCAGTGTGGATCCTAGCCCCCGCTGACGCAGAATTCGCTCGCTGGCGATTCCTAGGGATACCACCGCTCGGTGGCGAAATTGCCCAGGGTGATGCCCTTTTGTGTCCGGCAATAGAGGAAGAGCGTGGCGGGTTCTCACAAGGGGGAACGGGTGGAGGTCCCATCGCATCTCCAGGAACCGTCAGGGGGGGTGCCCGAGAGGTCCTGGCTAGGGATTTGTGCAGGCCCTCGGCCTGTGACGGACCGGCAGGACGCTCGCCAAGTGAGGGGTCACGCGACCCGTCACGTTTCACTCGACCCGATACCCCCATATCGGGAGCTCCTGGTCGAACCCCGGTCATCTGCGATCGCCGCGATGTCGGAGGAGGCTCTACCGGGACGCGACGGGAGACGGCACTGCCCCCTCCTGAGATGGTCGAAGTGGTATGGTTAACGCAGGTGGCTTTGGGAGAAGGAGTAGGCGTGGATTTGGGTGCTGATGTGGTATAGGTAGATGTGGTAGTCGGGGATGGACCGGGTTTGGAAGGGGAAGATCGCGCCGGCCTCCCGGACCGGTGGACTTGGGTCCACTCCCCACCGTCAGTGGACTTGGGTCCACTCCCCATCGGATGGTACGGGGGTACCATCCGATGGAGGGCTCCAGTCACGTCGTATATGGGGGTTGGTCTGGGCCCCACGAGAGGGACCAGGGGTGTTTTTTTGGGTTGTTGATGCCATGTAGTACGTTTGGTTTCAGCTCCCCGGGCGCCCCACCGCATAGGGCCCTACTGGGGGGACGCCTAGGTCCCGCGAACGGGAGGTCGCCAGGCGCCCGAGGAGCTATACGGGGCAGGCAGCGCCTTAGTCCGGCCGGGAGAGAGAAACTCACCACGCCGACCGGAATCCAACGCCGCCCACCCCTTGACCCCGGGCGGCCGGGCCGGCGGGCACTGGGAAGATTCCCAGGCCCCGGCCCGAGGCGACCAGCCACTTGGCCTGCGTGAGGCCCCGCGGGCCCACCCGCCCCTCCGAGATATCAGGACCAAAGAGGTGTGTTGGTCCCCCGTCACAACTAGCACCGTGCGACGGGGGACCTCAACCTCCAGGACTCCGTCAACCCCGGGGGACGGGCCGAGGGGGCGCGGCTACCCCGATAAAACAGAGCTGGTGGGCAGGGCCGGGGAAGTTGCCCTGCCTGCTCATAGCTGGGATAGTTGGTGTTGCAGGGCCAAGTGAAGGACATGGGTTGGGATGAGATGGGCATTGGAATGGGAGCGTATGGACGGAAGGAAGATGGGTGGCTGTGGTGACCCGAGGGAGCGCCATTTCCCTAGCCAGCCGTGTAACGAGGCCGGCCCCACTGCGGGCAGCCTTCGTAACATGAACTGAAACTTTCAGTGGAGTGCATTGTACCGTCAGAGGAAATTGTGTGCAAGTTGACCTTTGGGCTAAATCGGAACATGCGTCATACAAAAAGTTTCCATTGATTCATGAAATTGAGGAATTGTGTGACATTGTGGAGTTTGGGCAAGTTTCCTATGTGCATAGATAGGTAGGAGAGGTGTTAAATTCTGCTCAGGTAAGAGCGTCCTGGAACGGTGGGCTAAAACTGGGCTTTGATGTGGTCCTTCTCAGCAACCCCCACCCCCACAACCTGCTTTGGAGCAGAATTGGTATATGGTACACAATGCATGCAAAACTACTAGAAATCTTTGATGCCAAATTGAAGGAGTTAGAACTTGTGAAAAATAGGACATATATTAGAATTAGTTTTGCTTGGCACCGCTGAGCAACTCAGAGCCAGCCCAGGATCTTCGAATGCATCCAATTTGTACTGGTATGTTGAACGGTTCCCAATTTAAAACCAGACTTAGTCTGACCAAATACTTGGTCTGATCTTTAGGCTTATAATATTGCTCATGTTCCTTACAGTTGGTGGGCAAGTGTCCATGCCTGGCGACCCCAGGTTGGTATATAGTCTGGACCTCCTGGTTTGGTATCCTGCTAATTTTAGTTTGTCATTTTCCATATGTACTGTGAAAATATTCCTTGAAAATATGAACTTGGATCCCCTGACTTTCTAAGAGATCTCCAGCCCTGCAAGTGCCAAGGAGGTTTGGTATGGAGAGTGGAAGGATATGTTGGCAATCTCTAAATGTGGCTAGCTACAACTAAATTGAATAATTGGTTGACACGTGTATTCAGTTTGTTAGTGTTTTTTTCTTTCCAATTACAGTGTTCCATGATATGATTTTTAATATGTAATGCAAATCATGATATGACATGATTTATCTTTCGTGAGCCTGAACACCTGAACAAACAAATGTGTACATTATTATAAACTAGGATCCATTGTACATGAACCAATACATTTTCAGGGCTAGCAAATGCATAGTTTTTGTTTGGACACAAAATTGGGAAATCAACTTCCGAATTTTGGGAACCAAAAATAGAGTGGCCGAAATCCGATTTTTTTTTGTGCTAGGGTGGGGGGTGGGGTGCAGTGATGATCCTGCCTCACCCGATTTCGATTCCTCGGACCGCCTGTGCCTGTGTACTAGGGCGTCACCGACGTCACCTGCAGGCCGTGCATGGTGCAGACGTCACCTGCAGGCCGTGCATGGTGCCGACGTCATCTGCAGGCCGTGTATGGTGTAGACGTCACATGCGGGCCGTGCATGGTGCAGACTTCATCTGCAGGCCGTGCATGGTGCCGACGTCACCTGCGGGCCGTGCATGGTGCCGACGTCACCTGCGGGCCGTGCATGGTGCCGACGTCACCTGCGGGCCGTGCATGGTGCCGACGTCACCTGCGGGCCGTGTATGGTGCCGACGTCACCTGCGGGCCGTGCATGGTGCCGACGTCACCTGCGGGCCGTGCATGGTGCCGACGTCACCTGCGGGCCGTGCATGGTGCCGACGTCACCTGCGGGCCGTGCATGGTGCCGACGTCACCTGCGGGCCGTGCATGGTGCCGACGTCACCTGCGGGCCGTGCATGGTGTAGACGTCACCTGCGGGCCGTGCATGGTGCCGACGTCACCTGCGGGCCGTGCATGGTGCCGACGTCACCTGCGGGCCGTGCATGGTGCCGACGTCACCTGCGGGCCGTGCATGGTGCCGACGTCACCTGCGGGCCGTGCATGGTGTAGATGTCATCGACGGCACCTGTCATGCACGCGTGCACTATCTTTGCAAGTGCAGGTGAGGTGTGTGGGGGGGGCGTGGAAGACCCCTGCCAACTTCGCCAAGTTTTGCATCAGACCCACGTCATTGGGGGAAAAAAATACATGCAAAATGATCTTGTCCCACCCTATGCAAAATCAGCGGGATTGTCAATGCACGAGTGTCAGCACACGACGTCAATCTCACATCAACCGTCTCCCGGTCTTTCCCATCCCACTTACAGTGTTGTCTACACTACTGCGTCCATCCCACTTACAGTGTTGTCTACACTACTGCGTCCATCCTACTTACAGTGTTGTCTACACTACTGCGTCCATCCCACTTACAGTGTTGTCTACACTACTGCGTCCATCCCACTTACAGTGTTGTCTACACTACTGCGTCCATCCCACTTACAGTGTTGTCTACACTACTGCGTCCATCCCACTTACAGTGTTGTATACACTACTGCGTCCATCCCACTTACAGTGTTGTCTACACTACTGCGTCCATCCCACTTACAGTGTTGTCTACACTACTGCGTCCATCCCACTTACAGTGTTGTATACACTACTGCGTCAATCCAATTACAGTGTTGTCTACACTACTGCGTCCATCCCACTTACAGTGTTGTATACACTACTGCGTCAATCCAATTACAGTGTTGTATACACTACTGCGTCCATCCCACTTACAGTGTTGTATACACTACTGCGTCCATCCCACTTACAGTGTTGTATACACTACTGCGTCCATCCAATTATGCACATAGGTACAAGTGATGGAGCTTGCTGACGGAAATACAATTCGATATCCAACCAACTATTGGATGGGCGTGTGAAGGAAGTACTGTGACAGGGGGCAATCATAAGATCGCAGGGCAGTCCTGGTTTCACTAACATGTCAACAAGAGTGGACATTTCATTCGCCTGAGGGAAGTTTTCATTCCTATTGCGATTCTGTGTAGAATATCTATTGCCATTATATTTTTTTATCATCCTGTTTTCTGTAGATAGGTTTTGTTTGCTGCTGTGTTCTGCTATTAAGGAGACTGACGGCGAACAAAGACATGTTGCGTTTATGGCAGTACGTTAACACATGATGTCGGCCTGTAGTTTTATTTTTCGTCGGGGGTTCCACGACTGGAAGGTAATGCAGGGAAAGTTGTTTTCTCTCGGACTACGCTGATGTCAGTTGTATGGCACAATGAACAAACGATCCTTCAAACAGTTGAAAAGACAACCCCTAGATAAGGCACATTTAAGCTTTCAATATGCCAATCCCAATGCCGCGTTGCGGTGAAACTCCTGGTACCAACAAACTGAATATTAGTTTTCAATGATTTCTGTATTCTCTGTTATAAACAGTAGGTGCCCGTGCAGCTGCACGTGACCAGCGAATGATCAGGCGCGTGGTGGGCTGTGCAGGTGCCCGCTCATTGGTCACGCGACGTGGTGGGCCGTGGTGCCAGCTCATTGGCCAGGCGGCGTGGTGGGCCGCGCATATGACCGCTGAGTGGTCAGGCGGCGTGATGGGCCATGTAGGTGACCGCGTCCGTGGTGCCTGCTCATTGATCAGGCGGTGTGGTGCCTGCTCATTGATCAGGCGGGGTGGCGCCCGCTCATTGATCAGGCGGGGTGGCGCCCGCTCATTGATCAGGCGGTGTGGTGCCCACTCATTGATCAGGCAGCGTGGCGCCCACTCATTGATCAGGCAGCGTGGCGCCCGCTCATTGATCAGGCGGGGTGGCGCCCGCTCATTGATCAGGCAGCGTGGTGCCTGCTCATTGATCAGGCGGTGTGATGCCTGCTCATTGATCAGGCGATGTGGTGCCCGCTCAGTGGCCAGGCGGCGTGGTAAGCCGTATTTCCCGCTCAGTGGCCAGGCGGCGTGGTAGGTCGTGTTTCTCGCTCAGTGGCCAGGCGGCGTGGTAGGTCGTGTTTCCCGCTCAGTGGCCAGGCGGCGTGGTAGGTCGTGTTTCCCGCTCAGTGGCCAGGCGGCGTGGTGGGCCGTGTTTCCCGCTCAGTGGCCAGGCGGCGTGGTAGGTCGTGTTTCCCGCTCAGTGGCCAGGCGGCGTGGTAGGTCGTGTTTCCCGCTCAGTGGCCAGGCGGCGTGGTAGGCCGTGTTTCCCGCTCAGTGGCCAGGCGGCGTGGTAGGCCGTGTTTCCCGCTCAGTGGCCAGGCGGCGTGGTAGGTCGTGTTTCCCGTTCAGTGGCCAGGCGGCGTGGTAGGCCGTGTTTCCCGCTCAGTGGCCAGGCGGCGTGGTGGGCCGTGTTTCCCGCTCAGTGGCCAGGCGGCGTGGCAGGTCGTGTTTCCCGCTCAGTGGCCAGGCGGCGTGGTAGGTCGTGTTTCCCGCTCAGTGGCCAGGCGGCGTGGTAGGCCGTGCTTCCCGCTCAGTGGCCAGGCGGCGTGGTAGGTCGTGTTTCCCGCTCAGTGGCCAGGCGGCGTGGTAGGCCGTGTTTCCCGCTCAGTGGCCAGGCGGCGTGGTGGGCCGTCCAGGTGACCGCGTCCGAGGCCATGGTGCCCGCTGAGTGCTTCCTGTTGGGCTTGTGGTAGCCGCCAGCCCCGCCCCAAACACCGAGTAACATTGGAGCGGAGAGAGCCGCCGCTATACAAAGCCCAACGGTAAAGTTCGACTGTGTTAGCTGACCTCTCTCGCTCTCTCTCGCTTTCTCGCTCTCCGCTCACTCGTTCTCTCTTTCTCTCGTTTTCTCGCTCTGGATAATACAATTTTGCGTGCAGGCGATGGTGGATAAAATATGCTAAAACTAGTAGCCCGCACCCGGCTTCGCTCGGGTTGTAAAACTAATTCATGTAAACTGGTAAACGTGTATTGTACACCATCAGGTAATCATGTTACACAGTAACAATACACGGCGCCAGTTTCTGGACATACATGTAGAATGACAAAGTTGTAGCCATCTTCTCCGTATGGGAACAGCAGCGGATACTGCAGACTGTCGTACGACCGATGTGTCTCTCTGATGTGTATTAGTTTATCGTCTCTGTGGCTCAGAACAATATCCCGGGAGCCGTGTTCTTGATTGGTTATCAGGATTGCCACCTCGCCCGCACAGGGAGCGTTGAAACGTCGTTCGTGTTCGCCAGCCGGTCGTCTATCGGCACTGATGATCACCTTGTGTTCGGGACACACTTCCATGTGTTCCAGTGCTGACTTGAAACTTTGCACATACGGGTTGGTGTGTGCAACATTTCCTGCAGCAACTGCACAGTCCCCTGACGAATGTCGTTAGACATTGGCAGCGTCGTTGGGTTTCTTCCAATGCGTTGTTCATGAAGTAAACCTGTGCATATTTGAGACCATCATCACTGGAGGTCGCCAAACTGCCCATTCGATGGGCAGTTTGGCACACTTGACCCTGTACTTTGAATGTCGTGAATATACCACGATGTACCGGACCACCCGTGGAGCCGAAAGAGGTCGTCATGAAAGCAGCATTGTGACGCCAGATTTTGCCTCGGAACTCCTTTGCCATCGATGTGCTACCTGTGAGCAGCTCCTTCAATATATCAGGAGGATCAGTCAGCGTCTGCAGCCGTACTTTGCCGCGTCAACACCACATCGCAACAGTTTCGCCAACCCATTTCAGTGCACCGCAATGGGTACACTCTTTACTCATTGAACCGATAGTGACATGCTTGTTGGTACTGTATGCCACATTAATGTCGTATGCAAAACCGACATCACGCCACGGAATCGCATTGACCGCATGACGTGCAAGGGCAACAGCAAGGCGACAATTGTGTTGCTGTGATGTTTCTTTTTTACGCAATATAGCCTGCCTCTCTCGTCTCTCAGTCAAACGCTGTTCTCGTTGCTCAGCAGTCTCGCGTTCGCGATGAGCCCTGTTACGTTTCGCAGATGGTGTATCATCCTTAGGCATTGGTTTCTGTCGTTTTAACATTGTCGCATCACTTCGCGGACTGACACATGCACTCGCCACCACTGTCACACGGCGACTCAGGTAGTATTGATATCATTCATCGCGGACATCGGATATTGTTGTGACGTCACAGGAATACTCGACGCTGATTGGTCGAAGTTGTGTGTCAGTGCGTCAGTGTGTCGACCAATCAGGAGAGAGATCAAAACAAAACTCGCCCTTTATCTAGTAGATATATGATATGTGATATTACTGAATGATGAAACACTGTCATATGCACCAGATATGAGCGTATATATATATATATATATATATATATATATATATATATATATATATATATATATATATATATATATATATATATATATATATGCATGTCTTTTAATTACAGCGTGTCATGTCTTAATCGTCTTTTCTCAGAATTGCTCCCGCCATTTCAATCGTGCCTATAGCCAGTTTTCAGCGCAATTCTCTCCCAGAAGTAATCAAATTTTCGTTCGAAGACAGTATCTTGTGGCTGCATTTCTCGTCCCAGCAAGGACCATTTGAAGTAACCAGAGAACAGCCCCCCGTAGTCCATATACTTAGTACTACCGAGGATGGACATTTTTATCCATCCCCACTAACTTCTGCTCTAGATCACCCAGATGAACGCAGGCTTGATCGGCGCTTAGTCCCATGTTTTAGCTCTTCAAGAGGATACCCAGATGTCTACTTCTTAACCCTGCAGGTCAGGTCAAAAGGGTCAAAGTCCTGGTTGTGCACAACTGACTGGTCTATGCTGTCGGTTTTCGAGTCCTGACCATCAAGAACATACAATTTTCGGAGTAAATGTGGAATGGATAGAATGGTTTGGTAATATGCGTGTCACCGCGTGTACCGTCGATAATACACGTGTCACCGCGTGTACCGTCGATAATACACGTGTCACCGCTTGTACCGTCGATAATACACGTGTCACCGCGTGTACCGTCGATAATACACGTGTCACCGCGTGTACCGTCGATAATACACGTGTCACCGCGTGTACCGTCGATAATACACGTGTCACCGCGTTTATCGTCGATAATACACGTGTCACCGCGTGTACCGTCGATAATACACGTGTGACTGCGTGTACCGTTGGCAATATACGTGTCATTGCATATACTGCCGGTAATATGCATGCCATTGCGTGTACTGTTGGTAATAGGTGTGTACCGTTATAATGTACGTGCCATTGCGTGTACCATCGATTATATGTGTGCCTTTGCGTGCACCGTTGGCAATACGCCTGTCATTTCATGTACCGTCGGCAATATTTGCGTCATTGCGGGAACCGTTGGTAATGTGTGTCATCGTGTGTACTGTCGGTAATACGCTTGTAATTGTGTGTACATCGATAATTTGCGTGCCACTGCATGCACTGGTGGTGATATACGTGTCATTTCGGGAACCGTTGGTAATGTGTGTCATTGTGTGTACTGTCGGTAATATGCATGTAATTATGAGTGCATGGGTAATATGCGTGGCATTGCGTGCGCTGTTTGCAATTTACGTGTCATTGCGGGAACCGTTGGCAATTTACGTGTCATTGCGGGAACCGTTGGCAATTTACGTGTGATTGCGGGAACCGTTGGTAATATACGTGTGATTGCGGGAACCGTTGGTAATATACATGTCATTGCGCGCACCGTCGTCAATATGCTTGTCATTGCGTGTACCGTTTAAATATGTATGTCTTCAACGTTGCGCAATTTAGCACTATGTGAAATGCAGAACTCCGATGGCGATGACTAATTTGACCATCTCGTCGGCTCACGGGCTTGCGTAGTTCGCCGAGTACAAAACACCACACCTCTTCAAAAATGTTTATTGCAAATAGGGTATATAGGTAGATGAACATACCTACAGGCAGCTGCATCATTTGTACAACAGCATGTGCTGACAAGTCCGTAGCACAATAGGAAAAATAAAGCAATGCTCATAACCGCACGGCCTCACTTTTAGCACACCGACACACTTGCACACGCCATACGGGCAAGTAGCACAAATGCGGGAGAACATGCCACCATGTGTAACTCAGTAATTGAAATGTATGAAGATCGGCTCCTTCGCAACCACCAGCAAGTATCAATATAATAGCAGTGTGATCTCAGGGACGAACAGCACGCTTCCAGTGTCCAGAGTCGACGAGCTACCGTAAAAATGCCACAGCAATAACTTGGCCTCGGACCGGACAACAAGCCAAACACTTATCAGGACATTACCAGAGACTGTCCCACAATGCACAATCATGGTTCAGATAATTGCCCTCAGGCGCTAGCGCCTGCACCAAGTCACTGAGTGGCAATCACGCCAGGTAAGGCACTGAGTGGCAATCACGCCAGGTAAGGCACTGAGTGGCAATGACGGCGCCCGATAATACGGAATCACTGCATAGATATGGTAACGGAATGGGGATGGCCACGAATTTTGGATAGGGTGAAGGCAAGATTGATTTGTGTAAATATTTTCCCATGCAACGCCTCTTGCGCAATGCTCGATTTCACCAAAGTTTTGGAGGGTCTATGCCCGTGACGACGTCTCTCGGCAGCGCTCACCCGTTACCAGTAGTCGTACCGCACTATCCAAATCAACGTGTGTGTGTGTGTGTGTGTGGTTGGGGGGTGGGGGTTGCGGGCGTCGTCGAAGCAGATGGCCGATTTGTCAACTGTAGAATGCTTACAATCCTCTACAACCAATATAATTATATTGGTCAACGGTAGAATGCGTTCTATGCGGTAGAGGGCTACACATATGACCTCCACCTGTATCAAAGTTCCGGGCTAGAGATTGGCAACAAGGCACCACCGTGTGCGATCTCTTGTGATCGTGTTTGTCATTTCGGCAGCTGACAGACAGCATTAGGGGCTGCAGAAGCTAAAGAGGAACGGTCTGGGCAGCTTAACCTGCTGCACTCTGCCAACACAGCCATGTTCGGCTACCATGTCATGCCATGCCATGCTATGCCATGCTATGCCATGCACGCCTGCACAGCCTGTATTCAACAAACATCACGGCCACAATTCGCGCACTTCGCAAACATCCCGAATGAATTGATGAGCCTGTTGTTGCTATCATACCAGAGACATGCTGCCAAACCAGAGACAGTCTGGTGCAAGCGCAATTTCGGTTCGACGAACGTCCCAGTTTGACACATTGTTTTGACGCCACCTTTGTTGTTTTCAAACAATGTCTAGGTTATATAGTTTCAACCCATTTAACTACGCCTTATTGCACTTCATTCCAATGTATTGCGATTCGAAACACTAGACAAGTGCTGGTCACACAGCTAGTACCGAAGTAGGTGGCCTAAGATTGCCCGCTTCGCCATGCCCCAAGCTGAATCGATCCCATCGATATTCCAATAAATTCAATCCTTTGTTGATGACGTGCACCTTTGCAATCAGTTCAGATAGCCAACCAGTGCTTGCCACTATGATCCGGCGCGGACAGCACATGTGAGAAGGGAGTGGTGGTGGGGTGGGTGTGCTGAAGGGACTATTTCCTCCTCCCGCCTATAGCATGAAAGTCATCTGACTTTGAAGACATGAAAGACTTTACCGATGCCTAGAACGGAAGCAGGTTCTTGATGTTACGACAATGGACGTGAGCACCCGTGAAATGCAAGGATTTCTCAGCTGATTGCCGAAGAGCTAAAGTGGATCTTCTTCATCGTATTCTGACATCTGGACTTCCAGTGGAACAGCACAGTAATTGCGAAGCTTCCAACGTCGGTAGGGCATCAAATACCATTCATAGACCACCACTTTGCTCCCAAGTTCTGCAGAAGAGCGACAGAGTATACTTGGTATAATTTGAGAAAACTGGAGTGGTATAATTTCGTGAAGTTTCAATTACACGAAATCATCTCTCGTTTGCAATACTTATGAGTTGTTGTAGGCAGTCTTCGGCGGCGCCATGAACGGATCCATAGCGCTACAAGCATAACTTTAAGACCGCACAGGGCGATACTAACAGCACTAGGTTTTTGCTGGTACCAGAACCAGGGTTTTCTTCGCTGAGTGATGGCGCTAACACATGTCGCCAGCTGCCTAGGAGGAGCTAGGATCACGGCATAGGGAGTTATCGCGACCGGCACGCACAAACAAATCAGCGACCCGACGACAGCAATGACGTCATGACAGCCGTTGGCGGCCGAGGGCAGTCCGCTGACGAAAACCTGGTTACGAACTAGGTCACAGCGTCGTCGACGGCAGCCCACGCCCGCGACCGGCCGCCAAAACGTGACGCGCCGCAATGGCACCGCACCACCCACTACTTGGCTGGCGCAACTCTGGAGAAGGACAAGGTCGTAGCGCCGCCGCCGCGCCGCCGGCCAGCTTCCTCACCGTCGCGAGGGCGATCATCGAGGCAAGGTCGCGCCTGCCGCCGGCCACTGTCTCGCCCTCGCGCGTGTCCGGCTACCGAGACTCTGCAGCTGTTTCCTCTCGGCTCTCGGTTGGCTCCCTGGTGATCGTGGGGCACCGGATGCCAGCCGGTTACCGACCGGCTGCCGACCGGCTACCGACCGGCTACCGACCGGCTACCGACCGGCTACCGACCGGCTACCGACCGGCTACCGACCGGCTACCGACCGGCTACCGACTGTCGGTCACTGCAGTGGAGTTGTGGTAGCTGGAATTGGCAGAGTGGGGAAGAGGGCGTGAGCTTCTCCCACGCCCTCACTGCAGGAGGGCGTGACCGCGAGTGGCGTGAGCCAACGGAAAGGCGGCGTCCTTGGACGGGTCACGTGACTGGGCGACGCGGCGCGCCGCTCAAGCGAGGCAGCCGGGCAAACCAGAGAAAGGGTAAGCCAGGGATCGGGATTCCCAGGTGGTCCTACGGTTCCTGGTGCGCCCGCTCGGAACAGCGGTCGGGATTCCCAGCGTTCGGTCGAAGATCGTCAAGACAGGAGCGGCGTCAAGACGGGACCGGGTCCATGCGTCGGTGCGTCCGCCACCATCGGCATAGGCTCAACAGCCGGACGAACTAAAGCTCAACTCTACGTTATACTGCAAAAAGATACCGCTAACACAGTTCCACGATAATTGATCTTTTTAGGTTGTGTTTTGCAATGCATCAAACGCAGACACAATATATACAACAACCACAACGGACAGAGTAGCCTGCGGGCGATTTCACCTGGCAATGGTCGAATGGGGAGCGGGTCGGACCTCGTCTTCAGCCCAGACTGTACCGGCTGCCGGAGCTGGTGAGCGACGTGGTCGTCAGCGGCGGCTGCTAGGACTCGGACGGAACCAGGTGGTGGAACATGTGCTGGAAGTCACCGAAGCCGGCGGCGGCCGCGCAGCCGATGGGCTGCTCGTCGCCGAACCGCACCTGCTCCTGCGGCGCCGCCGCCGCCGCCCGCCGATTCGGGTCGGCGTTCTCGGCGTTAGTACGCACCCGCTTCGCCTCGGGCGTCGCGTCGGCGTCGCCGGCACGCTTGACCGGCACGTCGTCGTCCTCGTCGAGCGGGCCGATCAGCACGGGCGTCGGCTGGTTGTAAATGTCACTGAACATCTCGTGCACGTCCGCCTGCAGCAGCCGCGAGTACTCGGCCTCGCCGGCCGCGTCGGCGTCGGCGTCGGCGCAGCGCCGGCGCCGCAGCTCGCCGGCGTCGACAGCGTCGCCGAACGAGCGGCCCAGCGTGCGCGAGTAGGAGCGTGCCACGCGTGCGCGGCCGGACCGGGCGGCGCGCTCGGCGCGTGCCTCGGCCTCCAGTCGGACCGCCATGTTCTGCAGCAGAGTGTGCTGGCGCAGATCCTTCTCCCAGCGCAGACTGCGCTCGTTGTCGTCGATAGCGGCCAGCTTCTCGGTGGCCAGTCGCAGCACGCGACGTCGCTCGTCGCGGTGGCGACAGCGCAGCGTGGCCGAGCGTCGCGCCGGCTCGTGCTCGTGCTCGTGCTCGTCGTCTGCGCCCGCTTGGCTGGCTGGCTCGGCTTGAAGGTCGACTGGTTGCCAGCCGCCCGACCCTGGCTTATCTGAAAGTAAGACGGCTACGTCGTTAGTGGAGAGACGGTGCGCGGCTGGAGACAGGGGAGCGAAGAGTAGCAGTCGTCCATGTGAGTGGCTGTATGCAAGTGGAAAACGATGATCCAGCGCACGCGCAGGTCTGGGATGCGCAACGATTTTGATGACGCGCGATGGCAGACAGAATCACATGCTGCCCTGAGCGGTTCTGCCTTCTCCGATACGTATCCGGTATTTTGCACATCATTCCGTTCGAACAGATTGCGCAGCTGGTGCGGTCCACCAATACGCGTCACACCTGGAGTGCAAAATAACACCGACCAATCTCGGATTTCTTCATAAATTGGTGGACAGGGCTAATTGAGCGCCCCCAATCCAATGGTGACACTCCCATTTCGATCTGACCAACAGCATGTGCGTTATAGCCTCAGGATTTTTGTATGGTCACGATGCAGGGTTGATTTTAAATCGGCATAACTTCTGTTATAATCAACATAATTACATAAACATATATCGCTGGGTTCGTAATATACCAATGATCACGTTCCAGTGCTTTACCTTTAAATTTGACAATTTTGTTTTTGGTGACGTGACCTTAGGTCACGTGACACATCATATCGAGCGCATGGAAAATATCCAATTTTTTAAATTTGTATATTCTTGTGTGGTATGTTGACTGACTACGAAATAAATTGTAGATATGTTTTTTTCTAGATTTTGTATTAAAAATCAGAGTATAGAGCGATGACGTCATCAATGGCACCCGATTGTAGGCCAAACAGGGTTGAAGTCAGTCTGCTTCGCGATCTCGTAGCCTTGCAACCTCCGATGACCTCGGGTGACCTTATCTGATCTGCCTTTTACTTCCATGAAATTGACTGACCTTTGGTGACCTCCTATGGGTCATTTAAGCGAAGACTTGACCTTTAACATTTATTGACGGGAGAAGGGAGTTTATAGTTATTTGTTTGGATGCTGAATTCGAATTAAGTGGCATATTCAATCGTTTGAGCAACGCTAATAGTCAAGTCCAATAAACGTTCGCATTCCAGATATTTAGTCATTAGTAACAGATCGTTTTAGCTGGAAGGACAACGGTAGATCTTGGCCATATTTTTGGTGGTGGTCGTGTATGTGAGTATACAGGAAAACACACACTGGTCTGCATACAGACAGGTTTAGTGACAGGTGCAATGTATTGTTCTATGAATACATGCTTCACTGGAGTGGCTACCTAGACACTGATCCATCATTCAACGGCAGACATTGACGTGGCGCCCCTGTTCGCACGACAGTTCGGCCACACTCATGGTGGTAGTGTTTACCGGCACGAAGCAGTGCAGAGACTGTGTTCCCTGGACCGTCAGAGCTTTGACGAAGCGGGTCTTTAGATCATGAGCTGTGGCTTCGATATCGACTTGGCTAACGAACAAAGAGATAATTGATGTTTGGAATTTTTCGGCCAGGAAGGTGTACACTTCTGAAGCTGTCGTGATCTGATGTGTGCGCGGACGGCAGAGACTTCCTCTCGCAGTCGCCCGTTTCATTGCGCCGCCGATGCCGTCACACGCCCCCTTCCCATGAGCTGTTCCAAAGAACTGCCAGTCACATTTTAATCCAAAATCTGTCTTGTGCTGGTAGATGTTAAAAAAGGTGAAACGAGTTTTGTATTGTCACGCACAACCATCAAAAAAGTAATGAATTTTAGACAGATTGTGGATCAGAGTCTTCGGTTCCGGGATTAGTTTTTTTTCGCAAAAAGGCATGAACAGCAGTCGCGTTATGTTTTACCGAGTTTGACACGACGCAAAAGCTCTGATGGACCGTAAAATCGTCCTCTCGCCAATAGGAGATGAATGGGTGAATGGTGCATGATTCAGGGGATGACGATGCGGACAGTGATGAACATCGGTTTAAGCAATGGGTCAGCACGGATCGGTGCAATCTAATTACGTTGGTCAGATTCGAGGTGAATTTCTACAGAGTTTAAGCAGTGCGGTCGTAAAACTAACCAAACATCATTACAGGTCGGCAAACCAGAGCAAAACACTTGCATTCCTCAGGGAATCACTTCCTCCTGGGGAAGGAGTGGTTGTAGGAGATTTTTTCCGAAAATTTTACTATTGTTATCTAGGACGAGGTTCAGAGTTACCATTGGGATGCAGGACAATGCACCATACACCCATTCATCTCCTATTGGCGAGAGGACGATGCTACGGCCCATCAGAGCTTTTGCGTCGTGTCCAACTCGGTAAAACATAACGCGACTGCTGTTCATGCCTTTTTGAGAAAAAAAAACTAATCCCGGAACTGAAGACTCGGATCCCCAATCTGTCTAAAATGCATTACTTTTGTGATGGTTGCGGGTGACAATACAAAAATCGTTTCACCTTTATTAACATCTGCCAGCACGAGACAGACTTTGGATTAAAATGCGACTGGCAGTTCTTTGGAACAGCTCATGGGAAGGGGGCGTGCGACTGTATCAGCGACACAATGAAACGGGCGACTGCGAGAGAAAGTATCTGCCGTCCGCGCACACATCAGATCACGACAGCCTCAGAAGTGTACACCTTCCTGGCCGAAAAATTCCAAACATCAATTATCTCTTTGTTCGTTAGCCAAGTCGATATTTAATCCACAGCTCATGATATAAAGACCCGCTTCGTCAAAGCTCTGACGGTCCAGGGAACACAGTCTCTGCACTGCTCCGTGCCGGCAAATACTACCACCATGAGTGTGGCCGAACTGTCGTGCGAACAGGCGCGCCACGTCAATGTCTGCCGTTGAATGATGGATCAGTGTATAGGTAGCCACTCCAGTGAAGCATGTATTCATAGAACAATGCATTGCACCTGTCACTAAACCTGTCTGTATACAGACCAGTGTATGTTTTCCTGTATGCCCACATACACGACCACCACCAAAAATATGGGCGAGATCTACCGTTGTCCTTCCAGCCATAACGATCTGCTACTAATGACTAAATATCTGGAATGCGGACGTTTATTGGACTTGACTATTAGCGTTGCTCAAACGATTGAATATGCCACTTTATTCGAATTCAGCATATAAAAAAAGGAAAATCTACCTTCTCCCGTCAATAAATGTCAAAGGTCAAGTCTATGCTTAAATGATCCCTAGGAGGTCACCAAAGGTCAGTCAAATTCATTAAAATAAAATGCAGATCAGATAAGGTCACGCGATGTCATCGGAGGTTGCAAGGCTACGAGATCACGAATCAAACCGACTTCAACCCTGAGTGTCAGCCCCAATCGGGTGCCATTGATGACGTCATCGCTCCATACTCTGATTTTGAATACAAAATCTAGAAATAACATATCTCCCATTTCTTTTGTAGTCAAAGACAACATACTACACAACAATATAAAAGTTTAAAAACTGGATATTTTCATGCGCTCGATATGATGTGTCACGTGACCTAAGATCACGTGACCAAAAAAAAAGAGAAAATGTCAAATTTAAATATAAAGCAGTGGAACGTGATCTTTGGTCTATTACGAATCAAGCGATATATTTGTTTATGCAATTATGTTGATTATAACAGAAGTTATGGCCATTTAAACTTAACCGTGCATCGTGACCATCAAAAAATACCTGAGGCTATAACGCACGTGCTGTTGGTCAGATAGAAATGGGAGTGTCACCATTGGATTCGGGGCGCTCAATTACCCCTGTCCACCAATTTATTAAGAAATCCGGGATGGGTCAGTGGGGGGGGGTGACGCGTATTGGTGGACCGCACCAGCTGCCAAAACACTTGCAGATGCATGATTAGACACGACCTGACCTAGATGATGTTTGATTACAAAAGGAATAATATCGTTTCAAGTGCGTTTCAAGTGCATTGATTGGTGGACGACGTACCGCAGGGAAGACGTTCAGTACAGTTCCACGCCATGGCTTAGAAACAGAAAGGCTATGTCGTATATGGATGGAGAGGAGAAAGCAGTTTCGAAAGCAGAGTAACATGGAACCAGGGCCGGCGGGACCAATCGACCTAACCCCGCGACCAACCCACCCTCACCCCATCCTTGCTACGCAGCAAATTTTCGCGTCAAGCCTACGACGTTTGCTGTACACAAGTGGTTTCATCTGACGCATTGACCATTCTGCTACTCAACGCACATAATTATAGTAGGTTAACAGGCATGACCAGTATGAGGCGCCTATGGCGGTGTTGGATGCGCGAAGTCAAGTGGCAAAGGAGCAGGTGAAGTTGAGTCTCCGTATACATCAGCCAACTTTGGACGATACTCCGCCAACAGCCGTATACATCAGCAAACTTTGGACGAATTTAACAGCGGCACAGATATCACGGACTGGCCTCAATAGCTCAGGAAGACAGTGAGTGAGTGAGTGAGAGTGCGAGAGAGTGCGAGAGAGTGCGAGAGAGTGCGAGAGAGTGCGAGAGAGTGCGAGATAGAGAGAAAGAGAGAGATAAAGAGAGAGAAAGAGAGAGAGAAAGAGAGAGAGAGAGAGAAAGAAAGAGAGAAAGAGAGAGAGAGAGAGAGAGAGATAAAGAGAGATAAAGAGAGATAAAGAGAGATAAAGAGAGATAAAGAGAGATAAAGAGAGATAAAGAGAGATAAAGAGAGATAAAGAGAGAGATAAAGAGAGATAAAGAGAGATAAAGAGAGATAAAGAGAGATAAAGATAGATAAAGAGAGATAGATAGATAGAGAGAGAGAGAGAGAGAAAGAGAGAGAGAGATATATATATATATATATATATATATATATATATATATATATATATATATATATATATATATATATATATATATATATATATATATATATATATATATATATATATATATATATATATATATATATATATATATATATATATATATATATATATATATATATATATATATATATATATATATATATATATATATATATATATATATAGAGAGAGAGAGAGAGAGAGAGAGAGAGAGAGAGAGAGAGAGAGAGAGAGAGAGAGAGAGAGAGAGAGAGAGAGAGAGAGAGAGAGAGAGAGAGAGAGAGAGAGAGAGAGAGAGAGAGAGAGAGAGAGAGAGAGAGAGAGAGAGAGAGAGAGAGAGAGAGAGAGAGAGAGAGAAAGAGAGAGAGAGAGAGAGAGAAAGAAGAGAGAGAAAGAGAAGAAGAAGAGAGAGAGAGAGAGAAGATATATATATATATATATATATATATATATATATATATATATATATATATATATATATATATATATATATATATATATATATATATATATATATATATATATATATATATATATATATATATATATATATATATATATATATATATATATATATATATATATATATATATATATATATATATATATATATATATATATATATATATATATATATATATATATATATATATATATATATATATATATATATATATATATATATATATATATATATATATATATATATATATATATATATATATATATATATATATATATATATATAAGATATATATATATATATAGATAAATAAAAATAGAGAGAAAAGAGAGAGAAAGAGAGAAAGAGAGAAAGAGAGAGAGAAAGAGAGAGAAAGAGAGTTAGAGAAAGAGAGAGAGAAAGAGAGAGAGAGAAAGAGAAAGAGAAAGAAAAAGGGAACGAAAAAGAGAAAGAGAAAGAAAAAGAAAAAGGAAACGAAAAAGAGAAAGAGAAAGGAAAAGAGAAAGAAAAAGAAAAAGAAAAAGAAAAAGAGAAAGAGCAAGAGAAAGAGCAAGAGAAAGAGCAAGAGAAAGAGCAAGAGAAAGAGCAAGAGAAAGAGAAAGAGAAAGAGAAAAAGAAAGAGAAAGAGAACGAGAAAGAGAAAGAGAAAGAGAAAGATAAAGAGAAAGAGAAAGAGAAAGAGAAAGAGAAAGAGAAAGAGGAGAGAGTCGCAAGTCACATGCATTTTGCGCCAGCACCATCTGCTCCACTTGCCAGAACTATGGGCACCTCCACTTGCCAGAACTATGGGCACCTCCACTTGCCAGAACTATGGGCATCTCCACTTGCCAGAACTATGGGCACCTCCACTTGCCAGAACTATGGGCACTTATTTAGCTGTTAGCCGCGGCCATTGTCCGAACAGGCTTAGCCGATGCATGGGGTTTCCTTCGATCGGGTCTTTGGAACGTCTCGTATGCCATGGATTTTAGTCCGCGTATTTCTTCGCAGGACACTGCTGCAATTAATCTCCAAATACACGATATAATCAATTACTTTATCTCCGCATGGCTAATGATCGGAACATGATGCAATTTGGAAGAAAAAATGGATGCATGTAACTGGTTTTAGCCAAGGCGAATGATCGGAACATGAAAGTTGGAAGAAAAAACAATGGATGTATCTTACTGGTTTTATTCCAGCAATTTTGTTTCATTCTAAAGCCTTGGGTTCTTTTACAACGGATTCAACTGTTGCACTATATAGCGTCGCCAACTCCTCACCACGATTGGTCGAAGATGGACTGGGTAATCCTGGCGATTGTGAGATTCGAACCCACGAGATTGCTACGAAGAGTACAGCACTCTACCGACTGAGCAACCGCGACCCCAGTTTTCATCGCTAAAATTTTAGATCGCTACAGTAGGTATCGAAGATAAGGTTACCTATGTGTATTTATATGAACAAATATGCATGCATACATGCATGTACGTATGCGTGTGCGCATATCATCGTGCACATGCGTGGATCATCCACCTATTCCGATCCATCATGGTGCCATTGCCCATTTGTAACACGCGGTTCCAGGCTTGCGACTGAGACTCTCACACCGATATTGTGCTGGTTACCTCAGATCCGCCAGCTTGGAGACATAGTCGCCGACATTACACAATTGCTACCGAGTCATGCGCCGGGAGAGATGTACTACTACTTTACTATTTCCTGAAGCGATGGTACGAAATATTAAATTTCACAAGTTCTTACTTTTTCACAAATCAGTACTTCGATGTGGAGGGCGAAGAAACCCAGAAGAATATCCGTTCTGCGGCCTAGGAAGACACCTAGTGTGACAGATACCGTGCCACGACATCATCACGGCACGGTATTTGTCACACTGCGTGCGCATGAAAAATGCTTCTCGTGCGCACTTTACCTGGTTAACAGTGATGTGCAAACCGATGCTAAAAGGCAATTCAGTAAGTTTTTTGCCCAAGAACATTGCTCGTCAGTTTTGCTCAGATATGGGGATGGGAATGACTTCGGCCCTTTTTCGGGTAACAATACGTAACTACGTATCGTTGGCTTGTTGGCTTGTTATATAGTTGGCTTGTTGGTCAGAATCCTCTATTTAAAGGTACGACATACTTTCGACGTATCGATATACCAAGCCTGCGGTTCACCTTGAACGAACCTTTGAGATCCTCGTGCTGCTGTAGCTGTGACTGAGATAGCTGTGTTAGCATCACACTCACAGCAAGATGGTCGTGTAATGTCAGAGACGCAGCACACAACAGGACAAAACTAACAGTAATGCTGATCAAGACGAAAGGAAGGATAAGGCCTGAGGAGATTCCTCAACCTGACATGTTGACCGGATTCTTGCATGCCGCCCAATTCACATGCGTCTCTGTCGTTTCCACTCTGAAGGGTCCCCTTTTCGGATATATTAAAGAAGGGTGGTTAAACAAATTGTTCTCACTCTATTTGGCATTATAAACAAATTCTTGTCTATGCGACATCGCACTTCAGTGATGAACACATAAGCTACCATTGCCAATTAAAACATCACGGCATAACTCAGGACGACGTGGTTCTCGACTTTATGTATATAACTTGCAAATTTGAAGATTATGAATGCGTTTCCTTGCTAGCAACGGTGGTTTATCTGCAATTATGTAAACCAAAGGCGTCAGGAGATATGAATCCATATATGGGCATACAAATTAACGGTATAAATGCCTTTAAGGTATGCCTTTCCAGGAAAATGACCAGAATACCGATGTTGTGGGGTGAAAAAGTGAGCACGCCATCTAGAGCTGCGACACTGACGTGGTCCTCCAAAAGTGCACTATTGATTAGAGTCTGTTCGATCACAATAGCCACGAACCAACTCATCGCATAAGCAACGGCACAATATACCAGGTTTACAGTCACACCTTCAGGGAAACTATTAGTCCGGCAATTTCCATCCGCACCTTGAAGGAAAACATTAGCCCAGCGATGTCCATGCGCATCTTCAAGAAAACTAATAGCCCAGCGATGCCCATCCGTGCCTTCAAGGAAAATATTAGCCCAGCGATGTCCATGCGAACCTTCAATAAAATTATTGCCCAGCGATGTCCATCTGCACCTCCAAAGAAAACATTAGCCAAGCGATGCCTATCAGCACCTTAAAGACAACTATTAGCCAAGCGATGTCCTGCTGAACCTTCAAGGGAGCCATTAGGCCAGCGATGTTCTGCCCATTGGACACAATCAGGACTAGTGTCTTACTAGTACCCTACTACCTACTTCCATTAATATTTAGCATCCTAACTTGAACAGGTGAAGCGTGCTGCTTTCGGTGACCAGGAAGGTGACTGACCATGGAGGCACGGAAAGGTGGTACGGTGTACCTGAGGCTGCAACAGAGAGTTACCGGGGAAGTGATCCGACAGTGAAACAATGGAAGGAGCCACGGCGTACCTCACTGCAATGGAAAATTACCGTGGAAGTGACCAACCAGCGAAGTACTGAAACTCGGCACGGTGCACCTGAATCTGCGATGGAGAACTACCAGGGAAGTAACCCGCCAACGAAACAATGCAAAGTGGCTAGGTGCAATGGAAAACTGCAACAGCAATGGAGTGGACGGCAATGGATAATTTCGAACCGTTTGTCAGAACAGAGGTCGCCATGGATCAGGATTGAATCATTTGATCTCTCCTGGCTGTAACAGGCCCTCATGGACTCCTGGACATAGTAAGAGGCTCCTCGGGTACAGGAGGCCACAAGCAAAGGGTGCCGACGTCTCGTGCCCGCACTGACGTACCTTTGGGCAGTGGCTGCGCCCACCACTGGCCGCTTCTGTCACCTGTCGCGCCTGTCCCGGACACCACGCAACATTCGCCCATGGCACCGGCGCCACACACGCCACACCCAGCCAGCTGTGACACGGGTCGGCTGTGTCGCCGTCAAGTCTGGCTCGACTGTGGCAGCCGTCCGCTAGTCTCGACTGGCGACTCCACAGTGGCCGCGTGTTTACCTTCACCACGCCGCGCAGCGGGCGCGGCGGCCTTCGCGGCGGCGGCGGTTCTCTCGTAAAAACCGGCCGACTGCGAAAGGCAGCAATTCTGCTCGGATGGCCGACTGCCACGGCAAGGGCACGGAGGTAGTCCGCTGCAACGGAAGACCGCCGACAGCGGCCAGCGCGGGCAGAGCACGAGCGGTAGCCGAAACACGGTCTGTTGAAACCTCAGATCGGACGATGAAAATAGCGGGCGCCCAGCGAGATTTGAACTCGCGTCCCACCGCCAGCGCTTCACGAGTGCGACGCTCCGACGGGTGTAGCCGTCCGTCTGCGCGCGCCGACGGCCGACGAGCCGTGACCTGCGTGTCCAGCTGTGCCATACGGCTGGCACCAGCTTCCTTACAGCAGGCTAGTCCCGGTCTGCCTGCGATCCTCCACACCGCACGACCGCATTAGCTCCGTGTAGACGCCGCAGCCCATGCAGTAGCCGTCCAGTCCTGCAGCCGGTTCAGATGGAGTCGCCTCGGGATCTGTCGGGCCTCAGGACATCGGGCAAAGGCCATCTCTGCTGCATCGGGATGCTCTCTCCCTGTGACGACCCTAGCCTAAGGCTGGAGCCGCCACAATGAATGGTAGCAACCAAATTTGCATTCACTGAACCTATGGGGCCAGAAGCGCATTTGCTTAAATATTTCTTGAATTATAGTTGGTCTGCTGCATTCAATGTTTGATGTGGCATGCTGGACGTCCTGCATTTGCCGTTATTGATACGGCGCTTTTGTTGAGTGTCTTTCCTCATTCCCCGAACATTTTGGGAACAAAACCATCCTAAGGTACTGGAATGTTTTCTGAGCAAACCTTATCGGGTGAGTGCTAGATTATAGAAGCAGAATGCTATGTGCACAGAAGTAGGAGTTTCAAACAATCGAAATCCATGGTACACGAGGCTTGCCGTGTTTTCTTGAGCCCACTACCCCGCAAAGGACATGCAAAGCGGCACGTGAATATCGCTCCTGCGAGTCGCTCTGCTGATGCGAGTCGCTCTCTGAGGATGGAACACGCTGAGGCGAGATGAAACGCTCAATTCACAGAAAATCGGAGCAAACAATATCAGATTGACATCACACAAATAATAAACTTTGGTATGTGCCGCCAAAAATTCTTTGGAATCATGTCAATTTAATGAATTTCTAGTAGGTCTCCGCATCGCATTGGACGTTGCGGGTAAAATGTATTCCTACCGTTTGCTGATTTTACTGGAATAGCTGATTGCTACATCTGCCGACATACAGCAAGCATTTTTGATGCTTAAATACATTTGTGGGCTTCCTATGTGTCAAAGCTAAGAGCTATGTGTCCCTGTGGTCGAGTGCAAGTGTGTGGCCTTTGCAGCCTTTGGCTGCAGCTCCGACACGATTCCCTCACTGCCACACTGCCGACCATGGCAGCCCACTGATCATCCCCGTATTTGTATGCAGGCTATGCTGGGGGTTTGATGGGAGTGTGACCTTCGTGACATTCGGACACAATAGGACGATCTCCGGATGCTGCTCTGGTGTGATCCGATTCTACGATGTATCCGATTCTAGGCTTGCTCAACGCGATAGTATTTCAGACAAGTTTAACTCAACTGTGATAGATTCACCGAGGCCCATATCCTGCCATGATAGGCCGATCACTTGATCCAGGCTCTGTTGTGACGACCTATTTCCGGATCTTGGAACCCTGCCATGGCACTCGTCCCGGCTCCATCTGCGCGACGGGCTTCTCCAGAGACCCTGGGCACACACGTGGCTCTTCGCTCGGCCCCAGAACCTTAGTGGCCCCTCAAAAAATACTGGACTGATCCATGCCTCCCGGGATTCCGTATATTTCTGCGGCTTTTCTCCGGGTCCCAAACCACTGTTGCGGATTCATCTCGGTATCCCGGACCTCTGCGATGAGCTGCTGTCCTTGTGTGGAACACCCTTGCGGCGCCTCTCCGTGTCCCGGACACCTGAGCGACCAGCTGCTCGCCTGGTGTCGGTCCTGCCCCGTGAATAGGCCCACCGGCGGGTAATGGTGTGACCGGCCCGCCACCGGCCCGCCACCGGCCCGCCACCGGCCCGCCACCGGCCCGCCACCGGCCCGCCACCGGCCCGCCACCGGCCCGCCACCGGCCCGCCACCGGCCCGCCACCGGCCCGCCACCGGCCCGCCACCGGCCCGCCACCGGCCCGCCACCGGCCCGCCACCGGCCCGCCACCGGCCCGCCACCGGCCCGCCACCGGCCCGCCACCGGCCCGCCACCGGCCCGCCACCGGCCCGCCACCGGCCCGCCACCGGCCCCCACCGGCCCGCCACCGGCCCGCCACCGGCCCGCCACCGCAGGCCCGCCACCGGCCCGCCACCGGCCCGCCACCGGCCCGCCACCGGCCCGCCACCGGCCCGCCACCGGCCCGCCACCGGCCCGCCACCGGCCCGCCACCGCACCGGCCCGCCACCGGCCCGCCACCGGCCCGCCACCGGCCCGCCACCGGCCCGCCACCGGCCCGCCACCGGCCCGCCACCGGCCCGCCACCGGCCCGCCACCGGCCCGCCACCGGCCCGCCAGCCGCCGCCGGTCGACCTCTGCAGTTTGTGACGGCGACTTTCTCCACAGGTGGCGGCGGTGCCGGTGGCCGGGTCACAGGCGCGGCCTAATCAGACTGCTGGCACGTCACCGTTGCGGCTAGTGGCGATACGACCGACTACAACACCCGAGGCAACACACCGACCTGGAACTTGGCCGAGCTGCCGCGGTAGTCCGGCGTCAAGCCGTACACCAGTCGGTGGCAGGTCAACGTGCCGACCAGACCCTCCACGCAGAGCGTGGGGAGGGGGAGGTTGGACTATCGGTCGCAGCGCTGGCTCATCTATTCATGAGGTGCACCCAGTGCTTCCGAGGCGCATCCTCTCTAACCTCAACTGCCGAGGCGCGACCGCTCTAACCTCAGCTGCTGAGGAACACGAACTCTCGAGCTGCTGAGGCGCGCCAGCTTTCAACGCAGCTGCTGAGGAACACGAGCCTTAGCTGCTGATCGATCGCGACGTCAACCTTCAAAGTCGGTACGCCGCACCATTAGCTTGGTCCGCTCATGTGACCTTATGTGATCTTGCGTGACCTAGTACCCTACTATACCCGCTGCACCATCAGCTCGGTCCGCTCGTGTGGCCTCGTGTGACCTCATACTATACTATATACTATGCCCGCCGAGCCAGCGGCGCCGGCTCGGCTTGGGAGGCTCCCGTAGCCACCGGCGGTGGATAGCTCCCGCAGAGGTGAAAAAAAAACCGGCTACTCGGCCACGAGCGTGGGTGACAGATATATGAAAAATATCTCCGGTTGTGGTGACAACCTACGGTACCGTATTAGCATTGCGTATGGATTGTATTTATCATCAGGCCGCTTTTCCTCTTAACATACCCAGTCAATTTGTATTTTTTAACCATACAGACATATACGTACTCATCTTGTTTCCGTGCATGCATCAGAAGCGTACAGAAACAATTTAGTAGCTATGAGCGAAAGGACAGGGTGGTGGGGGCTGAAAAAAAACTACCAATCGTGGTAAAGTCCATAGGTTTTAACATTGCCTGTCACTTACGAACTGTCCCGTCGCCGTCCAGAGATTGAGCCCGACGCAACAGTTCCGTTTTCCAGCGCAGTGTGTGGCGTGTGACACGGCCCACATCACAGGTAACGAGATATGGCTGACATCACGTGAAAGCTCCAAATGTTGGCTATCCGTCTAGCACAATTTCGTTGCGGTCGGGTCAACGTGTTGCGTGTGCACGTCACCGAGGTCTTGAGAGAACGGGTGTCCGGTGAATGACCGGTCGCCCATAGGAATGACATGTAAAACTGAGATTTTGCGTTCGGAAAATCACCAATTTTAGCGCTCCCCATCGACCCGATTCAAACCGCAATATCTCGACAACCAATGCACCGATTGACACCAAACCAACACTTCAGTATTGCCACGACAATTGTCAAAATCGTCGTGGCAACCGTTTCCGAGTCACGCGCCACGAGCACGTGAGAGGCGTGTGAAAAGCGGAAGCGACGTTTTTTGGCGTTTTTCACGATTTGGTCTGGTTCTCGGAAACGGCTAAACTTAGCGACTTGCCGTCACCTTCACATCATAGCCGCATGTACCGACTATAATTTTCAAATTGATGACCAGTGGCTGCAGAGTGTGCGAGCGCAGTCATCGTGACACGGGCTGCACGTGTTTCAGTCCGTGAAAAAGGCTCCGCTTTCCACTGTCTCTACACCACTGTGGAATGACAATTCGTGGAGAAAGTTGTACATGCGGATGGCCCCACTCTTTGTGATGCTCACAAGTCCTTCGGATTTTATCCATCACCAATACTTTTGTTGTAATCGTCGATGCCCGCAACCGTTACCAGGCGTCACTTTCGGCCATCTCAAGCGGCGGACGGGCGGAACAGTATCTTGTCACCTCCCAGAGACTGAATCCGGCGCAACAGTTCCGTTTTCCGGCGCAGTTTGGTTTCAAAGCTGGTTTCAGTGTGCACGTATCTACCTAATAAGTACCAAAGCGCTGTTGAAGCTGAACTTGTGTATGTTTGCGTAGGTGGTGTTTCGTCTCTGAGAGACGAGAGTCATGTCAAGTATTGCACACATGGTCTTGTCTGTGATGTTGGCTGCGAAAAATATTATTTTATCTCCAGAAAGTCTTCCACTCCATTTGTCCAAAAGAGGAATTGAGTCTGACAAAACACTGCGATCTCCTTGATGTTTGGTCATGATGATGGGAACATTAAACACGGAGCATGACCGTGAAAAGTGCGATTTTTTTTTAATGACAGAAACAATTCACATCATTCTCCAACTTGGAATGCAACACAGTTTTCCCTCTCATAATCCAGGATTCGGATTGGAAGAAAATTCCTCAAAGTCCTCTGCTCTATGCCAACCTGCAATGCCACATGATTTTCCTCTCCAATTCCAGAATTTCAAGACACAAACCCAACCTTGGTCATACCTGACTGAAGTAACACTTTTCTCGTTTCTCAGTCTAACATATTATTTCGGCCATTTTCCCACACTGCAGACTTCTGTAATCCTTGTCATGACAACAAATGTTTTGGTTCTTCCAATATGAGCCTTTATTTCAATAATTTCATCTGGTCACGTCCACGGGTTTTATTTATTTGTGTCAGGGCCCATGTTTTGCCATAAGCAGAACTTGCTGCATTGACCAAGAGGTTTAAAAAATAAATTACTTGAAACTAATGGAAAATATAACCTATGGCACTGCCCTTGATATTGGTGCTATATTGACTTCCTTATTGTACAAAGGAAATAAATTTGTAGTGGTGAATTTCATTTTCAACGAGTCATTCGATTTAGAGAACAGCATATTGTAATACCATGTGTATTCGCATGATTAGGATGATGTGACCATTGATTCCCCTCAGACATGCTTATTTTTAGTTAGAAAGCAAAATAACATACCATTATTGTTTAATATCTAAAATAGTCTGGCCTGGTTTACCATAAATGTAAACCCCATACCCTCTTTTGAATTGTTTCTTCAGTATAGGCACAATTTGTGTGTTCAATCATAAAAATGTTAAAATATCTAACCTGGTCTGATCTTTAAAATAAATTTTTTTGTCTGACATACATTGAGCATATTTTCACAATAAAAGCCAGCTTAACCTGTGGTTTTGCTTTGCTAAGTAAAATGTGTGCACAACATATTGTGAGTACATTAAACCGCAATAATATGCACCATAGATGGTTATTGATGAATACGCACCATAGAAGCAAGATTAGCTTATAGTGTGTGTTGTAATTTGACATTAATTAATAATTGAAGATTATTTAATTTATAATTGAGCAAATTGGAGATCATATATGAACTAAAGCGTTCTTCTTTGTTCCATTTCAGCGGCATGGTCGATATTTCGCGTTCACACACATGCATACGGGTCTTAATGTGAACTATGAACATGTGACAGCCTGGTGGTGTTCGATATTCTGTAGGTGACAGGCTGGACACTTTTTTCACCTCCGAGCTCCCGTACCGACCTGGACGTGGTATGTGCCCCGCGGCGGTGGGTGGTCACCGTACCGACCTGGACGTGGTGTGTGCCCCGCGGCGGTGGGTGGTCACCGTACCGACCTGGACGTGGTGTGTGCCCCGCGGCGGTGGGTGGCCACCGTACCGACCTGGACGTGGTGTGTGCCCCGCGGCGGTGGGTGGTCACCGTACCGACCTGGACGTGGTGTGTGCCCCGCGGCGGTGGGTGGTCACCGTACCGACCTGGACGTGGTGTGTGCCCCGCGGCGGTGGGTGGTCACCGTACCGACCTGGACGTGGTGTGTGCCCCGCGGCGGTGGGTGGCCACCGTACCGACCTGGACGTGGTGTGTGCCCCGCGTCGGTGGGTGGCTACCGTACCGACCTGGACATGGGACGTGCCCCGCGGCGGTGGGTGGCCACCGTACCGACCTGGACGTGGTGTGTACCCCGCGGCGGTGGGTGGCCACCGTACCGACCTGGACGTGGTGTGTGCCCCGCGTCGGTGGGTGGCCACCGTACCGACCTGGACGTGGGACGTGCCCCGCGGCGGTGGGTGGCCACCGTACCGACCTGGACGTGGTGTGTACCCCGCGGCGGTGGGTGGCCACCGTACCGACCTGGACGTGGTGTGTGCCCCGCGGCGGTGGGTGGCCACCGTACTGACCTGGACGTGGGACGTGCCCCGCGGCGGTGGGTGGCCACCGTACCGACCTGGACGTGGTGTGTGCCCCGCGGCGGTGGGTGGCCACCGTACCGACCTGGACGTGGTGTGTGCCCCGCGGCGGTGGGTGGCCACCGTACCGACCTGGACGTGGTGTGTGCCCCGCGGCGGTGGGTGGCCGGCGCGAGGCAGACGCTGATGGACATTATGCGCTCCTCACTGGGGCGGCTGGACAATTGGAAGCTGTCACTCATCCGAGAGGACACTGGTTGGCCGAAGATAGATCAATCTTTGCTCTCTAGCGGCTTGCCCAGATTTGGAGATTGAGTTCTCTTAGGTCGTTTATCAAAGCTGGGAGATCCTGTCTCGATCAGCTCGCCCACATTAGGAGTTCGTCCGTTTTTAGGGTTTGTCTGTGTCAGGAGTGTGCCCAGATTCGACGTTCCTCTCCCGGAGGCTTGTTGGGATTGGGAGGTGCGGCTTAGCTTCTGGATTGCCCATTAGTTCGGTCGGTGCAGTGACGCGCCGCCGGGCCTTCCCAAGTACTTTTCCGACATCTGTTCGGAAAGTCATGACTTTATGACGCTTTGGTGCCAGTTATCATGGCAAAGGGACATTTGAGGTAGGCAGGTTTCCCTGTTGCATTTGATATCGAAAGACACTTCCAGCACATCTATGCTGCGGGAGGAAGTACTAGGCCAAATCGCACCTTGTGTCGTGAATAACATTTTTTGGTCGTTAGGTGATTTATTGCATACATACCTTATATGCACTTCATGTTCAGCAGGCAAGATTTAAAAAAAGTGTTGCCTGCTGAACATGAAATAACAGTGTCAGCGTTCATGCTATCCTGCAAACGTAACTGGGAATATGAATCTTGCGGCTCAATGGACAAAGTGAAAGCACCAGATACTGGCCCGACCTGATATGTGTAAAAGAAACTAGGTGCTTCGGCCGCAGGCCGATTTGAGCCGCCTGACCATGTGGCGTATGTAGGTCTTTTAATAAGATCCGTCCGTTATTCATAGTTAGATCCGTCCATAATAAGATCCGTCCGTTCTTCACAGTTTTAGCACTTATTTATGAAATGGTTCAGATATACCAAGTGTGCGTATATTCAACTACGACGACGTGACGACTATTATTCCGCGACTGCGACACTGACACGACCATGGAACCGTGACAAGACACGACTACAACACCGTGACACAACTATCGCACCGAAACACAATTACGATGCTGTGATGCAATTATAACACCGGGACACAACCACGACACCGACACACCTTCGACACCTCGACACAACTACGACACTTCGACACAACTACGACACCTCGACAAAACTACAACACCGTGACACAACTAAGACACCGTAGCACAGCGACGTGTATTTGGAGCCAAACCAGGGGAACTCAGGAAGTGGTCGGCGCATGACTGGGTGTAATTGGAGTCACACCAGGGGAACTAGTGAAGTGGAATGCAGTAGTCTGGTTACTGTCACGGTCAGCAGCGTGGAAATTGGCCTAAAGTTGACGGGGTAGAGGCAACGGCCGTTTGAAAATGGATCACTTCCATGCAACGATTATAGGGTAAGGTGAGCTCGTGCAAAGCTGGGGCCGCTGCTACCTCTCTCCGCCCTCCCCCACGGTTTCAATGCTCAAGGTCAGAGCGATCCCTGTTCAAAGTACTCGAAGATATCACCGTGGAGAAGCTTAATCTATAAAGCTGTAGCTGCCATACGTAATTAGCTTTAATGAGTAATACGCAGATTTATCTAGACTCTAGAGAGCCCATAGGAGGTCGAGAGAAAGATTTGCACGGGCAGAACAAAGGCCAGTTCATAAGCCGGATGCGACAGCAAAACAAATGACTGGGAGCCATATTCAACGCCCGTGAATGGACATTCAGCACCCGATATCTGCCGTTCGCTTTCTCCAATATGTCACGTCGCATCGTCGCAATGAACAAAACTTCCTTCGCCAGGTGTCGACGGCCGCTGGAGGTGGTTTGGTTTTTAACGAGGACACCGCAGCATGACCAGCATAGTTAACAAAGCACGCATCCTTCCAGTTCAACTGAGCATGTCGTTACGGGACCGATGTGGGTGCCGCCCGGCAACTACGCTATTTCGGTAGCGTAGTAGAGCAACGTTGGCGACCATTTGTTGGTACTCAGGCGACAAATTTATATTTCTCGAAAAATGGTTCGGTGGGACTTGTGGTGCCCGATGGCTAGGCAACACCATGGATTTAATATCAGAGTACGAGAGGAACTTAGTCGATTTGCTTAGTAACAGGTCATATGGGCATTCATGATACTCCCGAACTCCGGCCACTTCCTGCTTTCAAGGGGAATATTTTAGCTCCTTAGCACATTTGTCCTCCGAAAAATTCATCCGAGTTTTCATGAGCGGTAAGCGCATTGGCCTCTGGTGCCCAAAACAGCAGCCAGTTGTGCTCATGTGAGTCACGTGTGGCGATCCTTACTTTCGTTCAACACAACGCAACAAACGACCATGCAGCCGGAACAAAACTGTTGCATGCGTTTACTCCGCCGGTGTCATGGGTGACTTTTGGCGACCTCTCGTTCTTGTCCGTCAGCCATGTCTCTGGGTCGCGTCGTTTGGCCAGCTCTGCTATCTTCTCAGTTAGCCATGTCTCTGGGTCGCGTCGTTTGGCCAGCTCTGCTATCTTCCCGGTTAGCCATGTCTCTGGGTCGCGTCGTTTGGCCGACTCTGCGATGACACCAGCGCCACACTTTCTACTGTTGCATCAGGAGGGTGACACGCTGACCGAGTGTGTGGCTGTCACCAGCTGGTCATCAGCTGGTCACAAGCAGCAGATCTGGCGGGTCCATTGCCTTCCTAGTTACTGTGACGCATCGGTATAGCAGCCCGGAACAGCCCAACATACTGGTCACATAGGTACCGCAGAGCAGACTAGAAGACCGATCACTGTTTCAAATGGCAACACCTGGGCATCATGCTCAGAGGAGGATTCGAGAGACTGTTGAACATTTGGTACTTGCCCCCAATTAACGTCAGAAATGCGCGGCTGGGAAGGAAATTGAAAAGGTTTTGTGTCTATCTATCTTGCAATAGTTGCACATCAATGCAACATACTTCATACCCATTTGTAATTTTAATGCAATTGTACCCTATAGTTTAATCGTCGCTGGTGCTACAAACCTGGTCTATGTTTTAACACTCGCACGTCCGGAGGTCCGCGCCAACTTCGCATGTCCGGGGGCAGATGTCTGCCCCATAAGAACTCTAGGACTACGCTAGCTAGTGACAAACGGAAAACGGCGTTGGATAGCTGGTGACGGGCTCTATCGAAAGTGTTTCGGTCATTTTTCGCTCAGGTCAACAGTCAGGTCACTGGGTCATCATAGGTCAAATTCGACCAGATCAGGTGGGACTCAGATATTGACACATATATCAGGGCCTGGAAGAGATAGAAACAAACGGCGAACGCTATTCGACAGTCCTTGAAATTCGCTACCGACAATAGGCGGTGTAATTTAACGTCAGGTCAACCGCAACTCAGGTAAAGGTCATGATGTCGCCTAGGGAGGTCAAGTAATGCATCAATCGATACGTCATGACGATACAAGCACAATGACGGTAATTTCAGCCTTCTAGTTCAATGCAGTGCGATATAATGCGCAGACATGTGCAGTGATCTCAGGTGACCTCAGAGACCTTGGTAAAGTCACTGAGCAAAAGTGTCAACGGTAACATTGAGCATAGCTTCCATCTACATGCCACAACCGTTGTGAGAGCATTCCGAGCGCAAATATATAACCAGGAACCATTTGCATATTTTACCATATCCCTATAATGGGAAGGCCATGACAGCGACCTGATCTAAGGTCAACGCCACGAAAAAAAAGATAAACATATTATGGTCCCTGATGAGATCATGACATGCTATAAGTTTGAAATCAATCGTCCAATTATTGTGAAAGTTGTGGCACCTAGAACTCCGAGTGTAGTTGGGTCACTTCGCCTGACCCGGTGACCTGACATGAGATGATCTAGGATTAAAAATGCATGAGGATATGCGGAAAAGACAGCTAAGAAGAAAAGAAAAGAACAGCTATGCAAGGTTTGGCCATGCTAACCCGATTAGTTTGGCGGTAAATGACGAAAAACCGAAGGGGGGCAGAAATGTCCCCCTCCCCCGGACGTGCGCGGGTTAAAGGATAAACTGAACAACATCATCATGGTAGTTTTTCTGATGTCTTTGCACACCTCATACGTCAGTCACCACTGACTTGTCACGCACTGCTCAATGACGTACATCTCACGACTGCAGTAATAGCGACTAGATATATTCGTGATGTTCAAGCACGTCCTTTGGTGTTGAATAACGCAGATTCACAGCATTCATAGCTGAGCAGCACGAGATTCTAGGTCCAGCAAATGGCACTAGCCAAATGCACAGTACACAGACATCAAACGAGCGTGAGCGCGGCTGTGACCTGTGTACGGGCGCGGCTGGGCCCGGCTGGGAGGGCAGGTAGCCGGCGGCCGGGCCCGGCAGTGGTGCCGGCAGGCCCCGAGCGCCGGCAGGGTACGAGACCGGCCACGGTGCATCAGCACAGGAAGCCAGCCCTGCTTGCTGGTCGTTTCCGCCGGCCTCCATTCACCAGCGTTCTGCCCAGCCTGACCCGGTACGCGTCGGCCAACACAGGATCACCCAGTTACCCAGAGTGGGTCCGGTCGACCAGCGGGCCAGTTCCAATCGTTGGCACCGTCGGCGGCCCGGCGGCCCACCGGCCCACCGGCCCACCGGTCCACCGTGGTTGCCGCTGCGTGTGGCGGCGATGGCACCAGGAACACGCAGTCAGACTTTGACTGCATGAGAGCGGCCTTAAGTGCCATCAGATGGAAGAAGATTTCTCCAATTTAAATGCCTGTGGAATGTGGGAAATGTTCAAATCTTACTTGAAGGAAATTCAGAATAGACATGTCCCCCAAAAGCAAAGACGCAAAGGAAGGGTAGGAAAGCCAGCATGGCTTACACCAGACTTGATAAAAGCAATTAAGACTAAGAAAACTGCATTTAGAGTGTTTAAAGAAGCTTCAAATGTCGTAAATCTATGGTTGTATCGAAAAGCCAGAAACACTGAAGTAAAAAACCAGAGCAGCAAAGCGAGCAAAATAATTGGATTTGCCTAGGAGCTGTAATGGGGACAGCAAAAAGTTTTTTAGTTTCTACAAGCTGAGTAAAATCTCTAGCACAATTGGTCCACTGGAAGTAAATGGGAATACATTGGGTGAGGATAGTGAGATGGCTGAGGAGCTGAGCAAGCAGTTTAAATCAGTGTTTACATTGGAAGATACGACCAATCTGCCGAACGTACACCATAGTTCAGGGACATGTGATCTGATAAATGATGTTGATTTCATTGATAGTGATGTTGTTTATAATCATATGAGGAAAATAAAGCCAAACAAGGCAGCAGGACCTGATGAAATTTATGCTACGGTATTGCGGTAAGCTGAAAAGGAACTGGCATTTCCACTTATCATAATATTTTGTAGATCTGTTTCACAAAATGAAATTCCAACAGATTGGAAAAGGGCAAATGCAGTTCCTATTTTCAAGAAAAGAGAAAGAGGGAAAGTTGAAAACTATAGGCCAGTAAATCTCACATCCCTAGTCTGCAAGGTACTCGAATCAATTATCAAGGATAGAATAGTTAGTTATCTGGAAGGTAGCAGATTGATTCAAGATACTGAACATGGGTTTAGAAAAGGACGATCGTGTCTCACAAACCTCCTGGACTTTTTGAACTTCGCCACAGAACAATTTGATCAGGGAAATCAAGTTCATGTAGCATATCTTGACTTTAGTAAGGCCTTTGACAAGGTACCTCATAAATGGTTAATGATACAGCTTCAGGCCCATGGTATTGCAGGTAGCATCTTAAAATGGATAGAATTGTAGCTTTCAGATAGACAGCAAAGAGTGATGCTAAATGGTACAAAGTCATCATTGCAAAATGTTCTTAGTGGAGTCCCCCAGGGGTCAGTATTGGGGGGCACTACTGTTCATTATATTAGTAAATGACATTGAAAGTGGCCTAACCAGCAAAGTTTTGAAATTTGCGGATGACTTGAAGGTCTGTAGGGCAATAACAGGTCAAAATGAGCATACCTCGCTGCAAAAAGACTTAGACGAACTTGTGAAATGGTCCGAAGAATGGCAAATTAAATTAAATTTTTATAAGTGCAAAATCATGCATGTAGGTAAGCAGCATATGAAGGCTCCATACTTGATGGGTGGCCAAGTGCTATCAGTGACTCAACAGGAGAAGGATGCAATTACAGGTCAATTAGAGGTCATGCAACAGAGATGATACCATTAGAGGTCATAAATTCAAAATTAAAGTTAACCACAGCAGAACAAGGTTAAGGCAGACTTTCTTCACCAACAGGGTAGTAGAACACTGGAACCAGCTGCCAGAAAACATTGTCAGTAGCAGCACATTGAACATCTTTAAAAACAGCATAGACAATCATTATAAGAATAGAGAGCTTCCTTTTCAGTATTACAGGGAGGACTGATTCACAGATTTGGTGGGCAACTGGTTCAGTGTACAGAGTGCAACCAAGAAGGGCCCTTGTGGCTCATAGTTGCACTTGTGGCACACACACACACACACACACACACACGTAGGTATCTTATCTTTTATGTCTTTATGTCTTTAACACGCCGGCCCCAAACTGAGACAAGGTCAACGTGCATGGTTCCGTGGTAACGGCCTGACAAGGACGAACACGCCTCCATAAGCAACGGGGCGGAGCGAGAGCAGATAAGCAGGCGTCATGTAAGCAGGCGGAATGACTGCTCAAACATGCCTGGAACTGCTGATGCTATGGCCAAGATTTGGGTGCTGTGCGAGCATATATATATATATATATATATATATATATATATATATATATATATATATATATATATATATATATATATATATGGGTATTATACAGTATACATTATACATATATAGATATTATAGATATTATAGATATTATAGATATAGTGTGTGTGTGTGTGTGTGTGTGTGTGTGTGTGTGTGTGTGTGTGTGTGTGTGTGTGTGTGTGTGTGTGTGTGTGTGTGTGTGTGTGTGTGTGTGTGTGTGTGTGTGTGTGTGTGTGTGTGGCCCAGAGACAGCTAATGTACCGGCCCAGAGACAGTTAGTGTACTGGCCCAGAGACAGCTAGTGTACTGGTCCAGAGACAGTTAGTGTACCGTCCCAGAGACAGCTAGTGTACTGGCCGAGAGACAGCTAGTGTACCGGCCTAGAGACAGTTAGTGTACTGGCCCAGAGACAGTTAGTGTACCGTCCCAGAGACAGCTAGTGTACTGGTCCAGAGACAGTGTACCGGCCCAGAGACAGCTAGTGTACCGGCCCAGAGACAGCTAGTGTACTGGCCCAGAGACAGTTAGTGTACTGGCCCAGAGACAGTTAGTGTACAGGCCCGGAGAGAGAGAGAGAGCTAGTGTACTGGCCAGTAGACAGTTATTGTACTGGCCCGGAGACAGCTAGTGTACCGGCCCAGAGACAGTTAGTGTACCATCCCAGAGACAGCTAGTGTACTGGCCCAGAGACAGTTAGTGTACCGGCCCGGAGAGAGAGAGAGCTAGTGTACTGGCCAAGAGACAGTTATTGTACTGGCCCAGAGACAGCTAGTATACCGTCCCAGAGACAGCTAGTGTACTGGCCCAGAGACAGTTAGTGTACCTGCCCAGATGTGGCCGATGTGGCCGATATGACCGATATGACCAATATAGCCGGTATGCCCGATATGGTCGAAATGACTGATATGGCTGATGTGGTCGACATGGCTGGTGTCGTCGATATGGCAAATGTGGCCGATATGGCTGGTGTGGCCGATATGGCTGGTGTGGCCGATATGGCTGGTGTGGCCGATATGGCTGGTGTGGCCGATATGGCTGGTGTGGCCGATATGGCTGGTGTGGCCGATATGGCTGGTGTGGCCGATATGGCTGGTGTGGCCGATATGGCTGGTGTGGCCGATATGGCTGGTGTGGCCGATATGGCTGGTGTGGCCGATGTGGTTGGTGTGGCCGATATGGCTGGTGTGGCCGATATGGCTGGTGTGGCCGATATGGCTGGTGTGGCCGATATGGCTGGTGTGGCCGATATGACCGATATAGCCGGAATGGCCGATATGACCGATATGGCCGATATGGTCAATATGGCAAATAAGGCCGATATGGCCGATATGGCCGATATGACCAATGTGGCAGATGAGGAAGATGTGGAAGATGTGGCTGATATGACCGATATGGCCGCCCGCCAACACCCGCTGTTGTTTTCCGTGTCGACGAGCCCAAGTGAAAGCAGCAGCGGCGGCCGTCGGTCACATTCTGGACCGTTCCTTACACTTTCCCTGCGGTTGGCGCCAGACGCTGCAACTCGGCCGGTGACGGTCGGCTGCGTCTGCCGGCTCTGTCTGCCGTGTCGCGACCCTCACAGCCCACTACCCCGGGCATATCCGCTCCTTTCCTCTCCTCTCCGCTCCGCTCCGCTCGGCTCTTGCGGTCCACTCCCCGCCCGCCCACCCCGGCACGTCCTCTCCACTCTACTCTACTCTACTCCCCGCTCGACCCTTGCGCCGTTTTCACAGGCCGGCCGGGAAGCGAGCGCTTGTGTCGCTGCCCAGCCTGACTACGTCTCCCGGGTTTACTGACCGACGCGCTCACGTCCGCCCCACAAAGGCCGAACGGAGGTACATGTCTGTCCCGGGGTCTGGGATCAGGGATCAGTGGTCAGGGGTCCGGGGTCCGGGGTCAGATACCGGTCGCTACTGATGAGCTGATCTCCGGTCTGTTCTGATCCTACGCCCCTTGGCACCTGGCACGGCGGACCGCCCCCGGCTGGCAGGCGAAGATCGACACTTGCCGGAAGCACATGCAAGCAGTCTGAGGGCGCCGGTGCACGCCCATGCAGTCTGTGAGGGTGCTGGTGCACGCCCAAGCAGTCTGTGAGGGGCTGGTGCACGCCCAGGCAGTCTGTGAGGGCGCCGGTGCACGCCCAGGTAGTCTGTGAGGGTGCTGGTGCATTTTACATTTTCTATTTTCGTGCCTGCGCGACGCAACGAAGTCACACCTGCTACATTCTACCGTGACGTATCGAAGTCATACCTGATATCTGCTACCGTGACGCATCGAAGTCATACCTGCTATCTGCTACCGTGACGCATCGAAGTCATACCTGCTATCTGCTACCGTGACGTATCGAAGTCATACCTGACGAGCGCCCATGCCATTAGAAATTACAATGATCCTTAATGTTGTGTAAATTGATGTTTCTTTCGCTAGCATGACTCCAAGCGTCCGTAGCCGTGTGACGTTTCTCGGCGACTCTCAGCCTAGAGTGCGCGAGTTGATTCGTGTTCAGCGCGGATCAAGATCAGAGGCGGCAGTGCGACTCCGGGTATCGCTGGCTGGGGTGGCGGGTGTCGACGCCGGATATCGCTGGCCGTGGTGGCGGGTATCAGCGCCGGGCATCGCTGGCCGTGGTGGCGGGTATCGCTGGCCGTGGTGGCGGGTATCGCTGGCCGTGGTGGCGGGTATCAGCGCCGGGCATCGCTGGCCGTGGTGGTCGGTATCGGCGGCCGTGTTGGCGGGCACCGGCGACGCGCTCTGGTCGGTTTAGCAAGTGTCTCAGCGTGTTACTTTCTCCGGCTGCCCGGACCGGCTGTCCATGGCGGGACACAGCGCCACCCGGCGACAGCTGACTACTGGGCGACACTGCGCCGGACCGGGAGTGTGATGGCCAGCCGACTATGGTGTGGAAGACCAGACCGGATGTGGGTCACCTATGACTATGATGTATCGGTACTATGTGAGGTCAAACAGGGTGTGATGTGGCAGGTGAGCATACCATGGAGTCACTCAAATACCAGCCATGGTGTGATACGGTAGGGGCACGTGCTGTGGAAGGCCAGACCAAGACTCGGTAGGACGTGCTACAGCAGCTGAAAGTTGTGGCCATGGGTGTCGCCACGAAGGGGAAGGGACCACGGGCAATTACCACCCTCCAACAACAAGTTACGATCTAATGTGTGGGATTTGTATGGCTTAAGGTAACAATTAACAGAGATTGGCAAACGGTCTTCTTCTCGAAAACTTCAGTTTGCCTTCCTAACTTCAAAGGTCTGGTGACGCAATTAGATATGGCTGTGCCAAGGAAAATAGATGATGCGGGGAACAATACAAGTGGAGGTCAGGAACAAAATGTAAAAAAGAAACTGGTAGCGCACCTATGACTACAAAAATGAAATGGTACATCGGAAGAATCGGAACAAAGGTTCGATAATACGTGCATAAAACGAAGATGCATGAAAAAATGTTCGTTAGTTATTGTGACTTAATGGCGCGTCGACCAGTTCGCTGATCATTTTACGCCCAGCATAAAGAAAGGTCGGAAATACAATGGTGATGAAAATAAAACAACATGGGAAGATAATGTGGTTGGTACCTTCGCCATGGTATATGAAAAAGAGACAGAGAGAAACATACAGGGCTGGAGATTTCTCTCGGAGAGAGAGAGAGAGAGAGAGAGAGAGAGAGAGAGAGAGAGAGAGAGAGAGAGAGAGAGAGAGAGAGAGAGAGAGAGAGAGAGAGAGAGAGAGAGAGAGAGAGAGAGAGAGAGAGAGAGAGAGATATATATATATAATATATATATATATATATATATATATATATAATATATATATATATATATATATAATATATATATAATATAGAGAGAGAGAGAGAGAGAGAGAGAGAGAGAGAGAGAGAGAGAGAGAGAGAGAGAGAGAGAGAGAGAGAGAGAGAGAGAGAGAGAGAGAGAGAGAGAGAGAGAGAGAGAGAGAGAGAGAGAGAGAGAGAGAGAGAGAGAGAGAGAGAGAGAGAGAGAGAGAGAGAGAGAGAGAGAGAGAGAGAGAGAGAGAGAGAGAGGAGACTGCGACGCGGTATACGACTTGTTGGTGCCGACTTCCGGCAGAAATGATGGGGCGGGGACACCGAGTGAGGCAGGTTCGAAACTCTACCCCGGACCCCCTGGCTACCGGGCTTGCGTCAGAGCCCGGAGAAGCAGAGCAGCAAGAACAGAAAAGAGTCCGAGAAGCTATCGTGTGTATTGAGTACAGCTGCAGTACGCTGCATCGCAGAACCAGATCTGGTCTACTGGGGGCGAGCGCACATCAACGCAGAACCAGATCTAGTCTATTGAGGGCGGGCGCACATCAACGCCGGGACAGATAGGACCGACGCTGCTGTCCACATTCTGCACAAGCTCGGATAGCTCCTTGCGTCACGCCATGTTTTGTGCTTTATTTCAAATGCTAGAACAGAGGCTTTGTGTGCTGTTAAATTGGCTCCCTCCCCATCGCCAACATCAAAGACATGCCGCTGTGCAGGCGTGTTCACGGTTAAAACTGCTGAGTATGTGACAACTTGCACGAGGCAGTGATTTTAAGCACTGGAGTTGTAGTTGCCTGCTGAGTGCTTGAGCGCAGTAGCTGATGTGAGGGGATACTGCCAGGATGTGATGGACACTGCTGATGATACGGCTCAGGAAGACCCCATGTGCATGGCAGAGACGGGTAGCCAGATTGGCGCGCACACCTGTACGTCTGTCAATGTTGACGGATAGTTCAGCTGCGACAGGTGGCGGCTGTGGCTGCAGGTGGCTACAGGCGGCACCACTGAGTGAGAAGTTGCCGCCCATGCTATGGTCGATGTACACACCGAGGCTACTGCACGTTTCGCAATCTAAGTCACTTTGCTGGAGGACAACAGACAGTCTAGTTGGATTGTGTCTTAGATGAGGACGATAACGAGAACGAGATGAGAACCAATCAAGACAAAGACAATGACGCAAAGTTACCTTCAAGACAGGTCATCATCTCCAGCAGCAGGCGCATCACGCTTCCCTCGTCGCCCATGCCGGTGGCCGGCGCGACCGACCGGAGACAGCGGGCCCCACCGGGTGCAGCGGCCGTATACACAGCACCCCCGGCAGTCGCGGCAGCACACTGACTAGGGAAGCGCATGGAGTAGTTGTGCCGGCCGCCGGCCTGGGCGCCACGATCGCGTCGAGCGCCGAGCCAAGGTCGTGGCAGAACACAGCCGCCGGCGCCCGGGTCCGGTCCGGCCGATACGGCGCTGATTGCCCAACACCTGGTGGGCGGACGATTGTGCCAGATGTGGGTGGACGGACCTGCAGCCTGCAGGCACTACGAGTTCGCCAAGGCCGCCGGCACGACCAGATCAGCTGGAATCCACGACTGAGATCAGCTTGGCTCCCTTAGCTCGGGATCGAAGACCGCAACTAGGCCAGTCAAGATTCTAATGCGACAGATGCTCTGAGATTAAAGTCGTTTCTTCAAATCCAGCAAGACTCCATGCTGAACGAGGACACACATCTGTGTTGGGAGATCTACCGGGATCAGTGTGACTTGGGCCATCGAACACAAATGTGAAATTGGGAGTGTCTGGTCCGTGAACATAGTGGAGCTACAGCACAGTGGTACCAAGTTTTTTGTATACATCTAAAACGCCAGCCGCTTATTCTTGACGCAGCGTGCTCACACTGGTACCGGCAGCGCATTTATCTGATACAGATTGACCAAAGCAGGGGCGTCGCCACCGGGGGAGGGGGAAATTGCCCCCCATGCCGTGAGACTGGGGGGGGCGCCGGCCCCCTGAAATTTGAGGAGGCCCCAAGGACGAAAGCGAAACCCCCAGGACGAAAAGGAGGCCCTCAGGACGAAAACGAAACTCCCAGGACGAAAAGGAGGCCCTCAGGACGAAAAAGAGGTCCCCAGGACAAAAAGAAGGTACGTCAGGACGAAAAGGAGGCCCCCAGGACGAAAAGGAAGCCCCCAGGACGAAAAGGAGGCCCTCCAGGACTAAAAGGAGGCCCCCAGGACGAAAAGGAGGCCCCCAGGATGGAAAGGAGGCCCTCCAGGACGAAAAGGATGCCCTTCCAGGACGAAAAGGAGGCCCTCCAGGCGAAAAGGAGGCCCTCCAGCCCTCAGTTTCCCATTCCCGAACCATACTAAAGGCCTAAAAACAATAGGAGGCCCTAACACAATGGAGGCCCCTTTTCGGGGAGTAGGAGGCCCCCTTTCGATCTCGCCCCCCCCCCCTGGAAGAATTTCGTGGCGACGCCACTGGACCAAAGGCTAGCACTGTCCCTTGGCGATTGACTGCAGGCTAATCTCCTCCCTGACGATAGGCTGGTGGTTAATCTTGTCCCCTGATGATTGGCTGGAGGATAAGCTTGCTCCCCAACGATTGGCTGCAAGCCAACCTTCCCCTCTGACGATTGGCTGGAGGTTAACCTTTCCACATGAAGATTCATTGGAGGGTAACCTTTTCACATAAAGATTCATTGGAGGGTAACCTTTCCTATTGGACTGACTATTTCTGGATCGCACCTTCCTGCCATAACGAAATTATTTAATTATGTGCGGAACATGATGTACTCTGATCTCAATGAATACAATAAGCCAACAGTAGTTATCCCTCTAACTGCCAAAGCCGGTATGCCGCTCTTGGCCTGTACTACCGTGCAAACTCCCCGGTGGGGCGTGTATTGACATGTCTTGAACGAGGGATCACCGTCCGACCTCTCCTTCGATAAGCACGCCCAATCCCCTGGAGCCGGTTCGGTGGTCGGAGGGTGCCGTGTTCCATGGTGGGGGTGGCGGTCGGTCCTGCTAGGCTGTCCTCCAGGTATGGGACGATTGACGTGAACAGCGCTCAGCGATCAAGCCAGAATAGAACTGCGAATTTGGGAACTGTTGTCATCAAGCAGAGGTTGAAATTATGAAGCGAAATGCTGATTTCAGAAGTCTGACTTCCATGTTATTGATTTGCTAGTTACCATAACTGAGGGACAAGGCATGTACATTAGACTCACCTAGCTTTCCACGGTATCTGAACCTAGAGTGTTCGGAAAACGTGGTGAATGCATGGCTACTTTAGCAGATATTGTTATGAGCCTCGAAAGTGGCTCAGTTGGAGTCGTGGGTGTATTCAAAACTCCAGCAGAGCCACTTTCAAGGCTAACCACAATGTATGTTGGAGGAGGCACAGTAATACGTAGTAAAGGCGTAGTAAAGCCATAGTAAAGCCATAGTAAAGCCATAGTAAAGGCATAGTAAAGGCATAGTAAAGGCGTGCACACCATTACCATTTGAGGGTATTTCAATACACTGAGAGATACGAGAAGATTGCGCAATGCCGACGACAGTTATCGGCGAGTTGTTCAATGCTTTTATAATATTTGTTATCATCTACGGGCCGGTAGCCATTAGACACAAAGACATAAAGACATAACAGATGAGTCCAGCTATGAGCCACAAGGGCCGTTCTTAGTTGCACTCTGGACACTCAACCAGTTGCCCACCAAATCCGTCGATCAGCCCTCCTTGTAATACTGAAAAGCAAGCCCTCTATTCTTATAATGATGGTCTATGCTGTTTTTTAAAGGCGTTAAATGTGCTGCTACTTACAATGGTTTCTGGCAGCTGGTTCCAGTGTTCTACTACCCTGTTGGTGAAGAAAGACTGTCGTCTTAACCTTGTTCTGCTGTGGTTAGTTTTAATTTTGAATTGATGACCTCTAATTGCATCATTTCTGTTCAATTCAAACATTTCCCCAAGATATTCCCTCTCCAGATCATGGACAAATTTAAAGACCTCGATGAGATCTCCTCTCAGCCTTCTAGATCTAAGTGAAAATATTGAACTTCTTCAATCTTTTCTCATATGCCAGATTGCTTATACCATTAACCATTTTTGTAGCCCTCTTTTCTACTATCTCTCTCTCTCTCTCTCTCTCTCTCTCTCTCTCTCTCTCTCTCTCTCTCTCTCTCTCTCTCTCTCTCTCTCTCTCTCTCTATATATATATATATATATATATATATATATTATATATATATATATATATATATATATATATATATACTCCTCTCTCTCTCTCTCTCTCTCTCTCTCTCTCTCTCTCTCTCTCTCTCTCCCCTCTCCAGACCATGGACAAATTTAGAAACCTCAATGAATGTCCTCTCAGCCTTTTATATCCAAGTGAAAACATATTCAATTTCTTTAATCTTTCATCATATACCAGTTGCTTATACCATTAACCATTTTTGTAGCCTTCTTTTATACTCTCTCTAAAAGCCAACAATCTTTTTCATAGCTAGGAGACCAAGCTTGGATGCAGTATTCCAAATGTGGCCTGACATATGCACAGTAAAGCTTCCTGATGACTTCCTCACTTCTGTATGATACATTCCTATTTATTTCCCAAGCATTCTCAGCGCCTTCTTCCTGGCTTCCTTGGTCTGTTCTGATGCCCCAATTTTGTGTTTACAGTAACACCTAAATCCTTCTCCTGTTGAGTCACTGATAACACTTGGCCACCCATCAAGTATGGACCCTTCATATGCTGCTTACCTACATGCACGATTTTGCACTTATCGAAAAATTTCATTTGCCATTCTTCGTACCACCTCACAAGTTCGGCTAAGTCTTCTTGCAGCGAGATATGCTCATGTTGGCCTGTTATTGCCCTAAAGACTTTCAAATCATTTAAAAAACTTACTGCTTAGGCCACTTTCAATGTTATTTACAGATACCGTCAGATTTGGTTTCATAAGTTCCAGAAGTTGCCAGATAACTTCAAAAATACTCCAGACAGGGTGAATTCACAAGTACCCAAAGTCATAAGTACCCGGTTTCATAAGTTCCGAAAATAATTCTGCATTCGACCGCTAGATGACACCGTAAACGATCAGCGGCACAGGAGCTTACATGCGTGCCGGCAGACGGCAGCACATAAACAATAACAAACGGCTTCAAAATTGTTGCCATTTGTTGTGAGATAGGAAATCACCACAATTCCTGTTGACTTTTTGCAAAAGGAAAAGCCGTTGGTAATCGGACACGTGGAAGCGTTCCTGCAGTTGTATCATGATCAAGTTCTTGCAGGGTTGGTGGTCAGCCCTTGCATGAGGTTCTGCTACAGACAAGTGTGTACGTTGAGTAGGTATTTATCTATGTATTTGTGGCAAATCTCAACGAGCTTAAATAGGTAGGGTTTAGTTCCTAAATTCAAGTAAGTAGGTAGGTAGGTTGTGACCTGCATCAAACTGGAGTGTAAATGTATCACAAACCTGGCTGGTATTTCACAAGGCCAAAATGATATAGATGCCCACCTACCTGCTTACATTGGTTAGGGAAAAGGTAGGTATCTGAACATGTTCTGTTTACTGGGCACCTTATTTGAGGCTGATACCTTTGAATATCTCCCAATTTATGTTCGGTGCATAAATAACAAAAATATGGTGATATTCATAAATGATGGACCTGTTTACAATCCAAATATTGAAGCCTGATCACACAGCTCTACCTATTCTTTGAGTATGGGCTAGCAATAATAATAATAATAATAATAATGACCTTTATTTTGCACCTTTCTCAGTACATATCTGGGCTACCATACAACACACAATGCCTTCCTGCATACAGACCAGCAACACAACCAAACTGAGACAGCAACCACTGTACCACATCTGCTCACTTCTACCCTGGGTCATGCACATAAGCCTGATCAGCTCTTTCCAGTACAATTTATTCCAGCTGTGACCTAAATGTGTGTTTGATGTCAGCTTTACTGGCCACCAATAAATCAATAGATACAAGTTCATATTCATACCTAATTTGAGTATGATTTTGTGCAATAATACCCAACCAAGCTACCTCACTCTTACATGGTGCTTTTATAATGGCATTGCTGCTGCCCATGAGGCTATGCACAAATAAAAGATGTCTACTTGCCACCAGCGTGTGGCACGGCAGCATTCCCAAATCCAAACTCAACCAGATTGGGAAAACTACTTTCCAGGTTTGGAGTCAGAGTGCAAACAGATTTCCTCAGTACATTTTCAACTATGTTTTCATGGACATAATATTTGTTAATGCATGGAATCTATTTACCAGTAACCGAAAGAAAATAATATGTACCTAGTCTGTAGACTTACCTATGTAATATGCATAAGAAATGCACATTGTCATTTTTGGTCACATCAGCATACAGAAACAAAGAAGTGGACGATGGATGGCACCACAAGACAGGGAGTTGTGATGATCAGCTCAGCTTCACCTCTTATAACTCACAGGAGCAATGTGCTTTCCTTTCACTGTTGGTCCAGTGCAAGGCTAGCTAAATGAAAATCAAACAAATAATTATACTCTCAGCTCAAAGCACACACCTACCTACATATGCAGCCTATGTGATACAGACACAATACCACTACTGCACCATAAAGACATAAAGACATAAAAGATTAGTGCAACTCTGAGCCACAAGGGCCCTTCTTGGTTGCACTCTGTACACTGAACCAGTTGCCCACCAAATCTGCCAATCAGCCCTCCCCGTAATACTGAAAAGCAAGCCCTCTATTCTTATAATGATTGTCTATGCTGTTTTTAAAGATGTTCATTGTGCTGCTACTGACGATGTTTTCTGGCAGCTGGTTCCAGTGTTCCACTATCCTGTTGGTGAAGAAAGTTTGCCTTAACCTTGTTCTGCTGTGGTTAATTTTAATTTTGAATTTATGTCCTCTAATTGCATCATTTCTGTTAAATTCAAACATTTCCCCAAGGTGTCCCCTCTCCAGACCATTGACAAATTTAAAGACCTCAATGAGATCTCCTCTCAGCCTTCTATATCTAAGTGAAAACATATTCAATTTCTTCAATCTTTCCTCATATGCCAGGTTGCTTATGCCATTAACCATTTTTGTAGCCCTCTTTTGTACTCTCTCTAAAAGCCAACAATCTTTTTCATAGCTAGGAGACCAAGCTTGGATACAGTATTCCAAATGTGGCCTGACGTATGCACAGTAAAGCTTCCTGATCACTTCCTCACTTCTGTATGATACATTCCTATTTATTGCCCGAGCATTCTCAGTGCCTTCTTCCTGGCTTCCTTGTTCTGTTCTGATGCCCCCAGTTTTGTGTTTAGAATAACACCTAAATCCTTCTCCTGTTGAGTCACTGATAGCACTTGGCCACCCATCAAGTATGGAGCCTTCATATGTTGCTTACCTACATGCATGATTTTCCACTTATCAAATTTAAATTTCATTTGCCATTCTTCAGACCACTTCACAAGTTCGTCTAAGTCTTTTTGCAGCGAGATATGCTCATCCTGACCTGTTATTGCCCTAAAGACCTTCAAATCATCTGCTAATTTCAAAACTTTACTGCTTAGGCCACTTTCAATGTTATTTACAAATATAATGAACAGTAATGGCCCTAGTACTGACCCCTGGGGGACTCCACTAAGAACATTTTGCCATGATGACTTTGTACCATTTAGCATCACTCTTTGCTGTCTATCTGAAAGCCACAACTCTATCCATTTTAAGATGCTACCTGCAATACCATGGGACTGAAGCTGTATCATTAACCGTTTATAGGGTACCTTGTCAAAGGCCTTACTAGTCAAGATATGCTACATCAACCTGATTTCCCTGATCAAATTGTTCTGTGGCGAAGTTCAAAAAGTCCAAGAGGTTTGTGAGACACGATCGTCCTTTTCTAAATCCATGTTGAGTATCTTGAATCAATCTGCTACCTTCCAGATAACTAACTATTGTATCCTTGATAATTGATTCGAGTACCTTGCAGACTAGGGATGTGAGACTTATTGGCCTATAGTTTTCAACTTTCCCTCTTTCTCCTTTCTTGAAAATAGGAACTACATTTGCCCTTTTCCAATTGGTTGGAATTTCATTATGTGAAACTGATCTACAAAATATTATACTAAGTGGATATGCCAGTTCCTTTTCAGTTTCCCGCAACACCCTATCATAAATATCATCAGGTCCTGCTGCCTTATTTGGCTTTATTTTCCTGATATGATTGTAAACAACATCACTACCAATGAAATCAACATCATTTGTCAGATCCCATGTAACTGAACTATGGTGTACGGTCAGCAGATTGGTCATATCTTCCAATGTAAACACTAATTTGAACTGCTTGCTCAGCTCCTCAACCATCTCACTATCCTCACCCAATGTAGTCCCGTTTACTTCCAGTGGACCAATTGTGCTAGAAACTTTACTCAGCTTGTAGAAACTAAAGAACGTTTTACTGTCCCCATTACAGTTTCTAGCCAAATGCAGTTCCTTTGCTCGCTTTGCTGCTCTGGTTTTTTGCTTCACAGTGTCTCTAGCTTTTCGATACGCCTTTAGATTAATGACATTTGAGGCTTCTTTAAAAACTCTAAATGCAGTTTTCTTAGCCTTAATTGCTTTTATCACGTCTGGTGTAAGCCATGCTGGCTTTCCTACCCTTCTTTTGCGTCTTTGCTTTTGGGGGACATGTCTAATCTGAGTTTCCTTTAAGTAAGATTTGAACTTTTCCCACATTTTACAGGCATTTAAATTGGAGAATTCTTCTTCCCATCTGATGGCACTTAAAGCCGCTCTCATGCCGTTAAAGTCTGCTCTGTTGAAATTTGGAACCTTTACCAAATTATCCTTGATAATTCCCCTACATGTGCCTTGAATCTAACTATGTTATGGTCACTTTTTCCCAGAGTTTCGCCTACAGTCAAGTCTTGAACCAAGTCACTTAAATCCGAGAAAACAAGGTCCAAGAGTGAACCATGCCTGGTAGGTTCCGATACAAACTGGTGTAAGAACAGGTCCTCTTCAAGGCAGTTCCTGAACATTTTGCATGATGGGGAGCCAACACCAGCATTTTCATAACCTTTTAGATTAAAGTCACCGAGAATAAGGCACTTCCTCTTAAAGTTTCTACTGATTTCCTCACAAATCACCTTGTCAAGCTCCAGTTGCTGAGAATGTGACAGGGTTCCTGATCGGTAGAAAGCGCCTATCCTAAGAGTATTGCTGTTGCCTTTTCCCACAGTGACATCAAGCCAAATGGACTCCACAGACACATTTTTATCCCCACCTGCTACTTTTTGAGAACTGAATAAGCTATTCATATAGAGCATTACACCACCCCCTTTCATTGCTGGACCCCTATTGCACGGAAACATATTGTATCCCTGGATCTCATAGTACAGTACCAGTACAGCACATGCGAGTTGGATGTGATAGCTGAACGCAAAGCAAAGGATCAGTCAACAATTTTTCCCACTACAAGGTGGTTCAGATGCAGGTTTTGGGAGACACATCACCAAATTTGTAGTCTGGAGGGCATTGTTCAGTGAACATGTGCAAGGTTTGACGTGTTGTTGGCATTTCTGTTGATTGTGGTTTGATGTGGTGTGTGTTTGGATGTTATCTGTGTGCTTGATGGTACAAAAAGTGGCTAGTTTATTTGGTAATCATAAGTAGAATAACATGTTTGGTGGATGTTTTCTTTAATCTTGTATTCTTTTTTAGTGACATTTTTCTTCCTTCTGCATGTTTGTGTCAGAGTACATGAGGAGTCCATTCTATCCAGTATGAACATGGAGTGCAAAAAATGTTTTAAGGGATGAAATCTCTAAAGAAGAGCCTTAATTCCCACCCTCCTTTCAACACACGTCATGATTGCGAGAGTACCTAAGAACCTTGAGTAGCCTTTTCAAGCAGGAGTGATGGGCTATACAGACTTAGCGGAAACTCGTTTCACATCCACAGTGTTCCACAATTCACACCCATAGAGGGGACAGTATATCTTAAACAGCCTAATTATCATGAGCTTGTCTGCACATCCTAGCAGCACAGAGCATGTTTACCTGGTAATACAATGCATATATGGTCCTCTGCATATCTCTGCAAAGAAGGATTTAGGTATTATTCTAAGGTATAACAGGTTAGGTATAACACAAAATTGGGGCATCAGAACAGATCAAGGAAGCCAGGAAGAAAGCACTGAGAATTCTTGGGGCAATAAATAGGAATGTATCATACAGGAGTGAGGAAGTCTTCAGGAAGCTTTACTGTGCATATGTCAGGCCACATTTGGAATACTGCATCCAAGCTTGGTCTCCTAGCTATGAAAAATATTGTTGGCTTTTAGAGAGAGTATAAAAGAAGGCTACAAAAATGGTTAATGGTATAAGCAACCTGGTATATGATGAAAGATTAAAGAAATTGAATATGTTTTCACTTGGATATAAAAGGCTGAGAGGACATCTCATTGAGGTTTCTAAATTTGTCCATGGTCTGGAGAGGGGATATCTTGGGGAAGTGTTTTAATTTAACAGAAATGATGCAATTAGAGGTCATCAATTCAAAATTAAAGTTAACCACAGCAGAACAAGGTTAAGGCAGACTTTCTTCACCAACAGGGTAGTAGAACATTGTAACCAGCTGCCAGAAAATATTGTCAGTAGCAGCACATTGAACATCTTTAAAAACAGCAGACAATCATTATAGGAATACAGGGCTTGCTTTTCAGTATTACAGGGAGGGCTGATTGACAGATTTTGTGTGCAACTGGTTCAGTATACAGAGTGCAACCAAGAATGGCCCTTGTGGCTCATAGTTGCACTAATCTTTTATGTCTTTATGTCTTTATATCTGCACAATCACTCGTGTTGCATTCAATGTTATGCCCCAGATATCTGAACTTCTGGACCCATGTAAGCAGTTTTCCACAGAGGAGTACTTGTGGCCCTTGGCAACACATCTGATGTGATGATGAGTATGGTCTTTGAGGGCAAAACACAGTACAGTCTTTTCAACATTAAGTTTCACATCCATTGAGGCCACAAAGGTCTCACATGACCTAACTAGCACCTGAAGTCCTGCACTAGTGGGGGCCAGCAGAACAATGTCATCAGCATATGCCAGAACATTTACAGCATGCAGTCCAACATGACAACCCACACCAGTCTTCTGCAAATCATATAAAAGTTTATCTATGCACACATTAAACAGCAGAGGTGAGGTATTTCCCCCTTGTCTGATACCATTCTGAATAGAAAATGATTCTGATCTACTTTCAGCCCACCTCACTCCCATCTGTTGGGACCGATACCATGTAATTAGAAGTCTGAGGTATGCTGTCGGGACACACCTGTCAGCTAGTATTTGAAAAAGCTTTGCATGACAAACTGTCAAATGCTTTGCTGGCATCTAAGAAGCAAGCATAGACTGGGCTACCCTGCCTGGCATAGTGGTGAATAGTTTCCTTCAGAACATATGTAGCCTGGGTGGTGGAGTGTCCGGCTTTGAAGCCAAACTGAGCATCATTTGTATGGAAAAATGGCTCCAGCCATTCTACAAGGATGAGCTCCAGCACTTCAGATATGCTGGTAGAGAGTGCTGCACTGCACCTAATCTTCCAGGAGCAGTCCTTAAGGAAACCATAAGGAAGTGATGTTCATTTCAATTTTTGTTTGCAATTACACTAGCATTTTTTAGTGGCTACTAATAGCTTGCACCACAACTGCTACAATGAGGTAATCTTGCACAACAGCATTTTGGTGTCCAGAATATGGCACACCACTACAAACATGATGATCCCTTTTGAAGTTTCTCTTTACAAGTGTCTATAGGATTTTCATTGAAAGGAACTGTGAATATGGATAGATTATTCATTTTTTGTGTTCAGTACACACAGTACAATTACTGGTTCAGCTGTACTATTTGTGGCAGTAGAGCTATTTGTTACATAATGACCCAAGTGTTCGGAACCCCCCTCTTCTAGGTATGTACCTACTGCCAAGTCATGATGACTTGCAAGGAAACCAAACAAATGTGCAATGTTAAATCACACATTGCTCATAAGACTGGGTAATTGGGAAATTTGCTGAAGGTGATTTATGATTTCTGGGAGTCCTTTCTATGTAATGTTTATTAATGTGCTGTACATGATGTGTCAATCATTTCCTATGCAAATGTATACTTTTAAACTGGGAGCAAATATACTGCCCAATAATGGGCATGGAGTTAGGAGATATCATTTGCATAAGATAATCATAAAGTAGTCTGGCCAGAACAATTATAACAAAATTCAGTGTATGGTCACTTCATGCTCTGTCTGTAGACTGTATGTGCTCTACTACACATGTAGAAAGGGGTCCATTGCAGGTAGGCTGAGTGAACCCTCACCACTCAAATTGTCCTGCCAGAGGCTCCCTGCATGTGCCCCTGTAGTGGTGTCCCTCCAAAGAAATAGCCCCTTCAGACCCAGACAAATGTACCATGACAATTCATGGATCCACTCCTGGTGGCTTGCCTGTAATTAATCTTGGCTTGCTCTAGAGGTCAAGATGGACATTCATTCCATGACCATGATTTATTTCAGTATTTCCCCTCCTCACTTCCATATACAAACATTAGTGGATCATGCAACATATATGATAGTGTAAAGTATTCTGCGAGTGCAACATTAACCAACAGCCCTGGCCATCAATGACCATCAATGACTGATCAGGTTAAAACCGAATTAAAGCTGAAGTGAGATAGTCAAACCCCACACCACCTGTACAGAAGGAAAACTCCAGAACCAAATACACCAATTCGTCTAGACAGTGTGTACTGGAATGCACTATGTAGAGCACACTGACTGGAGAGGCATGGCTGTTATGCACCACAAGAAGTAATGTTAAAAATAATGCAAAGATGTATCATATCCTTCCCTAACCTATCCTACCTATCCATGCAAGAAAACACATTAGTTTAAATGGGGTTAAGGGGATAATTATATGCATATATATATATATATATATATATATATATATATATATATATATATATATATATATATATATATATATATATATATATATGTGTATATATGTATATATATGCATATATGTATATATATATATGTATGTATATGCATATATATATACTCACTTATGGCTCGCAATCAAACACCACTTTTCATAGCAGCCAGCAGCAAGAACAGTCTTGCATACTTCACTTAAGCTCAGCCACAAGAGAGGCAAATGTCTGTGTGCTAAGGTATTGCAAGATGGCATGCCTGCACACAAATTGAAATATTCTTTGGTTACTCAGACTACAACTGAAGCATCTCCAGAAACTTGCTTTTGAGTCACCACATAGTGGGGAAATTTGACAGTTCTCAAAGGTGCTCTATGGAGTTGCACAGTGCACAAATCAGAATTAGCTGCATTGGTGTTTTCTGTTCTAAAATGCCTGTCAACCAATCAATGCAACATTTTTGCTATGTCAAAACAATTAGCAACTTTCAACACATTGTTAACAGTATCATGCCTCAAACACAGGACCTTCACTTGACCTTTGCATTGCTCAAAACCCGACGATGGCATGAGTTGCCTCGAGGTATCATGTGGTTAATACACTGAATAAGTAGGTATATGATCTGAGTGGTTGGTGAAGTGTGAATTTTGTGTGCATGGTTAATGGTTAGTCTTTTACTGAATCCAAAAGTGAATGGAAAGCATACTGCTGAGAGTTATGAGAGACAAAGCTTTGCTACTTCTCATGATTCACTGCCAGGCAGTGCCATTCATTGTTCACTTTTTTTGTTCTTATGCATTGACAGTTGATTGGAAAAAATGGCAATCCAGTTCTAACAAAGCCCAAGTCAAGCTCACTTCAACTGCACCTGACCATGAGTAGAACCAGTGGAGCAGTCAGGATTTTCCTAGTGTGGTGGGTCTTGACCCAAACATAGATGTGAAGAAATGGAAAGCGTTTGGCATGCAGCATTTTTGTTAACTTAGGCACTTTGGCCTCCTCAGGCCATTTCATGCTGCTGCATGAAGCTCACTCAGTGTTGAAATAATGGTTTTTCGTTAGGTGTGAGATGTCGAAACAAGCACAGTAGGATGTCAAACTTTGTCATGGAATTAGTGTCATTTCAAATAATTTTGAAGTCTTTCAGGGAACAATTTGAACTGATGGTGTACTTATGACTGCACCTTTATTGGTTGTTTTGAGATTCACAATTTAAGAAGAGCTATATTCTGGATAGCAAGAAGAAATATTATATAAACTAATGCTGTATGCGATATCACACTATGGATGATCCCTTTCCTTGAAATTCCATCTTGAAATGTTTGTGTATCATCATCGCTTATTGAGAGCATGATTATGATACTTATAAATGAGGTACCCTTAGAAAGGAAACATGAAAGACTTCATAAGCAAGTGCCAAGTAGCAGGATGTTGATACTTCCCTGGAGAGGATGTTGATTGATTGTTCAGAAAGTGGTATATTGCACCCTATTTTAGGAATTATTTAACACTGAGCTCACTGGAAAAAACGCATGTATGCAGTTTAAGGAAATTTTTCCTTTTTCTCAAATTTCTTATTACCATGCTAGTTTATAAGTGTGTGTAATATGAAGGAACCACTCATTTCCTCTGCAAATGCATACTTTTCAGTTCAGATGCAAAATATTGCCCAAAAGGGGTATGGAGTTTGGTACTATACCATAAGAAGTAATGCTCAAAATGAAGAAAAAAATGTAGGATGACCTAATCTAACCTGGCCCAACCTTCCATGCTAGAATGCAAATTACTGATATATGATCAACATGGTCATTGCTCGTGCGTCAGAATAGGAAATTCCCTATCTGGCACCTTTTCACAAGCTAACGGAGTTCCGCAGGGGAGCGTACTGAGCGTTGCATTGTTTGCTATTTCAATTAATGACGTGGGTACCTCGCTGCCAACTTCCGTAGGGAGAGCGCTTTTCGTGGACGATTTCGCCATATGGTCCTCTTCACGCTCTGTGCGTACGGTTGAGAGACAACTCCAGGTGGCTGTTCGGAAGGTGCAGGATTGGTGCAACAAAACCGGTTTCGTAATGTCTACATCGAAAACCACCGCTGTCCACTTCTGTCGCAAACGCTCTTGTACTGACCCCGTGATTATGCTCAATGGACGCCATATACCATTCAAACCAGCTGCCAAGTTTCTGGGTGTGTGGATGGATCGCCGACTGACATACACCACCCATATCAACGATCTTGCACATAAATGTGCAAAGCGACTACATGTAATGCGTACAGTCTCTAGATGTTCGTATGGAGCAGATATATCTATCTTGCTTCTTATGTATCGATCGCTCGTGCGTTCTAAGATTGACTATGGTTGTTTTATTTATGACGGAGCGTGTGCCACATCCAAGCGTCGCCTTGATGTGATCCACAGTGTAGCTCTTCGCATCGCTACTGGAGCCTTTCGCACCTCACCGGCTGCTAGTGTAATGGTAGAGGTAGACGAGCCACCTCTTGCACTACGCAGTAAGTTATTGGGCGCTAGATACGCATGCAATGTTGCTCAAAATCGGAACCATCCAGCCTATCGGTGGATATTCTCGAGGACATCAAATGCACGCCACATTACCCGGCGTGGATTGCCGTTTTCCACTCGTATGTCCACGATTCTTCAAGAATGTAATATCCGGCCTCGTTCCATAGCACGCGTAATCACGCCGAGCACTCCCCCTTGGCATGTTTTCCCAGTGAAAACTGACATGACACTAACCTGCTCAAAGAAAGGGCAGGTAAATCCGGAGGAACTCCGAACGTTAGCATTGGAAAAAATACACGAATATAACGACTTTTCGCGTATTTACACGGACGGCTCAAAGTCAGTCTCTGGTGTCGGGTGTGCTTACGTAAGTCGACAAAGTGTTCGATCTTTTTGTTTACCGATGCAAACCTCGATTTTTACTGCCGAACTGTATGCCATTCTACAAGCCCTCTATTTTATACAGAAAGACCGGTCCACAAAGTACGTGATTTTCACAGACTCTCTGAGCAGTCTCCAGGCAATGAACCTCTTTAACCAGGATAACAGACTTGTTCGGAGGATTATCAAAGTAAAATTCCTGCATGACATCGGAAAATTTGTAGTGTTCTGCTGGATTCCTAGCCATGTTGGACTCGCCGGAAAAGAAGCTGCTGACATAACCGCCAAGCACTCCATTAGCAATGGCCGTGTGGTCCATCTACGGCTCCCTCCAAGAGATATATACCCTACTATATTGTCAAGTATACATTCAGAATGGCAACGATCCTGGAATTCGAAGTGTCGTAAGCTCAAGGTTTTAAAACCGACACTAGGAAAATGGCTATCCTCTCACCGAACCAAACGTCGGGAAGAAGTAATACTCTGTCGATTGAGAATAGGCCATACCTTTGCAACACATAGTTATATGTTCACCGGTAATGACCGTCCCGTATGTCCGCGCTGTTCTAACCCACCTACCGTGTACCATGTTTTAGTTGACTGTACACTGCTAGAACCTCTACGACGCCAGATTTTAGGACGGTTGAACACCGACTCTTCTTTACGTATGCTTATAGGGAACGACTCTGAGGCCGTTGCGTCTGGGAATATTTTTATGTTCATTCGACAAGCTCGCCTTGACGTGATATACCCCCATCCGTGAAGATGGATAGTGAGCTATGATAGCAGCACCGTATATTGATTGCATTCCAGTTATGGGCGCAAAATGACCCTAGATGTCGACGCGCCCCTAAACTCCAATCCACCACCACCACCAGAACAATTGTAAAGTTAAAAACACTAACATAACCTAGCCTGACCTGTTTTTTAAGACTAAAATTATTATGTCTGAATGATACCTTGAAAAGGTGGTACATCTGTAGTTACTCGTAACTTCTGATTTCTTGAAATTGATTTTTATGATGCAATGTTTATGAATGTGATACCGAGGTTGCTCTTTAGGCTTCAAAGTACAGTATTTATAAGACATGTATATCGAGAGCTATCTAAATATGTTTTGATACATAGGTGCAAAGTAGCTGATTTTGTCAGATATATTTTGTTGTTTTCTAATGTGGTTTGAATTAATTTGATGTTTTTATTTTCAAATTGTAACTACATTTTGGGACATAAGTGCTTCAGGTTCATGTATGTACAGTTGTGTCTATACATGTGTTATAATTGCATCAAGAATTAATGTACCTGAGGACAAAAATGATGGTGGGCTAGGTCATGATTAATATAGGTTTAGTAGCCTAGCACGTATCTAGGTAGGGGAGACCGGGGTCAAATGTAACAGTTTTTACATTTTCGAGTCAGGAGCGAAAACGTTTTGCGCTGGAGAACACTTTGTTGAATTTTCACAAACCTTGATGTTTTGCCCTTGCTGCGTATGTGAAAATGTTTCTAAATACATACCCTAAGGTGTCGAACTTTTGGTTTAAAAAAGTCACTTCAGGTGTTACAATTGACCCCATGTACGGGGCAATTGTAACAGCACCCGGGGTCAATTGTACCATGTTAACGAATGCTGCGGTGAAAGCCACTTTTATCGAAAACAACTTGTATTGAAAAACAATTGTATCTTACTCTCTGAGCTCTTCCTGGAATACAAATCACAGCTCCACCTTTCTCAGGACAAAAACCAACACCACATCATAAAAATGCGATTAAGTAACGGATCAAAGCTCTTGCACCCGTAGGTCTTTCTGGATTAAAAAGCACAGCTTCTCAGGCTAAACAAACTAACTAGCAGGGCTCTGAGACCTAAAACACTTCTTGACTATTTGTACTGAAGTAGGGCAAAACATCAAACATCACAACTCGAAACATTTCCAATATCTGTGACGCTCGGTCTGTGGTCGCCTACTCGGTGTCCGATTCACAGTTTTCACATATGTACGCCTCATACTTTTCGACAGCGGTACACGCCTCGTGGGCCCACATCGCGCACATCTCGCACCTGATCCACCTTTCTTTAGATCGACTGGTATTAAAACTCTCAACGCACACAAGGCAGAAAACGTCTTCAGCGTCATCACTACTGCCTGCCCTGCGGGTGGACTTCCGAACCCTCTTGCCACCGGCCTTCTTCGTCTTCTTCTCTTCGTGCTTGTCCATGCTGAGGCTGAGTTTTTTTTCGGTGCTTGTTTGCGTTTCTTTCGACTCTGTTCTAGCTCGATCGCTCTCTTTTGTGGCGTATCTGTCAGAATTGCAGCCTTTCGCTTCCTCCGTCCCGTACTGATGCTTTTCCTTGGGCCTGCCTTGGGCAGAGGCCGAATGTCTTCAGGGGTGAGCGGTGTCGAAGCGATCCCTGATAGACCAGGCTGTTCGATCGCTGATGGACCAGGCTGTTGGCTCTCCGATGGACCAGGCTGTTGGATTCCCGATGGACCAGGCTGTTCGATCTCTGATGCACCAGGCTGTTCCATCGCCGATGGACCAGGGTGTTCGATTCCCGATGGACCAGGATGTCCGATCACCGGTGGACCAGCCTGTCCGATACCCGATGGCTCAGAATCTGCAGGATGTGCTATGTCATCTGTGGTCTCGCCTTCGGATGTATGGCTGGCGGAGAGTGCAGTCAGTTCCGTTCTGGGTCGGTCTGTAACGTTGCTTGATGCAAAGTCTTCGTTGGTGAATATGTCTGGATTGTACGGACTGATGCCTGTTGTCCGGAGGCCACTCTGGATGTTCTTTGGGGTAAACGCCGATACCCAGGCCTCCGCAGCGATCTGTGGGATGTCGTAGATGCTGGCAGTTTTTCCTGGATTGCTTCTCATCCACGCATCCATGTGAGTAGATATGCTTCTCTTAAACGGGCCGTACACGCTTCTGTCCAGGGGCTGGAGGCGGTGGGAGCAGTGAGGAGGAAAGGAGAGCATAATTACTCCGCTGTCCTTGGCCAGGTTTAGGACTTCCACACTGAGATGGGACACGTGGTTGTCGAGCAGCAGCAACACCGGTGACTCGGGCGTCGACTTCACATGTAGGATGAAGTGCTTCATGAAGGTCACGAAGTGCTCCGAAGTCATCTAACCAGACTTGTTTGCAGTGCCAATACAACCCACCGGTCCACCACGAACAAACCATTCGTGGTATCGGACTCTTGGAAACACGAACATCGGTGGCACAGTGTTGCCCATTGCACTAGTAGCAGCACACATGGTAACGAGATGTCCCCGCTCTCCCGAGGTGAGTCCTCCCACCTGTTTCACGCCTTTCCCAGCCACCACTGCCGTCGGCTTCTGCACTGTCGTACAGCCAGTTTCATCAAGGTTCCATATCATTGACGGATCAAGTTCGTGTCTTGCGAGGACGATCCACAGCTTATCGAAGAAGTTCTTCACGTTTTCACGATTGAAGCTGGTTGCACGTGCCAAACTGGTGGCCTGCGGTGACCTAATGGCGAGCTGCGGGTTCCGCTTCAGAAAGGAGTTGAACCAGTCGACTCCTGCTCGTCTCTGATCCGTCCAGGAACTGGGAACTTTCATATATCGGGACATCACGCACTGGTAGGCGAGAACCCTGACCTCCATCGGCGTCAGACCAAAAAACGCCTCCGATGATTTGAGTAGATAGTCAGTGAGTATCTTCTCATCGCCTGGTGAAAAGACCTTGTTGTGCGGGTTGTAGCCGACTGTGATATCCATTCCTTCTTTCTTCTGTTTCACGTAACGAGACAACGTCACATGACACATTCCATACTGGGCTGAGGCTTTTCTCACCGTCAACCCGCCTTCCATAACCGCGGCAACAGCTTCCTGGGCTGTCTCCAGGCGGGTCCCGCGGTCAGAAGTTCGTTCTCGAGAGCGAGGCATCGTCTGAAAATCGGAAACATTCCTTGACCAGCGCCCAACGACATCCTGTAGTAAATGCATACTTAATAGTATGGCCATAGGGGTCAATTGTAACACTGTTACAATTGACCCCAGCAAAAATGTTACAATTGAGCCCGCCAAGCCGCGCCATCTTAGAGACGAAACTGATGCAAAACACGGCAGCGTGGGTGGCAGCTACGGCGCTACATTTTTGGCTAATTAGCCCCACTCCGCTCAATCAAACTCTTAGATCCATATCTAGTGAGATACGTGAATGAGCTAATAATTAAACAAAATCATCAAATTTACAACACACCCTCAAAAACACATAATTGTGAACAGCACTCGACTCACTTGTCGCAACGGCGTGAAACCCCGTGAGGAAAGGAAACAGCTGACTGTGCATATCCAGTACTGCCGCCAGCGCCATCCATCAGCGGGTTTCGGAACCATGGCTACTGTTACAATTGCCCCGTGTTACATTTGACCCCAGTCTCCCCTACGCATGGCGGATATGAATACGCAAATATGCGTATGCAAATGTGCATAAGCGCAGATGTATGTATGGCAATTGTACGTAAGCACAAAGGTACGCATGACAAATGTACGTGAGCGTAAATGCTCTCATGTAAAATGTATGTATGTGGAAATGTACGTAAGTGCAAATGTACGTATTCACAAAGGTACGTATGCGCAAATGTACGTATGCGCAAATGTACGTAAGCGCAAAAGTCTGATTTGCGCAAATGTATATGAGCGCAAAAGTGCGAAAGTACAAAATTGCATGTGTACAAATGTATGTAAGTGAAAATGTACGTATGTGCAAATGCACGTAAGCGTAATTTGACCTAAGCACAAACGTACGTAGGCGCCAAAGTATGTAGGCGCAAATGTATGCATGGACAAACGTACATATGCATCAGTACGTAAACGTAAAAGATGCAACAGCAAATGTACGTACATTTGAGCATACGCGTCTGCGTTTAAGCATTTAAACACATTGCTTGGGTGCATATACTGTATGTATATTTGATATTACCTCCATTTCCTCTCACGTATAATTACCATGAGTACATTTGTGATATGTACTTTAGTGCCCAGGCATAAAAAGTCGTGCTCATATCATAAAACCCACAATTCTTCCAACTATTTCACATCGGGAGTACTATTTGGGTGAGGGGAGGGTCAAAATACATGAAGGAAATGATCTGGTCCAAAGGGATTTGGGGCACACTCCATATGGCCCATTTTGATAGTTTTATTTATGGGGAGACAAAGCCAACATTGTGGCAATTGTAAGTCATTATATAGCTCATTTCCCTCAACAACATATAACACTACGTACCTGGTGGTCACGCATAATGACCACATCCAACACATACAAAATGCCAATGGGATGAATGTGGGCAATTTGAGAGAATGGAATAAAAAATATATTAAGATAAAAACGAACATCAGATGCAAGGGAAAAATGAGAGAATTGATCACCAGACAATGTCAGACCTAGCCCATGACTATGAAGGTCGGTTGTAAAGCGTTTAGATGGGATCTTGTAATGCACAGTGACAAGTCGGTGATGCTATATGACCTACCAGCTGAATGTGTCGTAAAAGAACCCAAGGTTATTCTTCTGTACCCATGACTGTTGGTCCAGTCCCATGCTGTTGCTGATGCCTTGGCTTTCTACAGAGGTTGATCCATAAATTTGTGTGAGGGTAGGGTGCCTTTTGGTATCTTTAGGCTGAAATCAGTTGACTGGGGAGGGGGTGCACTGAAGCCTTCTAGAGAAGTGCCGATGCTCATGAGAATGGCACCACCTGTCCGTGGGTTTGCTTAATCCATTCTTTTTTTAACTACAGTGATGCGCTGTGAGTCGTCTCTGTGTATGCAAGCAACATTCCAAAATGCATACATAATTGGATGCATTTTGGTATGCACTTGGATGCAAAAAGCATCCAAGTGCATACCCGCATTTATACATACATACATGCATGCATGCATGTGTATACCCATAGGTATGAAGTAGACAGGTGACCTTAGTTGATATCATATGGCATTTGGGGTTATGCTAAGACACACAAAGACGAGTCACAGAGCAACACTGTGGTCTCTTTGAGGATGATCTAAGTGAAGCAGAATAGTTTGTGCATTAAAAGAAGTAGGCAAACACACAAATAAGCCCTAAATTACATACACATGCACACTCACACATGCTTATATATATATACATATACATGCTTATATATATGTATGTATATGTGTGTATGCATGTGTGCATATGTATGTGATTTATGGCTTATTGTTTATTCGCCTATTTTTTTTTAAATCCACAAACTACTCTTCACTTAGATCACCCTCAGATACCAGTGTTTCCCTGTGATTCGTCTCTGTGTGTCTTAGCATAATCCGAAATGCTGTATGATGTCAACTAAGGTCACCTGTCCTCTGCATACTCATGGGCAGGATAATTATAGTGTTTCATACGTTCATCTCCCTTTCCAAAAAAAAGTTTTTCTTCCTACTTTCGGCAAGCGATGCAATCAGCATCCATGCTGTGCTATCCAAAGGGGGATGTAGTTGACATGGAAGAATGTTGATGTCTATGTTCGATATTATGTCCATATCCGCTATCCTATTGTATATTTGTTTTTACAATCCCTCGTGTCAAACTGAATAATGCTGCGTATTGTGTCTTCTTGACATTGTGACCTAACTTATACAGCTGAACCGTGCCCGGCAGGTGTGCAGCCCGTATGCGCTATACGGTGTCCGCGACTACTGTCACGCGGCATGCGGCTGCAGGATCATTGGCACAGTCATATGATGCCGGCTTCAGTGAACGCATGTCATACAGTCATATTGGCAGTGAGAGGAAATCATGTCGCTGCACCAGCAATGCGCTGACATCCTACAGGCGAATCGTCGCAGGGCGTACGCTTAACGTTCGCACGGTCAGTTAGCCAACATGATGCGGATGCATCGTCATTGATGGCGTGTCAAAAGGTCGGCAGTGCCAAGAAGCGTCTTCTGACGCGGCGTCGATGAAACTGAATCGATTGGATCACACGTCGCACGGCTGATTTCTCCGTGATCGCACGCCACCTGACGGAAGCGTTGTGGAACAACATCGCAATGCCAGTGACAGGGGCCATCGTTGTACGGTTGCAACATTAGTGAGCGAACGAGGACGCTGTACCCGCAGCGTCAGTCGATGTATGAACCGTAGCGTCAGAATCCATCGTCAGGTACTCAAAGCGTTATTGAGCGCAAGTCCCATTGGTGGTGGCATCAGGGAGATGCGCTGTAAGGTCCTAGCATTGTGGAACATGACCAGGTGGCTGATAGCGATCGACCCGTCATGTCGCAACAAACACGGTGGACATGATCGTACGTGCTGAGCGAGGGTTACCTGTGGCGTGAAATACAGTAGTATTTTCGTCTACCACAGATCACACCCATTACGAAATGAAATGGTTACCTTGGCAATGTATTTGATTTGATTTGTTCGTGATGTGCCGTACCTGTGGACAATTTATTCCGGCTTTCGGCAGCGATACAATCAGCATCCATGTTGTGCTATCCAGAGAGTGATCTAGTTGATATGGAACAATGTTGGTGTCCATATGCTCGATATTATGTCCATATCCGCTGTTCCATTATATATTTATTTCCACCACCCATCGTGTCAAGCTGAATACTACTGTGTCTTGTGTCTTTTTCTTGACTTTGTGACCCAGCTTATACAGCTGAACAGTGCCCGGCAGGTGTGCAGCTCGTGCGCAATATGCGGTGTCCGTGTCTGCCGTCACACGGCATGCGACTGCAGGATCATTTGGCACAGTCATATGACGCCAGCTTCGGTGATCACATGTCATATATATATATATATATATATATATATATATATATATATATATATATATATATATATATATATATATATATATATATATACTAGTTATGATGGAATGTTGCCGTAGCCGTAAAGCGACTAGAGCATTTCGCCGTATTTGTGCGTATAACGTGAGCTGCAGCAACTCCGCGAAGCTTTAAAACCAAGGGGGACATGTACCGAATATTAGTGTGTTGCACTTCACGATACCCTGCTGTTCACACCAACCTGTTATGCTTCGGGTTGCTATCGTATATCCATGTGTCAGGCTAATAAAGCTGGGCATCTACAAAAACAAAACAAGCCTTGACCTTCACCCAGGTGTGTCGTTTTATGAAAATGATTGGGGTGGCTCAAGTGTCCGAAGATATGGACGGTATCCTCGCAAACACACTGAGCACATAAGCACGTAAAATGCTATTGCGTGTTGATTATAAGCCGAATTATTTGACTACGACATATCGAATGCAATATATGAAGTGCATCGCGGTATGAAAAGACGCAGACGTGTTCTTTATTTCGCATTTCTCAGAAGGTTTTGAATGCACATCCGATACGCCGAACTTCTCGGTTGACATTCTACCACACCATTCATCACTAAATCCAACGGCAGTGCTATCGTGATGGGGCCCCTAAGCCGACATGAGAGGCCTCGGACCAATGTGAGAATCCCTGGACTGACATGTGGGGCCACATCTCCACATGGTGGCCGATGTAACGAATTATAAATAATCTGGGAGGAAACGAGATGAACTCTCCTCAGGCGGTGTAATGTTTTCGGAGATATGCGCTCCAAACTACCTTCATAAATGTCACAAGAACTAATGCCAGCTATGGTGCTATGCCGTCAGAAACTACACGCAGTTTTCGGAGCGCATTCCATCCTTGTGAGACCATATTTTAATTATAGGGACACTTCCACCTATAGACGGTGCACCCAAATTATGGGTGCCAACCTCTTACCAAATCTTAGATCCGCCGCTGGCCATGTTATATTGATCTTCGATTATTGCGCGTGTGTCATCATACAAAAAATAGCTCGCAAACGGATAGGAGGAAACCCTCAACATGCGTCATAAATAAGCCGTATTGCAATAAACAATAATCGTGGCAACATCCAAGGGCTTCGACCTACACCTTTTACGTAGCCGTAAACTAATTATGGTCGATTCCTCGTCCCGAAAGCGAGGTAAAGCGTGCTTCACAGGACTCCCGAGCGAAAATAGGTGTCCGGAATCTGTCGAACGTCCGATAGAATCCTTATCCACGCGTTCGGAGAGTGTGAACCATGTTTTGTCCGTGCGTCGGCTTAAGTGTTGGTCTGTCAAATTCGCGGCAAATATATACATATACACTATGTGACTACAGCGCGGTACAAAGACGATTTTCTACCTTGACTTTGCTATAATATCCCTGTAACCTCAACGCTTATCGATTACCGGGGAGGGGGCGCTTCCTCGAACCATGCACCTAATTGAAGTGATAAGCGCAATGATAGCATCGATCTACCAAGTAACTTAGAATATTGAATAATTAAATAGTATAAAATTCTGTCCGTCCGGGAGAATATTTGCTTCGCCCTTTGGGATAATAAATATATATGGTGTCAGAAGGATTCTTGGTCATCCGGACAGCTCCGAACGGCTGACAGGAAACAAACTTTCGGGCGGGATATGGGTGTCACTGTGACATTGGCTCAGGGGCCAATTTACCTTTCATATAGCATGTGTCTCCTGATCGGCTAAAAAAATTGCGTTGAGCGCAAAAGGGGCATATTCCGAGCTTTCTGAATTTTCGGCTCTACAGGCCCCATAGTTAAGAAGATGTCCCATTGGGAGAGGGGGAAATCAATCATTGGGGAGGGCAAACTAATGATTGGATGGGGGATCAGTGCCCATCGTATGTGACACCCTTGGGACAGGGCATAGGTTCTTGAAAATGAATTGCCTTCCGGGCAGCATGAAACGTAAACAGAAAAACGAGCGAGTAGACTCCTGCAGGTCCCAGCAGTGGTACTGTCGCTTACCCAGTGCTACCGCCGAATCTGTGTCTAGCGGAAATGTCCCGAAAATATGTTGATAAACTACGTGAGGAAATAAGGCGCTCGTGTGACCTCACGGTGCTATAATTCGATCGGGCATCGTCGGGAACATCGTGGGATGAAGTCTTAAAGTGTTGAGGCCAAGTGAGATCAACAGGGGCGTATCTGGGTTAAGCCTATATATACAAGATTATGTGAAGCAGGAAAAACGTACACCGAAAAAACACCCAATCAAGATTACATCGCGAGTTCCACAGGCACTATCTACCCGAGTGCATCTGTAAGGAGGCTTACATTCTTCGGCACCAAAATTTATATATTTTCCTATCCGAACAGGCCGCCAGACATCCAGTCAGATCCTGGCCGTCTTACCCGTCCCGTACAAACACTTGCCCGGAAAGCGCCCGCGTGTGGCGCCGGCGCCTACGTCAAAGCGGCTGTTCCATGAACACGCCGCACATGCTAGTTGCGCCGGCGCCCAAGATCAAACGGGCCGACAACAGACGGCGAGCGCAAGTAACGGTTCAGCCCCGCGAGGGTACCGGAGGTGCAAACACCATCTGGGCTACCCCCCCCCGGAAGAAGGGACATCGGCCCGTGAGGTCGGTACCCTGACCTAGATCCGTCACCACCCACAATCTAGAACGCCATGAAGGCCCCAGGCGGCAAAAGCCAAGAACCAATCAAAAGCGCGAGCTCACCCCGAAGTCCTGGGAGTGGGTACAGGAAAAAAAGAGGCGGAGCAATAGCAAGTTCAAGAGAACAGAGCAGAACAGGACGGAGAGGAGAAAGGAAGGAGAGACGGAGGGAGAAGGGTCTGGAAGACGCGCGGAGGTGGACGCCGGACCGACGCCTGAGGGCCGTCCACCGGTGGCCAGATGGCTGAGTTTTCGGATGGAGGAGAAGAAGCACTCAGCCAAGGCCACTCGCCACTCACCATCGGAAATGTGAGTGCTAAACTTCTGGCGTGTCATCCTCTTTCCCACCGAACCAACCTAAATTCTCTTCCGCAGCTTCGGCCTTCTCACCAAATTCATTGCTGAGAGCGACCTGTCTCATGGGGAGGGGGGGGGACCAAATAGGGTAAGTTTAGGATGGGGAGGAGGTGGACGGATTATTATTATTATTAGGGTTTTAGGGTGTGTCAACCCCAATTGGGTTATTTTGCGAGGTGGACGGAGATGTCGGAGATGGCGGGAAGTATATGAGCAGTGTGTGCGCAATGCGATGCGATGCGGTGTATGTAAGGGCAAATATATTAGAGTAAGCATATAAATTCTCTAAGTGGCATCAGCAAAGACCGGTGGTGGCATTTCGACAGTGACGGACTGGAGGAGCGGTAGAGCAGGGCCTGATAAAATAAGATAGAGTGCAGCAATGGATGACGTCAGTCCTACGACCCTAACGAACGGTGCCCGCGTAGTAAATACCTCAGCGACCAGGCGCGAGGAGGGGAGGATATTTACGTCCAGAATTGAAATGGCGGCCGTGCCGCGGGTGATGAGGGGTGCGCGCGCTCTGCCCGGGTCATCAACAGCCGACCCGTAGACGGAGATCGTACCATGAGTACTTCCCGACAAGGTGGAATGATTTACACAATTATGCTTGGATATGTGCATGATATCAATTTGTACTATAAAGTAAATTTGTAAGCGAGGCAGCCGATCTGCGAGCCGTCCTCCTATGGACTGAACGTTTTCCGAGCGATGGTGGTGAATGTTGAAGCCAGTTAAATTGCCTAGAATATTATTGCTGTTAGACATATGACGTGCGTCTGGTCAACGCCTGATTGCCAGAGGGTGCGATGAACGGACACTTCGGGGGTATTAGTTCACCTGCTCTGGATCTTTGACCGCAAAATCACGCTGGCCTCTGCGATCCAGAGGTGCAGGTGAGGTGGCGAACATGGTATGCATGTGGGAGGGGCCGGTAAAGGGGCCACCACATTGCGTTCGCCGGAAGTCTGGCGCCGGACTATAGGTTATAGGCAAAACATTGCCCGGTGGTTTGTCCACCCCCGAACACTGCACGTGCGCACGGTTGGTGCAGACAGTTCGAGGGGCATGATGGACGGGTTTGGCATGCCGTAAGACCCCAAGGCCAAAACTCATAGGGCCGGCTAGGATATAAAGATGACCGGGTACGTGACCAACGTGGTAGGGATCCGTGCCCGCCCGTGGGTTATGTCAGACCTGGTCGCAAGTGTACGACGAATAAAGCTCGGCGCGGCATCGATCGAACTTAAGGTTATGTGTGTCGGTCAAAGACATCAGAGCACTTGTATCAGCCCTCGGAGTCAGTACGATGAGCCCCCTCGTTGCAGTTAAGACTTTGTCCAGGCGAGAAACGCTGCTAATAATGGCTAGGCCAGCCATGATTGGCAGTGGAAGGTTTACTTGTTCGGCCCGGTAATACCATCAAAATTAGAGCATTGCTCTGTCGATCTATGCGTTTGTGTACCGCTGAAAGGGGGGGGTCAGGAGCTAAATTTGGGGACCAAGCAATTCATTAATTAATAAGGAGAGCATGAATGGGGCGAGCGAATGTGAAGTGAATGAAGGGAATGGACGTGAGTAGGTAGATCTAAGGATCAGCTGAAGCCGCTTGGGGCTCAACACAGGCACCTATTTCGTGCGGAACATTGCACAAAATTATACTATTACTAGCTTCTAAAAAGTCCCAACACGGACATGTCATTCAAACCAATGACAAATTTAATTGTCATCAATTCTCTCATGCAAAGTATTAATTATAATCTGGCTAAAGAATATCACTTACCTATATGGTGTTCCCAAAACTTTGACCTCGCACATATATAAATTCGTGTTAGGGACGGCAACTCAAACCAACATCACGACGGCTGGGGTTTGGGGATGTGTGGTGGAATTGGCGGTGGAATACAACATAATACACCACTGACATAGGCACAATGAACCAAGCAGTGAGTTAGGTCAAGCCCCCAATTAGTCAGTTCAAGTAGTTTAATCAGTTCCAGTTCCATTCGAGTTTGGGCTGCATCAAGAATAAATTGTCCACACCCACTTCACACACCATACCAGTTTCAGTTTAGTTTAGGCTGCATGGATAATACATCGTACACCCCCCTTCACACACCCACTATCTAAAATACATTTCACACACCCATACCACTCAGTCGAGTTGAAGTGAGGTTAGCACAGACAGACAGACAGACAGACATACAGACAGACAGACAGACAGACAGACAGACAGACAGACAGACACACAGACAGACAGACAGACAGACAGACAGACAGACAGACAGACAGACAGACAGGCAGACAGACAGACAGACAGGCAGACAGACAGACAGACAGACAGACAGACAGACAGACAGACAGACAGACAGACAGACAGACAGACAGACAGACAGACAGACAGACAGACAGACAGACAGACAGACAGACAGACAGACAGACAGACAGACAGACAGACAGACAGACAGACAGACAGACAGACAGACAGACAGATCGCAAAAAACAATAGCATCATATATTCAATTAAAAAGGGAATATGCCACCCGTTCCCCAATTGGGCAGTAACTCTTCACGTTACGTTCCTAAAACTTCGACCCGAATGGAATGAACGTTTATTTTGCATGCTTTGGCACGGGTCAATCAATTCTATAACTTTCGATTTCTGCCCTTCTGCAAGGGGTGCTTCCCGAGAACAAATTTTGAGAGAAATCGGAGGCGTCCAACCTCGATGACATTTTACATTTGACCCTAAATATATATGTGGTGTTGTGTAATACGTCTTCTTGTGTTTGCTCATGTTAATCAGGATGCCGAGCTCTACCAGTATGCTGGCTTTCATGATGTTCCACTGGGAAGCATCAAGTATTGATTTAGCTTGACGTGCAGTTTGCCATTGGTGTTTTGTTTTTAATCGCTGCATGAACACACCTGGAAATATTTTGGCCCAATAATCCAGCTGTTCATGAAGGCCCTTGTGAGCCTTCTCATGATAAAATATGCTCATGATAATCAGTGCACCAAGCTCAACTGGTAGATTCTCGGACAAATGTACGCATGACGATACACCTAAGTAAATGTAAGTAAGCAAATGCACGTATGCATAAGGGTACGTATGACAAATGTACGCAAGATACGTCAGCGCAAACGTACGTACGCGCAAATGGACGTTCGTGTAACCGAGATATATCACTGCTGATATTTTAATGTATGTACGTGATCCAAAAATACATCATCGCAGACATACGTAAGCGCAAATGGACGTAAGCGCAAGAAGAAGTATGCGTAAGTGTACGTAAGCGAAAAAATACGTTAGCGTAATGTATGTAAGCGCAAATGTACGTATGCGCAATTATATATCAGGGCAGATATACGAATGCGCAGAAGTACGTAATCGCAAATGTACGTATGCGTGTTTGCGAATATGTGTCAGCGCAAAAGTATGTCAGAGCAGGTACATTATAGGTACATTTGTGCAAAAGTAGGTACATTTGTGCTTGCGTACATCTGCGCATACATACATTTGTGCATGCGCACATTTGCGTATACGTACCTTTGCTCTGACGTGCCTTTGTTCATTCGTACTTCTGTGCGTACGTACATTTACGCATACGTACAGTTGCACATCCATGCATTTGCGCTTGCGTACATCTACGAATGCGTACATTTGTACATGCGTACATTTGCGCATACGTACATTTGCCATATGTACTTTTGCGCTTGCGTATATTTACGAACATGTTATGCATACGTATATTTGCGTCTCCGAACATTTGGACATACACACTTTTGCACTTCCGTACATTTGCGCATACGTATATTTGCGCTTAACTTACGCTTAACTTACATATGCGCTTACGAACGATTCCCATACGTACACCTATGCCTACTTACATTTGCTTCGGTACATTTCAGTATGGACATTTGTCACGCATACATTTGCTTTACGTACATTTGTCCGTTTACCCTACCAGTATGCTAGTTTTCACGATGCTCCCCCTGTAAAAAATCAAATTTCAATGTTGCTTGATGTGCATATTGATATTCGTTTTATGCTATTAATCGCTGCATATGCACACCCAGAAAAGTTTGGACACAAATAATCCAGCCGTTTATGAACGACCATCCTGGCTTGTATGCTCAGGAGGGTTAGTTCATCCTAGAATAAATGTGTGCCTATTTTGAGGGAATTATAAGAAGTCCCACCCCAATGACCCCGCCCTCTGAGCTTTTATGCTGATGATGGTCAGTGCATCAATTACTCCGCGTGTACAAACTTTGAAGAACATCTGAATAGTCCGACCTCATTGACTCTCACCCTTGACACTGAATAGCTGAACTGTTTAGCAACGCCGCTTTATCATTCATGCCCATGGTCGTCAGTTAGTCCTGGACTACATGTGTGCCATTAACAATATATATCAGTGGTCCGACCCCAATGATCTCGACCTTTGATCTTGAATAACTCAGCTGTTCATGAACGGCCCTCTTAGCCTTTGTGTTCATGATGATGCGTGCATCAATTATGACTATTCCACCAATTTTTAACGGAATCTGAAGAATCCAATCTCAATAACTCTAACATTTGACATTGCAGATCTCAGCTGATCGTGAATGCTCCTCTTAGCTTGTATGCTCATGTAATTAGTGTATCGAGTACTACCCATCTGCTAATTTCGAAGGAAATCTCGATGACCTTTGACCTTTGACCATGAATATCCCAGTGGTGTTTTGCAACGCGGTTTCTTCTGGGGGACGAGTGGCCTAGTGGTAAGTTGCTCGTCTCACAATCGAAAGGTTGTGGGTTCGAGTCTCACCTGTCACTACTCTTCGCCCGCGACCAATCGGCGTGAGAGATTGGCGACGCTACATGACTCAACGGTCGATGTGTCGTAAAACCAATAACCAACCAGCAATGCGGCTTCTTGATTGTGCTCACGATAATCAGTGTACCGAGGTCCACCAGCATGCTCGTTTTCACGATGTTCCACATGTAGGGATCGAATATCAATCTAACTTAACGTGCAAGTTAAAAAAGAAAAGCTTTGTGTTTTGAATCGCTGCCTTGGTCCAGGATAACTTTTCCAGGAGTGGTTTTGATACACATAATTTTGCTTTTATGAACGTCCCTTCAGGTTTTATGCCCATGGTCATCAATGCATCCAAGAGTACATTTGTGCCCATTTTGAAGGAATTCTGAGGAGTTCACGACCTGAATGACCCAGACGTTTTACCTGGAATATCTCAGCTGTTTAAGGGCGCCCTGCTTAGATTTCATAGTCATGATGATCAGTTCATCCAGTACTGCATGTTTACCAATTTTGAAGGAATTCTGAAGAGTCTGTATTTCTTAGATATTTGGCGAATTTGCGAAATGAATATGAATATGAATATATCGTCACTTTGACGAATTTACGGCAGGCTGGAACTAAACCAGCGGCATTCCTTTGTTTGGGGACACTTGGTTTTTCTAGACACAAAATCTCTATAACATGTTGAGAATTTCCCGGCTCAAGAATTTGGTAGCCTTTTTGAAGCACACAGCAAATGCGGCCTGCCATCTGTCGGCATGCAAGTAAGCTCTGGTGCATAATACTTACGATGTCATCTAGCGGTAGAATTCAAAACTATTTTTGGAACTTATGACACCGGGTACTTGTGAATCCGTCCTATCCGCAGATATTCTAGAAGTCATCTGGCAGCTTTGGAACTTATGAATCTTGGTACTTATGACTTTGGGTACTTGTGATAGGGACCCAATTTCCCGGCTCAAGAATTTGGTAGCCTTTTTGAAGCACACAGCAAATGCGGCCTGCCATCTGTCGGCACGCAAGTAAGCTCTGGTGTATAATACTTACGATGTCATCTAGCGGTATAATTCAGAACTATTTTTGGAACTTATGACACCGGGTACTTGTGAATCCGTCCTATCCGCAGATATTCTAGAAGTTATCTGGCAGCTTTGGAACTTATGAATCTTGGTACTTATGACTTTGGGAACTTGTGATAGGGACCCATTCTTTCCTTGAAAATTGATTCGAGTGCCTTGCAGACTAGGGATGTGAGACTTACTGGCCTATAGTTTTCAACTTTCCCTCTTTCTCCTTTCGTGAAAATGGGAGCTGCATTTGCCCTTTTCCAATCTGTTGGAATTTCATTTTGTGAAACTGATGTACAAAGCATTATACTAAGTGGAAATGCAAGTTTCTTTTCAGCTTCCCGCAATACACTAGCATAAATTTCATCAGGTCCTGCTGCTTTGTTTGGCTTTATTCTCCTGGCATGATTGAAAACAACATCACTGTCAACAACATCATTTATCCGATCACATGTCACTGAACTATGGTGTATGGTCGGCAGATTGGTCATATCTTCCAATGTAAATACTGATTTAAACTGCTTGTTCGGCTCCTCAACCATCTCACTATCCTCACCCAATGTAGTCCCATTTATTTCCAGTGGACCAATTGTGCTAGAGACTTTACTCAGCTGGTAGAAACTAAAGAACTTTTTGCTGTCCCCATTTCAGTTCCTAGCCAAATCCAATTATTTTGCTCGCTTTGCTGCTCTGGTTTTTTACTTTAGTGTTTCTGGCTTTTCGATACAACCATAGATTTACCAAATTTGAAGCTTCCTTAAACACCCTAAATGCAGCTTCCTTAGCCTTATTACTAGATTGCTCACCCCGCATGTCGCCGCACTAAATGTCAGAACATTGCTCATGATGTGGTTTGCCGCCCAGGTAGCTCAGTTGGTTAGAGCGCTGGCCTGCACTGGTCTCCCCTGTCCTTGCAACACAGGGTTCGAGTCGCTTCGCGTGTTCGCGTTTAGTCCCCGGCCGGGTGTGTCAGTTGGAAGCTGGACCGATAAGGCCGGGGGCAGGCTATCGGGCGGCCGTGTCGGTGCATTGACGGCACGTTAAACTTTCGATCAAAATACTGCGTTGACCTGGAATTCATAGATCGGGTTGTGGGGGCCAGGGTTCACGCAACAAGCTCTGCTTAGCAATAAAATCCTGGTTTCTAAAACCACCCCAGCAACAATTCGGACTAAATGAAGAAAAAAACATAATGGTTCATGCATAAGCACATGCCACATAATTATATTTGGCTATTTACTTTCAGACCCGTGAACGTGTTACAAAAGCACAAACAACTGGGTATGCACTAAGCCAGCGTGTAGTCAGGCGGCCAATCCATTCGAAGACCGCCATCCGAATCCAAAGATGGCTTTCACAATTTTATGTCCAGCAAATCCCGTAGAGCTAAAAAAGTTCCATTTTAGTAGAAAATATTCATCTGGCCTCGTAGCCTCTAACGAATTGCCACAAGTCTAGGCCAATGAAGTCCAGCATTGGAATTCATTGGAAATGTACGCATGCGGAGATAATCCAGCGAGCTACCTCTTGTAGCGAACTACAATGAGGTTTCTTTGCGCCCCCTCCTGTGAACAGCTATTTGCTTGTACTTTAACCACGTATAACAAGCATGATATTCCGACACATCCCAACATCAACTTCAATAGTTATGTTGTAGCTAGTACCGTATGGATAAGAAATGTATTGATGATAACATTTTTGGGATGATCCTTTTCTATAAAACATTCAAGACCTTTCGGGGCTGTTAGTTGCCCCGTCGATGGATGGTATGTTAACCCGCGCCGTCTTTCCGGTCAGTTCCTCACACCACGTCTCGGGGGGGGCGATAATAACCCCACTCTAAAATCCAAACTAAGCATCGCACGAAAACGAAAGAGATGTCATCGGAAAACGCTCAACGAGTAGGGTCCGGATCCACACACAAAACAATTTTACACCAAAACTGACGTCACCAGGGGGCTAGATTTTCACGACTTTTCAAGACACATTATGTTTTTGACTCTGGAAAGTTTATTTTGGGGGATATTTGCAAAACAATATACTTGCAATCAGGAAAGGACAGCGAAATCGACGAAAAAATATTTTTTGGCCCCCCTAAATAAATTTTTTTTTTTTATTTCTATATTTTGAGTTTTCAAGTTTACTTTAATTTTACTATTATACTAGGTAGAGCAGACCGAGAAACGTTGCTGGAAATCAACTTGCCCAAATAAAAAAAAAATCATTACTTTACCCAGAATCTTTGATTTGAACTGCAATAGGCAAATATGCAAAAATTTTACGTAGTGAAAAACGGAAAAAATGACAAATTCCACTCGTACGTTTCGTTGCGTCCTTATAGATAAGCAAACGCTGAAAGTTTCATTAAAATATCTGTATCCGTTCAAGCGTGACGACTGCCTGAACTTTTCTGGAGGTGTCCTCACTTGACCTTGACTAACTCGTTGACCCTAGAAGACCTGACTTGAAAATTTTGACACAACATACAAAATTGATGTCGGAACGTTCGCTCACTTTCCGCGACGTTCGCTCACTATCCGCGAAAATTCTGAGGGCGGTTGAAGACCCCCCGAGACGGGACGAGTTAAAAGAGAAGGCGATTAAGGTATTCCACAAGATTGAGCTTCCATGAAAGCTCATGTATTGTTTTAAAAAAGGGGTGATGTGGAGAATGTGGATGCGTTCACTGGATAATTCATATCATGCTTCATATAAAAATAGCAGGTCTTAACCTTCTCCTTTCAGATCCTCACACACCGTCCCGGGGTGGGGGGAAAGAGACTTCCCCTCTAATCTTCAAACTAAGCGTCGCACGAAAACGAAATTGGTGTCATCGGAAAGTGCTTGGCGAGTAGGGCCAGACACCCCCAAAAAGTTTCCCCCAAAAAGTCCCGTCGCTAGGGGTCCTAGAGTTTCACCACTTACATCATGTTTGTGGCTTTGGGAGTTCATTTTGAGGGAGATTAAAACAATATTTGGAATCGGGAAAGGAAAGCGAAATCGACCAGGACCATAAAATATTTGACCACTGAAAAACCAAATTTTGTTTTTGAAATTTAAAAAGTTGAGTTTTCAAGTTCTCTTTTAATTTTTATTTTCCAATGAGTATTTTTCTTTTCTAAACCGAGAAATATTGTTGCAAGTCAACTTGCTCCAATAAAAAATGCGTATTATAGTCAGAATTTTCGATTTTATCTCCAATGGGCAAATATACAAAACTAAGAAGTAATTAAAATCGAAAAAAAACGACAAATTCCTCTGGTGCGTTTTGTTTTATCCCTAAAGATAAGCAAACGCTGAAAGGTTCATTCAAATATATTTTTCGTTAAAGCGTGACGACTGGTTTAACTTTTTTTTTAGGAAACCTCACCTAACCTTGACTAACTCGTTGACCCTAGACGACCTGATCAAAATTTTGACACAACATGCCAAATTGATGTGGGAAAAGGTACGCCAAATTTCGGCGCGCTGCCGGGCGCCACTCTTTCACAGTCCGAGGAAAACTTTAGGGGGTCGTCAACGACCATCCCCCGGGACGGCGTAGGTCAATGAGCTGAGTGTGCCTTTTACTAGGACAAATGTAAAGAGTCATATTTTCAGTGAGAACCATCTCCGAACACAACCATAATTACCCACGCCAAATGCTGCGATGGATTTTTGACAGCATCATTCAGGCCCGCTAGGAATGGTACCATCAACCCTTCGATCGCCGGCCTTTCGGAAGGCCCAGTTTCACCCACTCTACGGGTGGAAGCAGAAGCCGTTACAGAAAGTTACTTGATTCCGGCAGGCTGGGGAAGGGCAGAAAGTTACTTGATTTACGCAATCCGGCAGACAAAGGGTTAAGCGTTCTAAAGCCCAGATAAGTGACCTGCAAATATTTGCTTCCGTTTCTGAAAACGTTCCTGAGTGACTACAGGTGCAATAGAAAGCTTTTCTAAACAGGCGTGTGCCGATGACAAGGTAAAAGGACCACAAGAGCACTTCGCCCCACTGCGAAATTGTAACTCGAGATTTATATATATGCATCCAGGTATCTGGATTCCATACCTGAACACATTACCAGTGTAAGGCGCACTAGGTGAGCGAGAAAAAGGTGCAGGCTGCGGCAATCTCGTGCTGGAAGAAGATCAGTAACTGCTGTGGACTGAATGTGGTGGCGTGGACGCTATAATTTACGCGGCTCACAGCGCCACCTATATGGACCACAATCAACCCAGCGCGAGCTCCGCCACAAATACGTCTCTTCGAATACGGAGTGCAAGTGCTTCCGAGGAAAGATGCACCCATTCAGGAAGTCTCGAGTGCACGCCTCAAATATTCCAGCCCAAGGCGCCCTCGGAAGGCAAAGTACACCACATCTGGCATGTGCCTCATGGCAATTTCTGGATCCGGCACTGTCCCATAGCAACCAAAAATACTCCAGATCAAGCAAGTAATTTTGAGATTTCACCACGTAAAACCAGAAATATTCTGTCCGCCAAGCGCGCTAAAAGATATTCATGTTTCATGGCATATATTTTGCCAGCCTCCCCTAAAAAAATGCTGGCTGCACCACTGCGGGTCAGCAAGTCACTAAAGCAGATCCGCAGGGCGGGGATACAATAAAGTTCAAACCAGCAGCGCGTGCGCAATTGGAGAATCCCATAAATTATGAATTTTAGCTGACATGGATGGTTGTCTTTATTTTTCTTTATCATTTACCGGCGCGTTTTACGAAAAACACTGTTAACAGTATTTTTAATCTTCTAGTAGCTCTAAACCCTACATTTTCCGACTTGCATACAATTTTCGGTCAAGCACTAGCACTCCGTCGCTCTCCGCGGTCGTGTCCCCCGCCCCTCTCGTCATCTCCCCTCCCCAACAGATTAACAGCTAAATCTGTCTTTGTGCCCAGGTGACATTGAGCAGCTAATGGGAGCAACAGCCGTATTCGCACATTTAGACTACACATTTAGCTGACTCACGACGCAGTCGATCCAGGGATTCGATGACAGCAGGAGCGGGAAGCAAGGCGGATTCGAGAAGCGTTTGTCCAACACTTCAACCCATGTATATCCAGCCACATCGCATGCAAATAGAGCTAGATTATCTAGATGCAACAACGAACAAATTCGACTCACGTGAAAGGTACCCTTTGTACTGCATTTAACATGGGAGCAGTGCTAGCCAAACCTTATGTAAAGGCAAGTAGCAACGCTGATAATATATTCATACCACACATGCGTGTCAATTGCATCGTGAAACTAGGCGGTGAGTTTCGGAACAGTACTTACCCGCCCATCCATCCAGCTGAATCATAAACACAGGAGAAATCGAGATGGCTAGCTCAACAGATGGGTTATCAACTTTAAAAAAACAGCATCAAGCTGTAGTCCAAGAGCTTAGCAAATCAACAACGCCGTCTGCACTCAGTGTGCAAGAGTGCCAAAATCACCATGGATTCACTTGTCCACACATTCTAAATTCCACTTTCAACGCAAGCTTAGTAAGCTATGAAACAAGATATGCATCCTCCAGCATAGATCTGTACTCATCGACTTCTAGCATTGTATCGACGGAGCTCAAGCAAGGTACCAAGAATATCCGAGGAATTTACCATGGCATTTTCTTCATCACAAATATAACCACCAAAGATCAGATTCGGACCTCGCACAACATCAGACACCATGCAAACAATATCTGTCATCCCACAATGTCCGACGTCGCTTGTACAAGCTCCGACACCACGAGCTAATCTTCGATTCCTTCCATCACTCTGGGAACACAATCTCTCCCGCCAATTTACAACCAAAACCTTGCGTCGGAAGACTCCCGCCTGGCGACACACAATTGACGGGTCGGCGCGGCGCCCTCTCCCCCACCCACCCGCAGCACGGCCGGCCGGAAAGCCCTCCCCCTCCGCGGGGCCGTCCTTCGCTCCACGCCCACCACGGCCGCGCACTACGCGCGCATGTTGTCCAGGATCCAGTTGAGGTAGCGGCTAACGCGCGTGTAGACGCCCGGCACGTCGGCGGTGCCACAGCGAGTCACTCCGAACGACACGATGCCCACCAGCCTGTAGGGCGGGCCGAACCGGTTGAGTCCCATGAGCGGGCCGCCCGAGTCGCCCGAGCACGAGTCGCGACCCGACTGGGCGCCAGCGCACAGCTGCAGGTCGCCGATCACCGCGCCCTGTCGCCGGAACACGGCGTCGCACCGCTCGTTGTCGACGGCCGGCACGCGCAGCTCCATCAGCAGGTCGCTCGAGTCGCCGACTGTGGGCACGGCGACGGGGCAGGTCAGCGCCAGCCGCCGGCCAGACGCTCAGCCGGCCGGTGGGCATCACGCATAACACGCCGGACATGTGGCATCCTCAGGACTTCACCTGCTCTTCACGGCGAGTGGCGCCGAACATTTGGAAAGATCCCGGTTGATGCAAAGGGCAAGTGGAAAATCCAGAGGGCGGGATATCGGCGTCCCCGGCGGAACGTGGCTGGAGGCACTCGAATGCCTCAGGGTGTTCGGCGTAAACGACGAGGAATTTTCCTCCATCGTGGATGAGGCGACAGTTTCCCGTACAAATTTTGTAATTGATACTTTTGCCTGAGGGAGTTGAACCAACATAATATATTTAAATACTTCCTTATGGAATAGATATCAAAATTTATATTTTCATACACGATGTTTTTTTTTCATTTACAGGAAAACCATTGCTAAGTTATGACCTCGGTGTGCGGTTCGGAGAAGTCTCTCAGAACGCTGGTGCTCCCTTTAAGCGATTGTAAGGGCCTTTCGTAGAGGCCTGTAGGTGGTAGTAAGGGCCCATGAATTTTCGTGAAGGTCTGTACATATTCGCATTGGCCAGTAGACGTTCGGAAGGGTCCGTAAAGTCATAAGGGCTCGTAAGCATTCGTAAGGGCCTGTAAGCATTTGTAGGGGTCCGGAAGCATTTGTGAAGGACCGTAGACGTCCCGCCACAGCCTTGGCGGCCATAAAAGCGCTCTCAGCCTTTCTATCTCCGTGATGGTGATCCCGTAGACGACTATGCACGGCCCGACTACGTACGGACCTGGCGCGGCTCGTAGAAGTCAACATGGGGAAGGGAGAGGGACGCGACCGCCCTGCTGCCTACTGGCTGTGCCCCTGGTGGTACTCACATTCCTCAGTGCGTTCGGTATGACTTGAAAAATGGTGGTGATGATTGTGGTGACTGGTGGCGGTGGTAAGTGGTGGCGGTGGTGAGTGGTAGCGGTGGTAAGTGGTAGCGATGGTAAGTGGTGGCGATGGTAAGTGGTGGCGATGGTAAGTGGTGGCGGTGGTGAGTGGTGGCGGTGGTACTCACATACCTCAATGTACTCGGAGTGACGTGGCAGGCAGTGGCGGTGGTACTCACATGCCGCGGTACGTCCGAAGCCGGCCACCCACAGCTTATCGTTGGTGTAGTCCTTAGTGTCGCTGTCGCCAAATGGCAGACAGATGGGGCTGACAAACGCTGTCACAGAGGTCAGAGGTCACCACCAGCTCAGAGGTCATCACCAGATCAGTCATCACCAGATCAGTGTCATCACAGATCAGTGTCATCACCAGATCAGAGTAATAACCAGATCAGATGTAATCACCAAATTAGAGTCATAACCAGATCAGAGGCATCACCATATCAATGTCAATCATTGGTACAAAATTTTCCTCCTGTAATCATGTACCTATTAAGAAAGAAGATACAAAAATAGTTATCAGAACATATTTTATTGACTTGTACATCTCAAGCTAAATGGTTAGTCAAATTAACAATTTTGCATTACAAAAAGGAGAAGATATATGTAGGTTGATATGTATGATACGTATGTATGAGTAAAGCTGGACTAACAAATAAATGCATATGCGATGATGCATTTGTACCTATATGATTAATTGCATGTGATTTCAGCTGTGTGCTACTGTGTGCATGTTTGTGACTGGATGTGCATGGATGCAGATCAGTGTATACTTATGTATGTACATGCTAGTATGTGTGTATGTATATATATTTGTATGTATGTGTGAGTGCATGTATTTATGTATGTGAAGTAAGTTTAGGTATACATGTTTCATGTGTGCGGATATGCTGTGACACAGTCACACATATTTGTGTGATAGTGCACATGTATGTACACTTTTCCCCTCACAACACTTTTCACTTTGTGGCCCCAGGAGTGCCTTGGCGTTACCAGCTTGCTACCTAGCTGAGGTGCTCCTGAGGCTACTTCTACTAATAACTGGTGGTGGCCTATCTGCAAAAAAAAGACAAATAAAAAGATGCAAATAGTTATAGTGAACTGTAGGTGTGGAAAGTAATGACATGTATATTGGCATCCTGAGGCATTCCTAAGCTGGCTGTCCTGACTTTTGAATAGTTGGCGATGGGAAAGCCCAATAGCAATCGAGCCTGTAACAGTGCGTGTAGCCAAATAGGATAGGCTACTGCATACGAAACAGGGGTCAACATTAGACAAAAAAGAAAAAAAAGTGCCGATAAAGTCATATTTGTCCAAAGTGATATTTACCGCCCCGGTAGCTCAGTTGGTCAGAGCGCTGGCCTGCACCGGTCTCCCCTGTCCTGGCAACACAGGGTTCGAGTCGCTTTGCGTGCTCGCATTTAGCCCCCGACCGGGAGTGTCAGTTGGCAGCTGGCCCGATAAGGTCGGGGACCAGCTACTGGGCGGTCGTGTCGGTGTATTGACGGCACGTTATACTTTCGATCGAAATTCAGCCGTTTAACTGGAATTCGTGGATCGGGTGGTAGCGCCAGGGTTCACGCAACAAGCTCAGCTTAGCAATAGAACCCTAGTTTAGAAAGCCACCCCAGGAACAACTCGGACTAAATTTATTTTTTAAAAAGAAAGAAAAAAAGTCGTCACCAGATCAGATCAGTCATCACCAGATCAGTCATCACCAGATCAGAGGTCATCACCAGATCAGTCATCATCAGATCAGTCATCACCACATCAGAGGTCAAACCGAATCAGTAATCACCAGAACAGAGTCATCACCAGATCAGAGTCATCACGATCAGATCAGAGTCATCACCAGATCAGTCATCACCAGATCAGAGTCATCACGTTCAGATCAGATCACCATCCCTTGAAAAAGGCCTAACCTGACGCGAGTGGTCTGGGTATTCGGGTGACAGCGACATGACCGGTCTGGTCAGGGCGTGATCAATTTGACAGCGACGACGACTTTCTTTACCAACTGCACAATTTTGAGTCACTTGAGTGCATTCAAACGAAAAAGAAATATGACGGTGAAATGAGAACACCAGGGGCGAAGCGTGACACACATATAGATGGGCAAGGTAGCAAAGCTATCAGGATGCATGGCGCTAATACGTCATCCCTACTGACAGGCACGGCTTGGGGCTATGCTCGGGTTCTTTACAGCATGCACAAGGGCTTACCATAGCAGCGTGCTTTTGTTCGCAGTGAAGCTAGACGCCAGATAATCAAGAAAACAAACGTGCCGGAAAGGACGTCACGTAAAACGCTCCACCTTAGCACTGATTCATGATTGGGAGCTGCACAGCCAAACTACCACAGTGCTACCTATCGGCCAGACGTCCAATCGTCTTCCATCCGTCCATCAGTATACACACGGAAGATCCTTGAACCTGGACAAAACTCACCCGACAAACACCACCCAAATGAAAGCGCACGCACTGCTGGATACAGCACATACAGCATGGGCCACTACGCACACGCCGCTAACTCCCACCACACAACACTGGCCATCAGCCATTATTCTCCGTCTGCGAGGGGGGGGGGGGCTTTAGGACGCATCGACCATGTTGATCATATAACGTGCTCCGTCTACGGCAATCCGCGCTGCTGGACAGATAATTCAGCGCGGACTGGTGAACGCAAACACACCGTCCACCAGGCTCAGGAGGCGCGGTTCCGGCGATAAAAACAGCGTCACCCCTACACGGTGTTCGGACTGGACGTCCCGGAATGCGGCTGCTTACATAGCCTAGCTGCATAACTGGCACCACGCGTCTACCTGGCATATGGTGCCGGGTCCTAAGTATGCCACCGCCCGCCCCTCGGCTCTCCCGGCACCTGTTGTTATGTTGTGTGAAAACCGTACTCCAATACAGTCAGAGCAGCAAGACTGGCTCTCATCGACTATGTTCTCCGCAACACCAAGGGGCTTTGACCGGGGCCTCGAGCAATGTACTAATACTTCAGCTACATATTTTCTTGTGTGCACGTGTCTATGTCGTACATTATATCTGCACCAGCTGATATCAATTGCGAATTAGTAATTGCTGTTGCGACATATAATGAAAATTTGTATGTATTGACTGGTTTGCAACGTCTGCAGACCACCGCACAAACTAACAAGGAGTGAATATGTGATGTTTTTAAAGGTGCTCCCTCTGAGTGAGTGAGATGATTAAAGGTCTGAGTGAACGAGTGAGATTATTAGAGGTGCTCCGCTCTATTTCTTTCTTTCTTTCTTTCCTCTCTCTCTCTCTCTCTCTCTTTCTCTCTCTTTCTTTCCCTCTGTCTCTCTCTTTAGAGAGAGGAGGGATTTAGTTGCATGCACAAATGAACATTAAGTAGGCTTACGAATAAAGTTGAGAAGAAAACAAATGAGCCTTGGTTGCGTTTTTGCTTACACCGAACATTTGTATGCAAGTCGACATCATACTTACGATTTGCTATGTCCACTTCCAATTGCTCTCGCTCTCGCTTTTGCTTTTCTCTTTCTCTTTCTCTTTCTCTTTCTCTTTCTCTTTCTCTCTCTCTCTCTCTCTCTCTCTCTCTCTCTCTCTCTCTCTCTCTCTCTCTCTCTCTCTCTCTCTCTCTCTCTCTCTCTCTCTCTCTCTCTCTCTCTCTCTCTCTCTCTCTCTCTCTCTCTCTCTCTCTCTCTCTCTCTCTCTCTCTCTCTCTCTCTCTCTCTCTCTCTCTCTCTCTCTCTCTCTCTCTCTCTCTCTCTCTCTCTCTCTCTCTCTCTCTCTCTGAGTATGTGAGCACCTGAAATGATACAATACTCTCCGTCCAGGCAGCAGGCGTTGCTGTGCATGTTGCATGTTGCATGGTGCGTTGCTGTGCACAATGCTGACACAATCTGTGATCTCCGCTTGTGTCCGCCAGCTCCCTGACGATGGAGACTGGCGGTCACGGCCTGGCCGACCGTCTGAGCTGCGCTCACCGGTCTTGTCGACGTTGCGCTGTAGGCGAATCAGCGCGATGTCGTTCCAGAACCTTTGGGGCTTGTTGTAACTGTTGTGGGAGATAACCTGCTCGACCCCGTAGTCCTGCTCTGGGTCGGCGCAGTTCCGCACACCCTCCACCTATCGGCCGAGAGTTATGTCACCTCAGGGCAGCCCACCGCAGCACGGGTGATACATAACACTGGCGCACACGCTTGGCGCACTGGTGGGAAACCAGTGACCGTATCTGCGCACACACTAGGATATTAGTTGAGAGTAATTGTGCAGCACGTGCTGTGCAATGGATGTGAACAGTTAAAAAAAGATAGATAAGTAGGCCGCTTGACTGATAGCGTGATCAGCTGTTGGTGACCAGCTGACTGAATGTTTCCATAAGCTTTGGCCGCGATTGGATTTGGTGAATGTCTGGGGCGTTGTCGCGTCATTTCTAACTTGCATTGTGCCTTGCTTCACGTTACTTCGCTCCTTGCCTGGAGACTGCGCTGTGGCTACCAGTATCGGACTCTGGTTAGTTGCTTCCCGCGACATGTGCTGCCACCGGGGGATGCGCCGTCAGCTACTACTGAGAGTTGTGCGGCACTCGCCGATCACAGATCAGCGAGTGCAGGTGTGACTAGCTGACACGCTTCATGCCGTCCCCGGATCCTAACTTCATCTGCTGACTGCCACAGGTCGGCCCAGCTCATCACCGTCCCGTCACCTGACAGTACCAAGCTTGCCCCAGGTCACCATACCATCACCTGACAGTACCAAGCTTGCCCCAGGTCACCATACCATCACCTGACAGTACCAAGCTTGCCCCAGGTCACCATACCATCACCTGACAGTACCAAGCTTGCCCCAGGTCACCATACCATCACCCGACAGTACCAAGTTTGCCCCAGGTCACCATACCATCACCTGACAGTACCAAGCTTGCCCCAGACCACTGTCCCGTCACCTGACAGTACCAAGCTAGCCCCAGGCCACCATACCATCACCTGGCAGTACCAAGCTTGCCCCAGGCCACCATACCACCACCTGACAGTGCCAAGCTTGCCCCAGGCCACTGTCCCGTCACCTGATAGTACCAAGCTAGCCCCGGATCACAGTCCCTATACCTGACAGCACCAAACCAGCCCGAGATCACAACCCCGCCATCTCACCAGCACCGGCCCACAATCTCACGAACTGGGAGACCGAGACGGGCGCCGGACGGCATCTCACCGTCTGACAGTCGGGGCTGGAGGTGAGATCGAACTGGGAGACCGAGACGGGCGCCGGACAACATCTCACCGTCTGACAGTCGGGGCTGGAGGTGAGATCGAACTGGGAGACCGAGACGGGCGCCGGACAACATCTCACCGTCGGACAGTCGGGGCTGGAGGTGAGATCGAACTGGGAGACCGAGACGGGCGCCGGACAACATCTCACCGTCTGACAGTCGGGGCTGGAGGTGAGATCGAACTGGGAGACCGAGACGGGCGCCGGGCAAGATCTCACCGTCTGACAGTCGGGGCTGGAGGTGAGATCGAATTGGGAGACCGAGACGGGCGCCGAACAACATCTCACCGTCTGACAGTCGGGGCTGGAGGTGAGATCGAACTGGGAGACCGAGACGGGCGCCGGACAACATCTCACCGTCTGACAGTCGGGGCTGGAGGTGAGATCGAACTGGGAGACCGAGACGGGCGCCGGACAACATCTCACCGTCTGACAGTCGGGGCTGGAGGTGAGATCGAACTGGGAGACCGAGACGGCGCCGGACAACATCTCACCGTCTGACAGTCGGGGCTGGAGGTGAGATCGAACTCGCCCAGCCGCACGGTCGACAGCCGGAAGTCGCTGGGCAGGTTGACGACGCAGTGAGCCGCAGTCACCACATACCTATCGTTGATCAGGGTGCCGCCGCAGTTGAACTCCACCCGCCCAGAGTTGCGCACTGCCAGCAAACCGGGTGCAACATGTGACACCGATTGCCAATGTGTGACACGAGCGGCAGCGACTGATACGATTGGCAATGCGTGACACGAGCGGCAGTGACTGATACGATTGGCAATGTGTGACACGAGCGGCAGCGACTGATACGATTGGCAATGTGTGACACGAGCGGCAGCGACTGATACGATTGCCAATGTGTGACACGAGCGGCAGCGACTGATACGATTGGCAATGCGTGACACGAGCGGCAGCGACTGATATGATTGCCAATGTGTGACACGAGCGGCAGCGACTGATACGATTGGCAATGTGTGACACGAGCGGCAACGACTGATACGATTGGCAATGTGTGACACGAGCGGCAGCGACTGATACGATTGGCAATGTGTGACACGAGCGGCAGCGACTGATACGATTGGCAATGTGTGACACGAGCGGCAGCGACTGATACGATTGGCAATGTGTGACACGAGCGGCAGCGACTGATACGATTGGCAATGTGTGACACGAGCGGCAGCGACTGATACGATTGGCAATGTGTGACACGAGCGGCAGCGACTGATACGATTGGCAATGCGTGACACGAGCGGCAGCGACTGATACGATTGGCAATGTGTGACACGAGCGGCAGCCACTGATACGATTGGCAATGTGTGACACGAGCGGCAGCGACTGATACGATTGGCAATGTGTGACACGAGCGGCAGCGACTGATACGATTGGCAATGTGTGACACGAGCGGCAGCGACTGATACGATTGGCAATGCGTGACACGAGCGGCAGCGACTGATACGATTGGCAATGTGTGACACGAGCGGCAGCGACTGATACGATTGGCAATGTGTGACACGAGCGGCAGTGACTGATACGATTGGCAATGCGTGACACGAGCGGCAGCGACTGATACGATTGGCAATGTGTGACACGAGCGGCAGTGACTGATACGATTGGCAATGCGTGACACGAGCGGCAGCGACTGATACGATTGGCAATGTGTGACACGAGCGGCAGCGACTGATACGATTGGCAATGTGTGACACGAGCGGCAGCGACTGATACGATTGGCAATGTGTGACACGAGCGGCAGTGACTGATACGATTGGCAATGTGTGACACGAGCGGCAGTGACTGATACGATTGGCAATGTGTGACACTAGTTAAAGTGACTGACACGAGTGATAGTGACTGACACGAGTGACAGCAACTGACTAAGAGTGACAGTGAATGGCAGCGAGTGGCATGAGGGCAGTGAGCGACACGAGTGACAATGAATGACAATGCATGACACCAGTGACAGTGACTGCCAAATGTAACAGTGACTGCCACGAATGACAATGAGTGACAAGAGTCACAGTGAACGACATGAGTGACAGTGAGTGACACGAGCGACAATAAGTGAAACGAGTGACAACAAGTGAAACGAGTGACACGAGTGACACGAGTGATGAGAGATAATGAGTGATACGAATGCTTACGAGTGACACTGAAGACAATGAGTAGCACGAGTGAAGAGCGAAACATGAGAGACAAGTATGGCGAGGGTGGAATGATTAATGACGGAGAGAATGGAAAGATGACGATTGATGGCAGAGATAATGGGCCAACAGAGTAGCAGAGATTGGCGACACAGCTCACTGGTATGACGAAATAATAAGGTGATAGAGCGAAAACAATGCCACCAATGAGCATGACACCGACTGTATGAGTATCTAGAGCGACATCAGCGACGTATGACACGAGTGACAAAAACGAAACTGGTGTCGAGAGTGACAGGGTCCGCGAGCCTGGGAGAACACTACCCTAACGTTCGAGGTGTTGCGATACGGGGAGTGGGAGATGAGACGAGTCGAATAAAATAATTTTGAGCCAGCGCGAATGTAGATGAGGTGAGCTTTGACGAGCTGAGGTGGGGTAAAGTGAGCTGAGGTGTGGTAAAGTGAGCTAAGGTGGGGTAAAGTGAGGTGAGGTGGGGTAAAGCGAGCTGAGGTGGGGTAAAGCGAGGTGAGGTGGGGTAAAGCGAGCTGAGGTGGGGTAAAGCGAGGTGAGGTGGGGTAAAGTGAGCTGAGGTGGGGTAAAGCGAGCTGAGGTGGGGTAAAGCGAGATGAGGTGGGGTAAAGTGAGCTGAGGTGGGGTAAAGCGAGCTGAGGTGGGGTAAAGCGAGGTGAGGTGGGGTAAAGTGAGCTGAGGTGGGGTAAAGTGAGCTGAGGTGGGGTAAAGCGAGGTGAGGTGGGGTAAAGTGAGCTGAGGTGGGGTAAAGCGAGCTGAGGTGGGGTAAAGCGAGGTGAGGTGGGGTAAAGTGAGCTGAGGTGGGGTAAAGTGAGCTAAGGTGGGGTAAAGCGAGGTGATGTGGGGTAAAGCGAGGTGAGGTGGGGTAAAGTGACAGAGGGGAGGCGGTGGTCGCAATGTGAAGCGAGGCAAGATGACATGGGTGATGTAGGTCTGCGGAATTGGACATTGACCTTTCCGATCATTCTTTCTTCGCGTATGCTTTCAGCGGAACAACACGTGATCTGCAACAGACATTACATAACCATGGGAGTCTATATGACCTCAGCCGAACAACGCGTGATATGCAGTATAAATTACGTAACCATGGAAGTCCATATAACTTCAGCGGAACAACTCGGGATATGCAGCAGACATTACGTAACTATGGCAGTCTACATGACTTCAGCGGAACAACATGTGATCTGCAGCAGACATTACGTAACCATGGCAGTCTATTAAGGTCCGACAGAGGACAATGGTCTGTGTGGTTTTTGGCTTTGATACGCATCGACTGTTTATGTCGCACTTCGTCGCCAATCTCTCACGTGGATTAGTCGCATGCGACGATTTTCCAAGATTCTTTGTGGCAGGTAAAATACGCTCCATTGCTATTGTATCTATAATGATTCAACGAATTATGCTGTGTTGTATTTCATACATCATTTGCTGTGACATTTGTCCCAGGTTTAATGAATCACAATGCTATTGTATGTGATCGATTGGGCTTTGTGTTCTGGACGAAAGAAACTATAGTGAGAGTCAAATGAGAGGCGTTGACTTTCTTTTTCTGCGGTTATTTATTCTTGGTAGAGATGCAGATTTTTATCCGCGAAATTTCCACAAATTCAACTAAGTTACCTGTCACATGATTTTCTTCTCTGTTGATTATCTGCTCCGAACGGACGCCGAGACAGAAAAACCGTCTATTTCTCAACGAATGTGAGAATCATGGACCATCTTGATGCCGCAACGATAGCACGCAAGGTGACGCACAATAACAATGTTAAAATAATGGTTTTCCGTTAGGTGTGAGATGTTGAAACGAGCACAGCAGGATGCCGAAATTTGCCATGCAATTAGTGTCATTTGGAGTGCTTTTGATGTCTTTCAGACTAAAATTGGGGTTCATGGTGTAGGTATTTATGACTGAACCTTTTTCACTTCCTTAGAGATTCATAATTTAAAAAAGAGCTATCTTCCGCATAGGGAGAATAATAACCATGCTATCAACTGGAATTGTTTATCTTATCACATTATAGGTCATCCCTTTACCTGAAATTACATAACAAAATGTTCGTGTATCAACATTCCATATTGAGAGCATGCACATGCTATTTATAAACGAGATACTGTTCGAAAGGAGACATGAATGCCGCATAAGCATTCGTCAAGGAGCAAGACGCCGATACTTCTTGGAGAAGGATGTCGATTGCGTGTTCAGAAAGTGGTACATTACGCCCTATTGCACGAATAATTTATCACTGCACAGGAAAGCCAAACCATTACATGGCTAACTGGAACAAAGCACATCATATGAAGAGGAGGACAAAAATGTGTGGCATGCATTATAGACATAGCCGTTGTGTTCTGTGTGGAACTGATTATTGCCACGAAGGCTGTGTTCTGTGTCGCATTAATTACTGTCGCAACCGTTGTTTTGTGTGGCCTTAACTATTGTCACGGACATTGTATTCGGTGTGGAATAAAGTATTGTCACGGATGTTGTGTTCCGTGTGGCATCAATTTTTGCAGTTGATGTTGTGATCCATGTGTCGCAAGCGTTGTGTTTTGTATGACATTCACTATCGTCACGGACGTTGTGTTTGGTGTGGCATTAATCATGGTCGGGGACGCTGTGTTCTATGTGGCATTAACCACTGTTGTGTGGTTTTTCTTACGACGTTCAAGCCGCATTGAATCCAATTAATTCATTGACATGCAAAAGGGTACTATTCTCTGACACAAAACGACAGGCTTTCAATCCTATGCCGGGGTGCAAACTCTTCTAAGACATTCAGATAAGTATATAAAAAACACCTCCTTCACCTTGCTGTTTCCCAGAATGTTCGGTCTATACAGTGTCACACGGTTTGCTAACACTGAGCCTGTTCCTTGCACAGTGACCAATGCAGATCACTCACTTCTGCATTTTTTATATAATTACGCACGCTGCCCAAAGGGATAACGCGGCATCTGAAGTTGGAAACCTGGCAACAACTGATCAGAAGCATCACTATCGGCTTCAATGGAGGGATGTTCGCTGTCAGGCATGACCTGCAGGTGCTTGAGTAGCAAGGTCTTCAAGGCGGTTTGGGAACACTTGCAAAACAGCTAGGATTGATTAACGTGCACCGCACCTCAGTTTGTAATCAATGGTGCTTCTCAGTGTATGACGAGGACACCCTGTACACAGACAATCTATATCGACTTCTGTTGTTGATGTCTTTGCAATTTATTGAACACTTCAACCTATGCGCTATGCATTATTTTCTGCTCCTTATTATTCAATACAAAACCATGCATTTCCGGGGCTCGCAAAAGAAGGTCCTTTTCTGGTGGAAGACCGACCAGCTAGGTATCCTCCCTATTCAGAGGAAACTACTTAGTGCATCGTAAATCGACAACGGCAATGCTGATCATCGCATTGCTAGTTATTAGGGCTTTAGGGCGCATCGACTACATTGGACATGTAGCGCCAAGCTCATCGCATTAGAACAAGGCCAGCCAACAGGGCGTACTGTGCACTCCGGAGATCAATGCTTACCTTCGTAGCCGATCAGGGCCAGCCAGGGGTACTCCCCAATGTTGGCGATGTCGCCGCCCACGATGCGGTCGTGGATGTTGATGCCGCAGCTGTTGTGTTGCGGCAGCAGGCCGCGGTTGTGGTGTTGCTCCGGGTCACGGCCGCTAGTCAGTGGCTGGGAGGGCGACTGTGTGGGCGGCTGCGTAGGTGGTCTTGTAGGCGGTCGTGTAGGTGGCCTTGTAGGCGGTCGTGTAGGTGGCCTTGTAGGCGGTCGTGTAGGTGGCCGTGTTTGAACGGAAGTCGGCGATGATGTTTCGGGTGAGCAGCAAATTTTTGGCACGTTTCGCTGCAATCCGGGGATGCCACGTCAGTTTGAGTGCACGTGCAAGGCCTGGAATTGGTGGACTCTGCGGTCAGTGTCGAGGCAGGAGACAATGCATTGTTGTTTTTCTGGACAGACACATGTTTGCAGCTAGCCAGCAACAAGGGCTTTATATTGAACAGACCACATCGGACCACAATAACTTGGATAAGGACAGCTTATCCGAGTTATTTTGTAGTATCAAAATCAAAACCCACTGCAGCGATCAATGTTAATAAATATGCACAGTCAACATACAGAGAGAATAGCGTGCCATGTGCGTGGAGGCAAAGCACGGTATTTCATTGCAATTATCTCCGTGATCTTTGTTTCCGGAAAATCATACCATGCTACCCTCAAGCCATGGGTATTTGGTGTTTACTTAATGAAATGGGTGTTTCGTTGCTTCTAATTTCTCGTATTTAAAAGGATAAATGGTCTGTCGAACGTTGCCATTCTGCAATTGTGAGAAACAACGTTCCACCAAGTGTCAGAACGTGTGCTCCCAACATTTTGGTAATGTCTAAAACTGTTGGATGTTACGCGATCAAGCATCGAACAGACAACATATACGGCAAAATATTCCATAAATCACAAGCATATCACTCACAGTTAATACAAGAAAAACAAGTTTTTTTATTTATAATATCTGGTTTCTCAGAGATGTTGTGTGTCTTAGTGTGCTTTGACTAGATTTAACCCACAATATGACCATGGGCGTAATTGTCGAACTCGTATGTAACTGTGATGTCCGAACAACACCGCAGCCAAACAGGCATTCGCAACAATCAGAAACGTACGTGAAATAAATCAGTCGCTTGTAGCATGTAGGAAGTAATATGGTCAATGATGCAATCGGAGCATCATCAATCTGAAAAATGGATGGAAGAAGGGCAGACGCTAACCTTCTCACCGCCAGAACGCAGCGCAAGTCGCCACCACGCTAGCTGGAGAACATGTAACATGAGAACCTTGCACATTCAGCTGTAGGCTCTCTGTTGCTCTGACCACACGATTGGTGAGACGGACGAGTAGAAGCTCCCGGAAGGAGCGGCAATGCGGATCATGCAGGTCTTTCCGTGCCGTATCTGCCTGTCATGCAAGCAGTCCGGCCAATTCGGACCGAGGTAGCTGGCGACACAGCAGAATCAGATGGCCATGCCGAGATCAACTGATCTCACACGACCAACAGGCTCTTGCATGCAAGTTATTGAGCATTCTAGTCATCTGCATAGGAAAAAGAATACCTAGGCAGGTAGTCAGTAGCCTTTCGGTGATCCGGCCATACTGTGTGGAGTGCAAAATGCTTCTAATAGTACGCAGCCGCAAGAGAACGGGCGTTTTTCAGTAAAGTAAAGCATCAGTTGACCAACTGACCAATGCGTCCAACTCCAGAGCTCGCCCCAGACCTCAATTGTATAAATCCAAGCAAATCCCCAGTGGTGAGAATTGTCTTCAGCACGAGTGATAAGCGCCCTGTCGTAGCGGTTGTGGGAGGGGTGGGGTGGGGTGGTAGTAGGGCACTGCTGGAGCCAATATTCGGTAACTTTTAGCTAACCTGTCGAAATCATAGCATACTTGCTGCGGTAGCTAATCCTTTTCCTCGTTTGGTGGTAAAGGTGGCAAACATTTGGTGGTAAAGTCGGCAAACAATTGGTGGTAAAGGCGGGAAACATTTGGTGGTAAAGGCGGCAAACATTTGGTGGTAAAGGCGGATAACATTTGGTGGTAAAGGCGGCAAACATTTGATGGTAAAGGCGGCAAACATTTGGTGGTAAAGCACGACTGTCACCTGATGGCGACTTGATCTAATTGATGCTTCACCAAGGTGCCATTCAATGATCGGGTTTGTCTGAATTTCGCTGACCACCAGGCGGATGGATAGCGGCGCATGCGTGGTAAGGGGCAACATCCTGGCGCACGCCCCGGCCAGCCACAGCATCGGCCCGACTCGCAGCCACGATCAAGCCCACGGTCAGCCAAGCTAACCAAGCCAACGAAGCAAAGAGCACCAAACCTCTTTCGCATCTCAAGTCATCGATCAACCAACCGAGCAACCGAGCAAAGCAAAGAGCACCGAAGCCTCTTTCGCCTCTCGCAACTCGCAACGCTGACAGCCAGCCATAGAGCGACGCGAAGCCAACACCACCAAGAAGCTTCGACGCACTGACGTAACATAATGGCTACTTGCCAACACGCAAACGGGGCAAGCAACAAAAGCAGAGTTGCTTCGAAGGCGTGCCAAAAGAACCGCGCCAACGCCAGTTGCCCAGCCTAAAGGACACCAAAGATACCGACCAGCCTGCCGCCAGCTTCTACTCTACCCAATGGACCTCCAGCTTTAGCTCTACTCCACACTACCAATATGCTCTACATTTGCAAACTCCATGTTTGTCCGGCGGTGCCGCCAACCCTCCCCCCACATTCCGCCGATGTCTGTAACCAAGTGTGCACCTTTCTTTCCTTACCCAGCGCCAAACCCATGACCCTCTACAACATCAAACATGAACGCAGGCACACTAGACACACCGACTGGTGACTTCTTCCTCTGCCGGTGGGATGATGGGGAGCCCATGGTCTCCCTTGACCCCTGGACGGTGGAGGAGGAAATCACCCGTCGGACACAACCACTCCACGCACACCAGATACGCCCAGGGGCACTCCTAATACAATCATACACCTTCAATGGCGCATACGTCTTGGCATACATCACTGACATCACCGGAATACCTGTCACCATAACACCGGTCGCACATCTCAATAGTTCACAAGGCATAATTCACGCACGGGAGGTGGCCTGGATGACGGAAAAGGAACTGGCTATCTAGTTTAGGAGCAAGGGAATCTCCTCCGTCGACAGGCCCCAGCACACAAAGAAAATCCGCACACACTCATACTGACCTTCAACACCAGACAACCACCCACTCACCTTAAAGCCGACTACATTAGGTACAAGGCCACGCCACGAGCACCCCTCCATCGACGCTGTCAGTACTGCCAGCGGTATGGGCACTCGAGGGGAGGGTGCCACGATACAACACCAACCTGCACAAACTGCGCAGCACCACACGGCATAAGCACATGCACCGCCAGTACACAACGCTGTGTCGGTTGCGGCGGGAACCGCCCAGGTATCTCAGTTGGTTAGAGCACTGGCCAGCACTGGCATTCCCTCTCCTGGCAACACAGGGTTCGGGTCGCTTCGCGCGCTCGCATTTAGCCCCCGGCCGGGAGGGTCATTTGGCTGGCCCGATAAGGCCGGGGACGAGCTACCGGGCGGCCGTGTCGGTGCATTGACGGCATGTTAAACTTCCGATCAGAGTTTTGGCGTTGAACTGGAGTTCATGGATTGGGTGGTGGGGCCAGGGTTCACACAACAAGCTTTGCTTAGCAATATAACCCTGGTTCCTAAAGCCACCCCAGCAACAACTCGGATTAAATCATTTATTTTAATTTAAAAACGCACCTCCGCGACAGGGCCTGCCCTCGATGGGCGAAGGAGAAAGAGATTCTCCGTCTCGTCCACCTAGAGGACTGGGCCTTGCCGCGAGCGAGGTCGTAGGTCAACGACCGGCAGTCGACACAGCCCATACAACAGCATAACGCATCCACGCACTCGACACAGACACAAACATCACACACCACCTCACTACCAACCAAAGAAACTCATACAGAACCAGCAATCATAATCAGGCTATAGCCAACAGCAGCAAAACAAAACAAACCTCGACAGCACTCATCCACCGACTCAACACAGAAACTATCCCAGTGCCACCACGCGGATCACGAAGGACATCACCAGTCCCAGGACCATCAGGAACATCAGAACCACTACTAATACCATACGCAGTACGCAAAAACCTGCGTTTCCAACTCGAAACACTCACAGACTCAGACGACGACAACAGCTCCGAAACCACAGTCACTACTCACGCAACTACAACAAGAGGAGACCACAAAACAAACACCACCTCTACGAACAACAAAAAACACACTCGCGCAAAATCCTCTCGACACTAATCAACATCTTAACAACAACCCATTGGCCCAATCTTTCCCCAAGTTTACCCATGATGTGCAAAAGATCAAAAAAGGAAAAAACATAAGGAACAAAAACAAAAACAAATAAAAAGAATGAAAACAAGCGAGAAAGACAAAAACCAAGCAAAAAATACGAAAACAACCAAAACCACAAATAAAAAATGTCCAAACCAGTGTATACCATATGTACTTCTTGCACTGTTCACTGAACGGCGATGACCCGACCATACCCCCGTCTAGAACCCCTATGGCACCGTCCGGATCACCAACTCAACTCATCTCTAACTCGCCTAAGCAGCCAATATCACTGGAGGGTGGCAGGCTGGTCAAATTTAACCACAAACAAACAAGAAGTCTCGACTCGGATGTGGAGTGCTCGTGGTATGTAGGGCGGCTACCCTGGATCCTGCGGTGATCGGACGGCACCGCCGCCGGCCTAGCCACTCACGCTGCCGATGCGCTGCGAGCCGCAGATGCTGGCGCGCAGCTGGCGGATCTGGCTGCTGCTCGGGTTGTTGGACACCACCTGCAGCCAGCGCTGGCAGCGGCCCAGCAGCACGCACTGGCCCGGCACTCCGGCGTAGTCGGCGCAGTCGGACTGCGACGGCCGCGGCTCTGAGCCGAACGTGATGGCTGCCGGACACGATACGTAGCCGGATCAGTGACACCACGTGGACAGTGGCGTACGGCGACACCACGTGGGCACGTGTCAGTGACGTACAGTGACTGTTTGCACTGGTCTGTGCACTTCCACAGTGACTGGTCTGTATGTCTGTTTGCACGTATGCATGTTTTTCCCTTCTGCCTCTTCCTTCCCTCTCACCTTACCACTAGGCCCTTCGTGCCCTCTCACGCAGGGGGCCCCTTCGTGCCCCAGTGCTTAACAGTCGATGTCGGGAATGTGACCCGGACTATGGACATACACCCACCTTGCCGCTTCGATCGCTCCTTTGAGTGTACCACGGTAAGCACACCGGCAAGTGCCAACAACAACAGCTTCATAGTCGGCAAATCTGAAACAAGAACCAAGCAAATATTTGGTTATGTAGTTTGCTATAAACATCGGCGTAGATTTTAATTGATTTACAATTTAAACATGCCTGGAGAACAGAACGACGTTGAAAATTTATATTGCATACCGTCCCAATTCAAACGGGCCATGGCAGTTTGTACACCTGGACCGTGTTCCGCACGAGACATGAAGTGTGTGCACCCGGCACCTGTTTCATACATGTCATAGCATAGTTTCTCATTTTGCATGGCACCCGTACTGAGCGACGATGATGGCCCGGCTTGGCGACACGTCAGATAACCACATTGGACGACGCTGCAGACCCATACCAACAGCAGGCAAGGCAACCGAAATATATCCGGTAGGACCGGGATGGATTGACATGGCTTAGAAATAGGAAATGCATTTGCTGATAATTCTTAGGTGCGGGATTCACAGAGAAAGCGCAGAACTCAGGAAGGTGGATACTCCTTCATGTTTCTATTTGAAACTTGAAATCAACCGACACCATCGTATGCCAATAACAAGGTAAAATGGACGGTCCGTGGATTTTCTGGGGAGGGACAGGAGAGGATTGTGAACGAGATGGTGAATGAGCTGAAACATGCGAGCATCGTTGCACAAGAACAGAACTCAGACATGAAAAATAATTCGATTCAATTCGGATCAGTGGTGGCAGAACAAAATGCAACACAAGCAAATGTCCTGTGGGTGTTGCCAACCATAGCGAAATATGTTAAAAACAAATTATCAATAGGGCACTTCTTATATTGCCTTGTGCCAGCGACAGGTGTTCCGCGAGGCCAGGCATGCACAGGAATCTCTAACAGTAAGCACTCATTTCCCTGGCTTCTTGGATTCCAGGGATTCCTTCTTGGATTCCTAGGATTGGACGGGTGCCGGCCGGCCAGCAGACGCCACCAAAGCTGACCAAGCCAAAGCAAGTTCCCGGGTATCCAGTTCGCGATACCCGGGAACTGGAGTCCTGGTGCAACGTTTCGTACCCCGTCAACAGACGACGTCTGAGACGGACCAGCAAGGACCGGCCGGCGGAGGCTTCGGCTCGGGACCGGACGTGTGACAGGGCCCCGTCAAGTCAGAACACACACAGAATGTGTGACAGGGCCCCGTCAAGTCAGAACACATGAATTATTCTGAAATTCTGCTAAGACTGTGTGGAATTCTAAAATCCTTTGTATAGGTTTTGTATGGGGCTCTGAATTTCTGCAGAACCTCTTTGAGCTCAGCAGGCACACTACGTCGCCACAACGTCATCACAAAGTCGTATTTCTGTCGCATTGCAATGTACGTCATCGGCACGTTACCACAACGTCGTGAAGGTCGACTCGAACGTGAACGTCGAATCGACTCTTTTCTTATGGTGTTGAGTCGACGAGTTCCTCGGCACAATGATGCCGATACCTTCTTAAAGTTAACATTGAATTAATGGCGTTTCCACGGGAAGGGGCAATGAGGGCATGCTTCCCCGACACAGGTCACTCAAAGTGAATAAGAGTTAACACTAGGGCGAATATGAATGACCTCCCTCACCGATCAATATGGACGTGCCACCCAACCACTTCTGGATCCGCCACTGTATGTACAGGTGAAAGAGCAGGCGCATCCAGACACAAAAAGAGACGAGGGCGAGAGGCTGACTTCACATGCTGATGGAATTCATGCCACTGGATGGATTAGCGAGGTCGCAATCAGAATATCTTAAGAGTGAGGGGGCAACACCATGGGCAACCTGATAGAGTGGAATTTGCGTGGCGAACAGGCGTTTTTTAATTGATAGCATGGGGCCTCAAAACTTGCTTCATACGTACACCAAAAGCAACAGGAGCGCTGAGTGTCAGCGGAGCAGTTAGCGAGCATTCGGAATTCCCCCTCTGGTTGGCTGGACACCCGGACAACTTGTACGTTTATGGTAGGGTGACTGGCGCGCGGTGTGAATTAATGAATTTGCCCACCGGATGGGGGTGGGACGGACAGACGCTCCTGACCACGGAAACGTTCCCGTTTGATAGTTTGGATTCCAGTCAACATACTAATTGCAGCGTAGGGCACACACAAGAGGTTATGATGTGGGTATTGCCGGCAGGTGCTCTTGCACTCAGTGGAGAGGGCAAAAGTGATTTTGGCCGAAATTAATGAGCGGGTTGTAATAGTGGAAGCAAAGCTACATTAAAACACGTGGCATGCAGATATTCCTTGTACCATACTAATGCTAATTATCTGTTTCTGAGCAGGTGCTTTGTCGGCAACACTGATAAATTTAGAATCTTCACCACAATATAATTAATAGCAGAATAGCTTTACTCAAGAATTTCTCAGCCGCTCAGTGTATTAGTTCATTTTTAACTAATGTTCGATCTTGAAACTAATGTTCGATCTTGAAATCTGGAATTTAGTTAACGTGAGGTGCCTGGCGATTCAATATGTTTTGCTTGCGGATAATACCAACATGATCCCCCTGCGTGTTTCCTGCGTCATTGCCGTTCATTTGATGATTTGCGCAGTTTGCTTCCCACTTGCATGATGTTCCGTCGCGTATTTAAGTTTATCAAAGCCCATAAATGCAAAAAATTATATTCACATGACTACATCATCTTTTTCAACAACAATCCGTTTTCATATTAATGCATGCACATAAGTATATATATATATATGTATATGAATATATATATATATATATATATATATATATATATATATATATATATATATATATATATATATATATATATATATATATACCATATATATGTATACAACATTTATTTCAGCCTTCCTGGTGCGGACGTTTAACATGTTCTCTGGAGAAGTACGTAGCATTCGCTGGGGAAAGATAGACAAGGCAAAACTACTGAAAATGCTAAGCGATGTGCGCGATCACATTACTGATGTGGATGGCTAATCAGCACGGCGCCCAATTTACAATATACAAGCAAATGTGCAATGCATTGTTTTTATGAATACATATAAAGAAATTCATTTGTCTTCGCATACGTTGCCTGTTCTCGTCTTCCTGTCTGATTTTATGGATTTCATTATGGGATCCTGCAGAATCACGTGTGTTCAGCAGGAATCCTGTAGGACACTCCTGCACAATTTGTGTATGACATATCATAAAGGAATCGTACAGAACTTATCCTTTCACAAGGGAAGGCTTTCCGCGGACGGTGAAAAAGAAAGACGCACGGCAAGGTGTCGAAATCGGGTATATCTTTTTCCACACCAATTTGTCCTATGTGAAAATGTTGAGGTCAGGTTATCATGGTCACCGAGTTAATCAAGGTAAAGTAAGGTCGTCTGCAAAAAAGTTCAACCAGGCGTCACACCGTAACAAGTGAAGACACTCTAATGAAACAGTGTTCAGTGTTTGCTTATCTTCAAGGACGCAACAAGAAGCACCAGGGGAAGTTCTGAATTTTATTGCGTTTTCTACTCCTTATGCTTCGCATATTTACTCATTTGTGCTAGAATCAAAGATTCTGGCCAAAGTAAGCACGTTTAACACGCGCCCTGGAGGGGGAGGGGTGAAATCCGCCCACCCCTTCGGTTTTTCGTAGATAACTTCAGATGTTACCGGCCGATATACGCTATTGTTTGCGTACCTGCTTGGATATAACTGGTGCGTTGTTTCAAGTAAGAAAAATGAAAATGACCGAATATTTTTGGAGATAGGGGTCGTTAAAGTAAAAATACTTTCTTAGCTACAGACCACAAATATTGGCGCTGATGTGCTTCACGTATATTGGCAAAATGGAAGTGTTCTTGACAACACTATCGACTTCTTTGATGCATATTGTTACGCTATATAATTTAAAAGTCATGTTATGTCGCCGAGATCAAGTCAGGTAAAGTTCATGACAGGCTAATGGAACCAAACTTGGTGAACTGGAATGTTGTCATCAATGCAAATGACTGTCATGCGATTGACGTCACTTTGCATGCTACTCCGCACATATACGGAAATCTACTGTTTGTCATTGTGTGCCTAAGCGTTTCTATACTTTATTCATGTATTTCACTCTTTTTTTTTGCGAAGCCGATGGTGCCGGGCCGCCCAGCGGAGCAGGTGGGTGGATAGCCCGGTTCCGGTAGCTGAAACATGTAATGACCTGATAAAGGGCTCCTATATAGGTGACCTGAGGTCAAATGATGGATCTGGCATCTGTATTGCATCATTAGTAAGGTCCAAAACATCATTAATGCCAATTTTTGAGCATTTAAACACAATCACAGCAGTCCATAATAATGACAAGGCAAGCCTCGCAAAACCGACAAATTTTCCTATTTTGACGTCATTTGACACAATTTGACACATTTTCTGCAAAATAACAATTTTGGAGCATCTAACCACAATCACAGCGATCAATAATAATGGCAAAACAAGCCACGGAAAACAAACAAATTTGGCTATTTTGACCTTATTTGACCTTGGCGATATTGACCTAAGGTCATTACATTTTTCAACAATAGAGTTCACTACCGTGCCCATCCGCCCTGTGAATTTCGTTGCTCTAGCCGTAATAGGAGTCGATATCTTAGGGTGGGGGAGAAATCCGCCCCTCCAGTGCGCGCAATTTTCAAAGGCCCCCAAGGGCGCGTGTTAAAGGAGATTGACATTCATAAAGCAAAGTTTCTACCCATTAGATAAATTCAAACATCGGAAACTCAAATAATTAACATCTGTAATTTTGGTGAGCAAAAAATGTTTGGGCCATGGTCGATTTCCTCCTTCCTTTGTGATTAAAAACATTGTTTTCAAAATCTTTCCTCAAATAAACTCGCCAGAGTCAAGGACATGACGTCAGATGTGACTACAAAACCCCTAGTGACGTAACTTGTTTAAGGGAAAACCTTTGGGGCAGTTTTGGGTTATACTCTTCCAGCTCTTTCCGTTGACAACTCCCTCGTTTTCATGTGACGCTTAGCTTGTATATTAGTGGTGAAATTTAGCGACACCTCCCCACCTCTCCCAGGCAGGGTGCGAGGATTTGGCCGGAAAGAGCTAATCACTGAGTCAGCTCCTGAGACGCAAGTTCACGACTGGAAACTGTAATGTCAGCACACAACAGCATCACCAAGAGACTGCATCGTGCGCCAGGACACCATCACGCGAGTTTGCTGTCGGCGGCGGACGACGTGCTGACGTCACCACAGCTCTGCGCTTTGTTGCGTCCTCCGCACGTGGCAGCACGGATGACGAAATTGTTGACGTAGTTCCAGCGTCGATACAAGCAAGCCTAGCATGCGTGAGCACTCCGATGTCGGATTTCCGGGAAGATGGAACTGGCCCAGCACCCCAGCGTAAGGGCTGTGATCCACTCGGCGTTGGCTCGTGTACCTACTTATACCTGATGCAGTGACGAACCGAAGGGAAATTGGGGGCATGTGCCGCGTCCAATAGAAGTATGGCGCTATCGATCCCCCACCAATCGCAATTCCCGGATCCACCCTTGATCCGACGCGACGTGCCGTATCATCTGATACGCTGTCTGTGCAAATATCTCACAAGAATCACAATGGATTGCTCCGCAGGCCATATTCAGACATGCAACCTAGCACACGATTGAAGGGCACATCTCGCTGAAACGGCCTGTTATCAGACAGAGCTGGGCAATGAACAAGATTCGCAGGCCTTTATGAGGGCTTTTTCACTTTGTGCAATACATATTCAAGGACAAACATCAAAGACCGTGTGGTGGACAGTGGCGCAGCCAGGATATTCCTAAGGGGAGGCCCGAGCCCAAAATGTGAAGAAAGAGAGAAAGGTTTCGGCGCAAGAAGAGCGATGAAAACTTAGGATATTGCATGGTGAAAATCCAATCTTTGTTTGATCTTGTGTATTTTTGGCTGCTAAGGGGAGGGGCGGGCCTTGGCTTCACCTCTGGTGGTGGAGTGTTAAGATCTGCGTTCTCAACAGCTTCAGCACAGGACTTCTATCTATAATACGATAATACGTACCGGCGCCTTCGCAGCGAAACCGTCATCGATGGGCAGCCAACACTGAGGGATTTCACGTGATGTTGACGGGCCAGGCGACCACACGCGAGCCCAATCTAACCTAACCTAACCTAACCATGCATCGATATGTTCGAGGCACGGCTTTTGTTGGTATATACTTCCAAACTCCATGTTAAGCCAATGGGATTGGCCAGATTCTGAGGTCTGAGAAACGCACTGATCCGTTCAGCTGTCAACCGATCTCGGGACGACACCAGAAACTACCCCTGCCGAAGCAATTTACTATTTCCGATTTGTGATATTTACTTTTCCCGCAGAAGACAATTGCAATATTCGCGCGGTCTAGCCTTATGTCGGACCCATCACCACGTGTCACCCACAACGTGTATGGTTAACATTGCGATGCCAAATAGTACCACCGCCTGATCTCGGGTGTGCAAACATTCACTTGCATAGCCACAAACTACTCGAGACGGCACTGAATCCCCATCGACTTCCCTCCGGAGAAATTCACGGTGTCGTCACTGAATGGGAACATTCACCATTTGCCTTGGTGCACACGGCTGACGCTTGTTGCAGTCAGTTGGCTTGCAGTCAGCTGACATTGCCGTTATAGAAAGTGTGCATTAGCATGATCATGCAGACTGTGTTCATAGCTTTAATAATCCTGTTGGCAGTTCTGTCAACAAACACGAAATATGCTCCCACTCACCCCAATCCTGAGTTGTGACCAGAATGTCTTAAATATTAAGAGCGCACTTTATCCTTCCGACCTCACCAACAACGGAGCATATATTTCCTCACGCAATGCAGCAAGAGCTACCAACGAGTTAACTAATTTGTACTTACTATGCTAATTGTAGTATCGACATATGCCTCCTCCCCACCAATACACACACACACAACCTTTTCAAAGAGCGTCATACCTGTCGAAGTCTGTATTGCCCACCCGCACAGTCCGGCCCACTATTTTTTGTGTGCGTGTATGGGGGGGGGAGTGGAAGAGGGGATGTGATACATTTTGCGAGAATTTCCGCTACACGATTTGTAAATATCCTTCTTTGAACTATCGTGACATCCGACTATTTTTCCTACTTCGCAGGCATCTATCTACTTCAAAAATGATGAAATGTTGATGAGTTGTAAAAACTATTGAATCACAGCTCTAGAATATGCCATGTCTTTTATAGTAATATTACAGAAAAAATAATATAAAAACACGGATTGCATTTCAGTACACAACATATAATACTTTTTCTGATCACGAAGTCAGGTTTACATTTCGGTTGGCGTTCCGCGAAATCATGCAAGTTTCAGTTGGCTTTTGGATGTATTACGTATTTTTATGGCTAGTTTAAAAACGACATGTTGAAAAGAAACATTTAGATGATTTATTGGATGCATTACATGCAAATTTCCATAAGAAATGAGTCGGTACCATTGCATGTTTTACTCTTTGTTTTATTTACATGGATTTTACATTCTGGAACGCAACAAGCACATTCCAAACAATTAACCTCCTTCGGCTCTGTGCCTTACACCTGGGAGAAAACTGGCAATCTTGGTGGTTTTCAAATCAGTGCGGTAAGTAAGCCGCAACAATATGTTTTCTAGCCTTCATTCATTTTGTGGATAAAATAATCGGTGACGCTGGAAGAGGAGAATATTTGATAGAGGCATTCATGTACATAGGATATATTTCAACTTAATTTTACTGCAAATATGTCTATTAAGCATAACAATGCTTTCACACATCAACATGGGCAGACAATGCTCGCCTTGCCGACTCTTGAAAAACCAATCTCCCTCTATATAGCGGCTCTCAAACCTCAGTTGCATTTCGCTACCGCACCTTTTTTAGTAGTGCCCCTCTCAGGTCGGTATACCTCTGTCCCACAATGAACAGTACCTCTCACAAAAATAAAATATTGACAACGTCATTTTATATTCAAAATATTGACAAAAGCATCCAGTGGTGGAGGGCATTACGGCGACTAGGCCATAAAATTATCGGCATAGTTTTGCACTACCGATGCAGCACTAAACGTCTCTAAAACGTCACTGAACATTCACCATGACGTTGCAGAAGCTTTGAAGCTTCGGTAGAACTTCGGCTACAGCTTGGATAGAGCTTCAGCGGTAACTTCGGCTGATCTTCGGCTGCAGCTTCGGTAGAGCTGTTGGGGATGACAGTCTGGATGTTTGCTTCCAGCCATAGCCAGTAATGATGGGCGATCCTATCTTGTCATTGGAGTTTAGGGGCGCATAGACTTCCTCGGTCATGTAGCGTTAACTGGTCACCATTTGGCTTCGAACTGGCAAGCATGGCACCGATGTCCAGTCCAACAGCGACCGTCAGAAACACTGGCGACATACAACGACCTATCTGGCGTAGGGCCGCGCAGTCTCACAGCCTTCGTCACCAGGTGTTGGAGACTGTTCACACCGCCATCCTGTCAGCCCAATCAGATATCCGGCATAATGAGGACAGCAGGTGTGGGCGAGGTGACCAGATATCAGTGACCCGATTGTGACCCCAGCAGTGGACGGCGAATGACACACAACACCGTGTTTCGAGACGTGGTGGCGATAATCTGGCAGCAGATTTGACTGCAGTGTCGGATAGAAGACAGCTCCGAATCATAGATCTGCGAGACTGGTGAGAGAATGAGTGGGGGGCTGGGACCTTCTGTTGACAAGCCAGCCTAAAAGCCAAAGAGCTTAATGTTCTTGCAAGGAAACCAGAAACAGATTTGCAATAGTTTTGCCTCCTCCAGACGGCAGAGTGCCTGCGCTCTCGCAGTCTGTCTACAGTTTAGCAGCAGTCAAAGGAAGCAAGCCTTGGAATGCATAGGATGTAGATCCAGGTGGACGATGATCTAGGTGGTGAGTAGCATTGTCGTCGCCGATCAAACGTTTGCAATCAGCAGCCAACTGCCCACCAGTCAAAAGAGAACACGTGACTAGGAGATGTCAGAAACAGGTCAACAATGAAGGTTTCACCTGAATGGCATTCTAGTTCTAAATATAGGAACATTTTTGCCGCAGGATTTCACGCAAACGCAAAGCTGGAAAGCAATGCCATATATATATATATAGATACATTTACTTTGGACATAGGGGTGCCACCGTACATGTGATAAGAGGGAAAACTGCCCCATCACTGATTAATTTAATCCCCACCTCCCCACCCAATCACTGATTTGGCTCCACAATCAATTTCACAAAGTGACGACCATCCTTATTTACAAGGTCAGTTAGTCTGTGTGTACTTCTCTAGCCAGACTTGACTCCAGCGTCTGGAGCATCACTCCCGTGAATACCGTTCACAAGAACACTGTCAAAACTCTACATGAGCATGCTTAATTGAACGATTTAGGTCGGGACCAGAGAGTGGTAAAACTCACCTGTACAGGTCTAGTGATCACACAGCACCGCCAGCTGCAAATCCACGCGGGAACGATGCGCACACACCCACCGAGCTCCACCGACCGTCGGCACTGAGGAGACGGCTGGCCGTGGCGTTCTAATAGAGCCTCTGCGGTGCCCTTCTTGTCGGCAACCTGCCGTCTGGAGGCGCCGTGACGCGGCGCACTGTCGGAGGGAAAACCCACGGTACCGCCTCCGACATCCGCCGGCCGGTACAGCCTCTGACGTCAGGTGGCGGCGGCGGTGGCGCGGCGGGGTCAGATGGAACCCATCCCCACATATGTGCACGCGGGTGGGGAGGGAGACGGCGCCAGGGAATGGCTTGATGGCATCTTGTCCGGCGAGGAGGTTGTGGGCGACGGAAATTCTTGGCTGCGGTGACGGGAAATTCCATCGTTTCCTCACAGGTTTTCCAGGAATTAATGGCCAATACGGTCGAGAACCTTGGCATGGTTCTTGAACTTGACACCCATACGAGCCGCCGTAATGGAATGCATGAGCGTGCTCCCGCCGGCCGCTTCTGCCTGTGTCTGTGTCTGTGTCTGCGTTTGCGTCTGTGTCTGTGTCTGTGTCTGCGTCTGTGTCTGTGTGAGAACTACATTAATTCGACAATAATTAATCCCTGTCGTTTTGAACTTTGTCCAGGTACGCTCGAAGATGACGGCAATAGGCATTGTGATTTGGCCAAACTCTTGGTCTTGGTCTTGGTCTTGGTACTGATCCTTGTCCTTGTCTTTGCCTTTGTCTGTGTCCGTGTCTCAGTGCATGTGTTTATGGGCATGTCCATGCTCCCTCGGTAATCATCAATCTGTATTTCAGTTACGGTGGGGAAAACCACTTCTCGATGTTCATCTTCGGATTGTTTCAGCCGTGATGAACGCAGTTCTGAAAGATCCCATCGACATCTTCGTGGTCTGTTTAATGGCGATGTACGCTTCCTCAAGCAGTCGACGTTGCTGATTTGTGAGGTGGTCATGCAACACCGCTGCATCCTCCCATTTGGCTAGATGCCCCTCCTTAACCGCACGCATGACTGCAGCACCTGAGGCACGATAGTGTCATAAGTCTGCTCTGTGTTCCCCTAGGCGCACATCTAATCATCTGCTGGTGTCTCCCATGTATATCTCGTCGCAAGCCCACCATGGAATCGTGCAATCCACACTTTTGGGATTAACCTGCTCCTCTCTACCTCATTGCTAATATTCCTAAATAGGAATTATACTGAAACGCTGTAAACTTAAAAAATAAACTTACGTCTTACTGTCATCGATCAGCCAAGTGTTCTAGCTTAGTGCTAAATTCAAGCCATAATATTTATGAATCCAATGCTTGACCGCCCATGACCGTATAATCCTAAGCTAGGCTTCCTAGTTGCAAAACATGATCATTGACTCTGGAACCTCAAAACATGTCCAATTCTGACGTGCAGGCTTTCCAAAAGAGAGTCACTACTCAGTAACTCCAGAAGTCTAACACTTGACAATTGTGCGGAGTGTGCTAAATTGGCGTGCAAGCAGCTTCACAAAAGTTGAACAACATCGCTTTTTCCGATTTTACTTCGGCTATATCCGAACAGATCCGGGGGAGGGTCGTTTCGATTCTCCTCCACAAGCCTCCTCTGTCCTAACGTGAGTGATACGATATATAACGATTTATCGTAGATACCACGCTGCCAGCCACCTGTGTATTTACACCTCAAGTTGCTGGGAACGACTTTTAACCCTCCTCCTCTCTAGTAACGTGAGAACTAACCAGACAACAATCTGTGTATTTCTTCCGTAAGCTAGTTACGGCGGACGTTTTTTTTAGCTTTCCTCCCCTCCCAATTCCGGAACCAAGGGACGGATTCATACAAAGCTCAGTGATAGCCCACCAGTGATATGATTCCCTAGTCAAATACATCTGGTCAGACGTAAATTTGGGACCTCGAAATTGCTAATTATGTCACATCATTTCAAGTAAAAGGAGCTTCAATATTTCTTTCAGTATTGATTGGCAGTATTTTCGGTCTTGCAGTATTGAAAAAAAAGTATCTGAAGCTGTTCATATGATTCAATAAATGTAAAATGATCACGAAGTGCATTTGGATATGCTTGGAATTAAATCAGGTCAAAGTTAAGTGAGATTAGGGAGATCACTGTGCGCATGCACAAACAAGCTGGGTTTGATAGGTGCTTATTGGCAGTCAAACTATAGCCTATGCAAGACAATCTATATCTTATAATCTTAGACATAGCGACAAAGAGCTCCTCAAACGCCCATCTGCGCTTAGCAACGTTATTTGTCATGCCAAATGTTGGTCGCTCTGCTGCGATGTCTGACTGTCTTCTCATCCTAGTGCAGTGACGGCATGCCACTCCAGAGCAAATTGGGATGCTACATTCGAATGCAACGTCCATTGTGACCCTGGGAATTTCGAAACGAGATCGTTAATGCAAAATGTTCAAAGAGTTTACAGTGACCCAGATCATCTAAGAACCTCAAGAATAATGCATGGTCCAGGTTACCTAAAACATCAGGTGTGATAAATGGTTCAGGTCACGTAAGAATTTCAGGAATGATGCATGGGTCAAGTTCATTTGAGAACCTTACGAATAATACACGACCCAGGTCGCCTAATAATGTCAAGAAAGATGCATGGTCCAAGTCACCTTAGAACCTCAAGAGTAATACATGGTCATGCGTTTGGTTATTCACAGGCATCGGGTAAAAACAGATAAGTACCTTAGCGTCGTAAATGCCCTATCTTACCAAGTACAAGGAAGGCAAGCATACAAAGCATGAATACACGCGATGGGCATGCACTTGAAGCTAGCCATGGTTGGCCCTAATAGCCGTGAAACAATTCAAGATAGGATAAACATGCCTAAATGTTATTTTCTCAATTTTTCGCATTTATTAATTTCAACTTTCCATTAATCGAGATGTTAGTGATGAAGCTTGAGGACATATGTGTGATTTTATGACGTCATGCTGACTTGACCTGGGATTGAGTCATTTGTTTTTAGGCCGTCGCCCAGTCGATCACTTCAACATTTTTAGAGTTTGAAATCGTTACCGACAGCGGTTCCGGAGCTATTCAGGATAAACGGACGAGGGGCATTGTGAAGCCCATTTCAGTGATTCACGGGTTAAACTGAACTGCCTGCTGAACATGTACATTTAGTTGCACACTTGAATTGCAATGCAACTGCGCCATCGACACGCCTCTGCATTACTCGCCTGTGACCCGTCGACATATACTTGCATTTCTCGCCTGCTGGGATTCCCTGCAATTGTTCTGATGTCGTGCCTCCCGCACCTCGCCAAAAGCAACACATCGTTTTTTACGGATGACAGCATAGGTCATGTAATATATCGTTAACAGGATAGGCATTGATAGAATCATCGAATGCTGAAATGGTCATTGATGTGATGCACCACTTTTTTTGGATAGGATATGATGTGGTAGGTGTAATACAATGTTAGCCAACAAAGTGATGAGTTGTTTGAACATATCATGCCATCAGTACATGGGTGAAAACATACAAAAACATATGAAGCGAACGGCGCCCCTTGCTAGAGCGAATGTGTAGCCAGAACGAGACAACACCAGTGAGTAGGGCTGCATAGGAAGATTCATCTAGTCGGCTCGACCCGGTCATCACGCTTTTTAATCCGTAGTAACTTGTCTGTTGCATAGGTTTTCGTTTTATCTGTGTTTACTCAGCGTGCTTGGTTGTTACCAATTTGGCATCGACTTGTTTTATGAAGTTTTCGTAATCAGCAAACGTCGTTGCAGGAAAGAGGTTCGGAACATGTCATATAACCGGCGACGTTTAGCATCACATCACGTTGCAATACGGCATTTCGAGTTCTACTTTTCTCGTTCAGAGCTACATCTAGCCTTTGTATATTGCGATTCCCTTCCTTAAAATATTTATCGTCAATTGCTCTCAATGTGTATGTGGCAATAGGTCCAACAGGTCCTTGCGGCAATACTTCCGCATAGGCAGTTCACAGTGCATCTCACGTCGCAGTCGACGATTAATCTCAGGTGAGAAGAGGTAACATGGTTCACTTGTGTTGTGAGGTCCGAAGTGCAATCCCATGGAAGGATGGCGATTGTTTTTTCTGCCCTTAAGAAAACAATTTGATGCACATATGAAATCGGGAATAACCTATCTCAACATTCCTGCTTGGAGGCGCGTAATGTCATATACACGTCAGGAAATTTTCCTATGGCCGAAATCCACAGGTATTCAACTGCACTGCGTTTATTCCACTTGTCCGCGCTCTGTAGGAGTCATACTGATTGCAGGCACTCCCGGGAGAAGAATACGTGTGGATTAGGGTCAGACCATCATGTGGTAAAGGAGCTTCAATACGTGGGATGAAAAGAGGACATTTCCGTTTCAGCTATGTGCCATTGAAGTAGGAGATTCGGTTGTCGGATTCACATGCTGACTGACCTATTTATTTTCGATAGGGGACGTGCGCGGCCACGCTACTGGCGGCGCTTTGTTTGCACCTAGCGGCGGATGTTCGAACTGTAAGCATGCCATTGGATCGCATGGTGGCCGCGGCCCCTAGATGCAAAATCTTGAAGATAATTGTGAAAAACAAAGAAGGTATGCTATCTATAGATTTTTCCCCACCTGTCATGGATACATTCATAATTTCTCTATTAGTTGATACCACTTAGACTCCAGTATAATGGTCGTTAGTAATCGTCAATTTTGTTTCAAGGTTGTCATGTATACGGATCTCCCTATAGCTTAATCCGTCCCGTCTCGGGGGGTTCTTCAACCGCCCCCTCAGGTTTTCCGCGGATAGTCGACGAACGGCGCGAGACAGCGCGTCCAAATTTGGCATACCTTTTTCCACATCAATTTAGCATGCTGATTCAGAATTTTGAAGTCAGGTCATCTAGAGTCAACGAGTTAGTCAAGGTCAAGTGAGGTCACCTGCAAAAAACGTTCAACCAGTCGTCACGCTTTAACGGATACAGATATTTTAATGAAACTTTCAGCGTTTGCTTATCTCTACGGATGCAACAAAATGTACAAGTGGAATTTGTCATTTTTTTCCGTTTTTAACTACATGTAAATTTTGCGTGTTTGCCAACTTGCAGTTCAAATAGAGGATTCTAGCTAAAGTAAGCATTTCTTATTAGGAAAGTTGTCTTTCAGCAACGTTTCTCGGTCTGTTCTACCCATTGGAAAAGGAAAATTAAAGAAAACTTGAAAACTAAAAATATTTACATTGAAAACATAAATTATTTTGGGGGGACAAAAACAATTATAGCCCTGGTCGATTCCGCTGTCCTTTTTTTCATTCCAAATAAATTTTGCTTTTCATATATTCCCCAAAATGAACTTCCCAGAGTCAAAAACATAATATAAGTCGTGAAATGTCGTGAAAATCTAGCCCCCTGGTGACGTCACGTTTGGGGGAAAATTGGTTTGGGGGTGGACCCGGACCATACTCGTCGAGCGCTTTCCGATGACACCTCATTCGTTTTCGTGCGATGCTTAGTTTGGATTGTAGAGAGGGGTCTTCAACCCCCCCCCGAGACGGGGTGTGAGGATTTGACCGGAAAGACGACGCATGGGGAACTCCGGAAGCATGATGTGGTCGCACGTGAAATTTAATATTTTGATGAAAGGGTGGTAGGAACTGAAAATGCCCCCCTGGAACGCCCTCAGAATTGATCACTCGTTTCAATGAAGGTATTTCTGATCAACTGACGCTGCCGCTATGCATCGTCAAATTTGATTAAAGATGAAATAACATCGCAACGATGTCTGCCAGGACAGTGGCCATTTGGTGCGGATGATAAGGGTGCTGATGTAAGGGACTTTACTAATTTTTTCTTCTTCCATATGAAACAAACCTTGTCTTAAATGCATTATTTACCAAGCAGCATCATATAGATAATGCTAGTCACCACTTGCGAAGGCAAATGTTTGTCTCCGCCTTCACCGCGAGGTGTGGGTACAGTCAGCCTGCTTGGAGTCGGATCGAGTGGTATACAAATTAATGTCAATTATTACAATACTCATATCTGGATACGGTAGGACCTGAACATGATATTAAAAATACCATAAACCAAGAATAGTTTTTGTTTTCTTTTATCCCCTTTGGATATGCCACTGCCCTCACCATTTCCACCGTTACTGAATCCACCGGCATCGGCAAGACGAGTAAACATCATAGGTGTGGGAACAGTGGAAGAGTGGTATGGTCCCCACTTTTCACTTTCTGAGACGTTCCTATGCCTCTGGTGGACGTGGCCTAGTCGAGAACTTCGACTAAGAGGTCACGTCCTTTGACATATGCAGGCTTACCACCAAAGCCAACCATACTCCGACCCAATATAAATTCCAAGAGTGGGAGTGTTGAATGACTGAAAGCGGGCACGCCTACCTATTCCAGCTAAAGGCATATTTGAGGCCTAGGGACATGGTCGCTGGAACTTTATGTAATTTAACAATATAAGAATGATTGAGTATTTTGCAGAATTACTTTGAATAACAAAATAACTTTAAAAAAACATCCCAGGCGATGCCAAACCAGTTCAATTCTGATGTCTGCTTCATCAGGGACTCAACATGCACAGGCGACACCAGCATCGTGAGACCCGGGGTGGGCGTCATTAGTAGCCGGCAGCCGAAGCTAGGAGTGTGGCTAGTTGTGTGAGACGGAGGCTGATTCGAGTAAAGGACTGTTCACACCTAGCGTAATCTCGACGCAATAAAAGTCAGCGCAATGACAGACTAGGCGTAATCCCGGCGCACTGGGCGTAATTTCGACGCGTTGGCAGACCAGTGCAGCGACATCGCCTGGACGTGAGTACGCCAGCGATCAGCTGACATATCAGCTGTTTGGCAACAGAATCAACTGTTTGAGAACAGAATCAGCTGTTTAGATTTTGAAATTGCTTAAAACATGAGTTGTGTCGTACCTAAGTTAAAGGTGTCTTCAAAAATGTATTATCAGTGTTCTACTTACATATAACCCTTGGTTGTATCTGGGTTATATCATACCCATTTCCAGTATCGAAAACTTTTCAACGCAAAGTAGCTACCTGCCATCCCATACCTACCTGCCATCCCTTCCCCTCACCTGTTCTTGGTCTGCTTGCATCTTCCGAGAGAGACATGCTGCAATCTACAACTTGAAAAAAACCGCAGCCGATGTGGCCCCAATCCGCCGAAGATCAGCAATATGGCGACTTTGCGTCAAGGACGCTGGTGCGCCGAGCGGAAAAGTTGAGAAAACCCAACTTTGTCCGCTCGGAAATCGCTAGCGTTTTGTAGGACTCGGCGGACAGCTGACGTAAGGCCGGCGCAATGGCAGAATCGGCAGACTCATTGGGCCCCATGCTAGCTTTCCGCCGATTCCGCCAGTGCGTCGAGATTACGCTAGGTGTGAACAGTCCTTTAAGGACTGTTCACACCTAGCGTAATCTCGACGCAAAAAAAGTCAGCGCAATGACGGACTAGGCGTAATCCCGGCGCACTGGGCGTAATTTCGACGCGTTGGCAGACCAGTGCAGCGACATCGCCTGGACGCGAGTACGCCAGCGATCAGCTGACATATCAGCTGTTTGGCAACATAATCAGCTGTTTAGATCGAGTTAAAATGTGGCAGACTGAGTTTTGCCATTGGCCTTCCCCTAACCTGCCTTGGTCTGCTTGCATCTTCCGAGAGAGACATGCTGCAATCTACAACTTGAAAAAAACCGCAGCCGATGTGGCCCCAATCCGCCGAAGATCAGCAATATGGCGACTTTGCGTCAAGGACGCTGGTGCGCCGAGCGGAAAAGTTGAGAAAACCCAACTTTGTCCGCTCGGAAATCGCTAGCGTTTTGTAGGACTCGGCAGACAGCTGACGTAATGCCGGCGCAATGGCAGAATCGGCAGACTCATTGGGCCCCATGCTAGCTTTGCGCCGATTCCGCCAGTGCGTCGAGATTACGCTAGGTGTGAACAGTCCTTTAGGCTGCATGTCAGCATTGGCTGGCTGCGCAAGAACTCTGCTCGGCAGAGCGCAGGGGCAGGCATCTAGGCAGGTCCGCCATCATGTCACCATGCAGCGATAGGATGTCCACCCTCACACTGCCAGCCATGTGTCACCGTCTCTACTGTGTCGTGTCGTGTCGCTCGGTTCTGCCCTTTGTAACCGTGTTGTTGTTGCCACCGTGACCAGGGGCGGACTGGCGGCGCCTCCTGTGTTCCCATTCTGGCGGCATTTTGCGTTGGTTTCATGCCGCCCGATCCTGCCGTTTTGTTGGCGTGCTTTGCTGCTGCCACTGTGACCACTGACGGGTTGGCAGCGCTCCCTGTGTCGGCCCACCCTGGCGGCACTTGACTCTGCCGTCGTATCACCCGGTCCCACTGTCCTGCTGGCGTGTTTTGCTGCTGCCGCTGTGACCAGGGGCACACAAGCTGCGCCCGTCCTCGCGGCACTTGACACTGCTACCGGCTCTGGTACTGCTATGAAACAGGTGTGGCGTATGGCATTTAATTGTTGCTCATGAGGCCTATGATCATTGGTTTGAAAGAACGATATGCAGAGTCTCTGCTCCACGAACTTCGATTGTGATCCTTCATTCATGCTCTGAATCGTAAACAGCACATAAGTCAACTAGATCGACTACGGGGACGTGTAGGAGTGTTTTGAATCATCCAGATCTAGTTCTGAACACATTGTTAGGGAATGCCGCCAATACATGCCTGACCGCTTTTAGCACCCCATGTCTGACCGCTTTCCAGTCCATCCGCCGAATGTAACCTCCGAACTAGAGTGAAGTCTTACATCCTTTTGGGATGGGTCAACCCCCGCTTACGACTGGTATTAGCCAACCTCCCCAATCCATGGGCCTTCCTGTTACCTCCAGGCATTGCTCTCCCAAATCGTTTTCTTGAAGTTCCACCCATGTTGCTGAGCTGGTACGGAGGTTCACAGACGCCCCCATAAAAGGAATGTCTGCCTCTCACGTGCTCCCTATGGTCATGTCGATCTAAAAAAAGAAACGATTGTCCCCTTCCTTGCCTCCTATATCAGGGGCACTGCCGCATATACAGGGGTTGAACGACCTTTCGGTCAATTAATTTTGGCATGCAGCACCATCAGCCCAATGCTAAATTTGATGTACATTAAGGGACTCGACCCACCCACCCCCCTTCCCACCTTATTCCATCATGGCGACGACCACACTTCAGATACGTCCTTACTGCATTTCGCCGCGGTAAGATGCTGATTCTCTGCCATATTTTACCTGTCTTACCTCGCTTCGTACGTTCTTCCGGGTATAATATGTGTAAAAAAGGTATTGGAGATCCCTTCCGGGACTGTGTGTGTGTGTTTGAGTGAGTTTTACCAGCCTGCCACCGTGTGGTGATATCGGCTGGTTCCGGTTGAGAGAAGATGTGTAAGAGAGTGAGTAGCGTAGGATAGGAGGATGAATCCGAGGTGGAGGTTTAGTAGAGTAGTCGAGCAGTGGTGAAGTAGCATTGAGATGGTCCTGAAGAGTAGAGCTGAGGTAGTCCGGATCGATTAAAGATGTAGAGCTGGTGCAGTAGAGTTGTTTGAGAGCCGGAGATGATGAAGTCGAGAGAGAGAGTTAGTCCGGTCGGTGCCACATTGGGGTATGGGATGTAGTGGGGGGTCGGGTCATCGCCAGAATTGAACATTGAAAGAACATATGTATATATCTCTTTTTTTCTCTTTTTATTTTTTTATTTGTTTCATTCTTTTTGTGACGTATCTTTTTCCTCTTTCCTGTTTTCCTGGTTTTGTTCATTTTGTCTTTCGTTTTTTAACATATCTTTTCATTTTTTTCTTCTCTTTTTTTCTTTTGTCCACAGTTCTTCCATAATGCGTGTAATTTTGAGAAAGTGGAAGAGGTATTCGTGTAATGCTGGATGGTCGTCGTTGAGGAGCGTGGTGAGGTTCAGTGGGATGTTGTTCGTGGTGCAATAGTTTGTGATATGTTGTCTTTGGTTGTTGTATTCGGTGCAGTATATGAGCATGTGTTTGACTGTGAGTGTGTGGCGGCAGGTAGTGCATTGTGGTCGTGGTTGATTGAGTAGGAGGCATGAGTGTGTGAGTGCTGTGTGTCCTATGCGTAGTGTTATTGTCCGTTCTCTTAGTCTGGTGTTTTGGTTGATGGACTGCCAGTGTTCGTGTTTGGGGTGTATTTCGTGAAGCTGTGTTGGTACTGTATCCCATGTTTGTTGTATGTGTTTGTTAATGGCCGTATTGTGGGATAGTAGTCGGATTGTGAATAGGGGCATTATGTGATGTGTTGTAGTGTTGTGGCTATGTTTGCTTCTGTGTCTGCGTGTTCGTTGCCGTGTATGTTTGTGTGACTTGGGATCCAGAGAAGTGTTGGCCGTTGTGGCATTGTGAGTTGTTTGTGGATGCGTAGTATTTTGGGTATGAGGGGGTGTTTGTATTTGGTGTGGGGTGTTATGCTCTGTAGTGATGATTTTGCGTCTGTGGCTATGATGTTGTGTTCAATTTTGGTGTTGTAGATGGTGCAATATGTCGAGAACATTGCGAATAGTTCTGCTGTGTATGTGGATGCTGTGTCGTGCAGACGGGCGCGTAGGATGACCCGTGGCGGTGCTGCGTTGGTGTACAGCACCGCCGCTGCGCCCGTCTGCTGTGTATGTGATTTGGAGCCGTTTATATATATGATGTTGTAGTTGGCGTACTGTGCTGTGAATTGTAGGAATAGTTGTATTTCTGCGTGTGTGTATGTGTTTTTTGGCTTGGCAATGAGGAAGTGTGTGCTGGGTGTCGGCTGTTTCCACCATGCGATGGGTTGTGGGTGTGGGGTTGTCGTTGGGAGTGTTACGTCTAGTGTGTTAGCGTGTCGGTGTATGCGGCAGCCTATTGTAGTTTGTAGTCGTGTGGAGTTCATGAGTTGGTGTCTGCGTGCTGTGCGGAGTTTTAGTGCCTGTGTGCATGGGTGTTGTTTCGTGAGTTGTGTTTTGTAGTGATATCTAAGTAGTGCTTCTGTACGTGGGTGCTGTAATTCTAGGATGTGGTTGTATATGTGAAGAGCGTGAGAAGGTGAGGTGGTGAAGGCACCTGTGACTATGTGAAGAGATCGTCGTTGAATAGAATCTATAATTTTGAGGTTTGATTTAGCTGCGTTTTCAAAGAGTGGGGATCCGCATTCCAGAATTGGCCGAATGAGTGATTTGTAAAGGGTTAGAAGTGTGTTTCGGTCGGATCCCCAGTGTGTGCCAGAAAGTGCTCGTATGTTTATTTTTTGGGGGGCACGTTTTTTGTATGTTTAGGAAGTGTGGCCGAAAAGTTAGTCGTTGGTCTAATGTGATAACTAGACATTTTGTTGTGGTGACAAAGGGAATGGGTGAGTTGTTTATTTTTAGGGGTTGTAGGTTTGTGTCTCTGTTGTAGCCGAAAATCATACAATTGGATTTGAGGGCTGCCATATGGAGGTTTAGTGTGGCAAGTTTGTTGTTGAGTTCTGTTAGTGCGTGTTGTAGTACTGTTAGTGCGTGTGCTGGTGCTTTTGTTGATGTCCATAATAATATGTCGTCGGCGTAGACTGCAATTTTGGTCGAAAAGTTGTCGGTGACCGCAGAATTTACGGCTAAAATGAAGAGTACCGAGCCTTGCATTAAGCCGGTGGTGGTGAATTTGGTGTCTGAGGTGTGGGGCCCAATTTTTACTTGAAAAGATCTGTTGAGCAGATAAAAATGGAAGTAGTGCATCAGTCTGCCTTGTATGTCCATGTTGTGTAAGTGTTAAAGACATAAACACATAAAGACATAACAGATTAGTGCAACTATGAGCCACAAGGGCCTTTCTTAGTTGCACTCTGTACACTGAACCAGTTGCCCACCAAATCTGTCAACCAGCCCTCCCTGTAATACTGAAAAGCAAGCCCTCTATTCTTATAATGATTGTCTATGCTGTTTTTAAAGATGTTCATTGTGCTGCTACTGACAATGTTTTCTGGCAGCTGGTTCCAGTGTTCTACTACGCTGTTGGTGAAGAAAGTCTGCCTTAACCTTGTTCTGCTGTGGTTAACTTTAATTTTGAATTTATGACCTCTAATTGCATCATTTCTGTTCAATTAAAACATTTCCCCAAGATATCCCCTCTCCACACCATGGACAAGTTTACAGACCTCGATGAGATCTCCTCTCAGCCTTCTATATCTAAGTGAAAACATATTCAATTTCTTCAATATTTCCTCATATGCCAGGTTGCTTATGCCATTAACCATTTTTGTAGCCCTCTTTTGTACTCTCTCCAAAAGCCAACAATCTTTTTCATAGCTAGGAGACCAAGCTTGGATGCAGTATTCCAAATGTGGCCTGACATATGCACAGTAAAGCTTCCTGATCACTTCCTCACTTCTGTATGATACATTCCTATTTATTGCCCCGATCATTCTCAGTGCCTTCTTCCTGGCTTCTCTGGTCTGTTCGGATGCCACCAGTTTTGTGTTTAGAGTAACACCTAAAACCTTCTCCTGTTGAGTCACTGATAGCACTTGACCATCCATCAAGTATGGAGCCTTCATATGCTGCTTACCTACATGCATGATTTTGCACTTATCAAAATTAAATTTCCTTTGCCATTCTTCGGACCACTTACAAGTTCGTCTAAGTCCTTTTGCAGCGAGATATGCTCATCTTGACCTGTTATTGCCCTAAAGACCTTCAAATCATCCGCAAATTTCAAAACTTTACTGCTTAGGCCACTTTCAACATTATTCAAAAATATAATGAACAGTAGTGGCCCCAGTACTGACCCCTGTGGGACGCCACTAAGAACATTTTGCCATGATGACTTTGTACCATTTAGCATCACTCTTTGCTGTCTATCTGAAAGCCACAACTCTATCCATTTTAAGATGCTGCCTGCAATACCATGGGACTGAAGCTGTATCATTAACCGTTTATGGGGTACCTTGTCAAAGGCCTTACGAAAGTCAAGATATGCTACATCAACCTGATTTCCCTGATCAAATTGTTCTGTGGCGAAGTTAAAAAAGTCCAAGAGATTTGTGAGACACGATCGTCCTTTTCTAAACCCATGTTGAGTATCTTGAATCAATCTGCTGCCTTCCAGATAACTAACTATTCTATCCTTTATAATTGATTCGAGTACCTTGCAGACTAGGGATGTGAGACTTACTGGCCTATGGTTTTCAACTTTCCCTCTTTCTCCTTTCTTGAAAATAGGAACTACCTTTGCCCTTTTCCAATCGGTTGGAATTTCATTTTGTGAAACTGATCTACAAAATATTATACTAAGTGGAAATGCCAGTTCCTTTTCAGTTTCACGCAACACCCTAGCATAAATATCATCAGGTCCTGCTGCCTTGTTTGGCTGTATTTTCCTGATATGATTGTAAACAACATCACTATCAATGAAATCAACATCATTTGTCAGATCCCATATCACTGAACTATGGTGTACGGTCGGCAGATCGGTCATATCTTACAATGTAAACACTGATTTAAACTGCTTGCTCAGCTTCTCAACCATCTCACTATCCTCATCCAATGCAGTCCCGTTTACTTCCAGTGGACCAATTGTGCTAGAAGCTTTACTCAGCTTGTAGAAACTAAAGAACTTTTTATTGTCCCCATTACAGTTTCTAGCTAAATCCAGTTCTTTTGCTCGCTTTGCTGCTCTGGTTTTTTTTGCTTCACAGTGTCTCTAGCTTTTCGATACGCCTTTATATTATCGACATTTGATGCGTCTTTAAAGTCTCTAAATGCAGTTTTCTGAGCCTTAATTGCCTTTATCAAGTGTTGTAATAGTGCTGTTATGTTGATGGTGTCATAGGCTTATTTTAGATCCAGGAAGACGGCGGTCGTGGAACGTCTCCTGGTCGCCGTTTCCTGGATGTTTGTGATCAGGTAGGTGAGGTTGTCTAAACATGATCGATTTGGAAGGAAGTCTGATTGAATAGGAGAGATTAAGTGCTGTGTTTGAATGATATAGAGGAGGCGTTTTTTAACAAGACGTTCGAATAGTTTGTGAAAGCAGCTAGTGAGGGCAATAGGGCGATGGGAGGTGCAAAGAGTTGAGTCTGTGTTTGGTTTAGGTATAGGTAGGATAAAAGCGTGTAGCCAGGATTGTGGGCATGTATGTGTGGTCCATGCGGTGTTGTAGGTGTTGAGTAGTGTGTGTAGTGCTGATGTTGGTAGGTGTTTGAAGAAAGAGTAGTGAATGTTGTCCGGTTCTACACATGTGTTACCTGTCTGTGTGATTGCTAGTTGTAATTCTGTTAGTGTAAATCTAGTGTTGTAGAGGTGTGTTCGTGTGTGTCTGATTGGGGGTGGGGGGTTTCGTGCCAGTGTAGATGATCTAAGATGGTAGTGGTCTGCGAATATGTTTGCTATTGTTTGGGGATCTGTTGTGGTGTTGTTGTTGTGTCTAAGTGTGATGGCTTTGGTTGGGGGTCGTTGTCGGTGTTGAAACGTTTTCAGAAGAGTTCAAATTTCGCCTAGAGGTGTAAATCTATTACATTTAGTGCTGAATGTGTTCCAAGAAGTTTTTTTTTGCGTCTTTCATGATGGTCTTACATTGTGTTCTGAGTTGTTTTTATGTTGCTAGTGTGTCTGGTGTGCGGTGTCTTTCATGTCTATGGTGTGCATGATTCCTTGCGCGGATCGCCCGGTGGCAGTCATCATTCCACCAGGGAGCCGCGCGAGGTTTGTGTTGACGTCGTGGTTTTGTTTGTGGTATGTGTTGGTGCGCTGTGGTGATGAGTAAGTCTGCGAATTGTTCTGGTGATAGTTGGGGTCTGTGGGCTGTTTGGATTGCTAAGGATTTTGAGAAAGGGTTCCAGGAGGCTTTTTTGAGGTTCCGCCGGCCAGACTGGGGATTAGGGAGGCCGGTGGTAGGGATTTGGGTGAAGGTAATGGTAATGGGTGCGTGGTCACTGAAGTGTGGGTCAGGGTCGGATGTCCAGGATAGGGTGAGGGCTCTTCGTGAAGAGGCAAGTGTGACGTCTGGGGTCTTAGGGAGGAGGGATCGGATTGGTACTAGGTAGATTGGTGAGCCCGTGTTGAGTATTGTGAGATTATGCTGTGTGGCTATTGCGATGAGTGTGTGTGCTCTGTGATCAGGTTGTGTTGTGCGGGTGTCCCATATGGAGTGGTGTGAGTTGAAATCTCCGGTGAGAATAACAGGTGTGCGAATTTGGCCAAGTGCTTTATTTAATTCCGAGAGTGTTTCTGTGTTCCGCGAGGGTGGATCGTAGATGTTGATGAGTGTGTAAGCTACGTTGTGTACATGAATTTCAGTTAGTAGTATGTCTGCCGTGGTGTCGAAATGTATCAGGTGGTGAGGGGTCGTGTTCCTAATGTATGTGCATACACCGCTTGATCTGTGTGGGTTGTGTGTGTCGTGTCGGTGTATTGTGTATTGAGGAATGTGAAAGTGATATGGGTCGTGGGGTTTCAAGTTTGTTTCTTGAATGCATAGTGCTATAAAGTTTGTTTGTAGTGCATAATGTTGAAATTCAGGTCAGTGTCCAATGAGTCCGTGTGTGTTCCATTGAATTATTTTGTTCATTGTTTGTATGTGTTAGCGCGGTTGTGTGGGCGTTTAGGTGATGGTTGTTGTTTGGTTGTGCTCTTGGTTGGCCTGCGTGGTTGAGTAGTTGAGACAACACAACAGGTGGTCGTGTTGTCTGAGTCGGTTGCTCTGTGTTCTCGTTCCGTCTGCTCCTCCGGGTCTGTGTACTGATCTGTGTGTGCGTGTGGTGTAGGTGGTCTGTCCAGTGTGTGTGTGGTGTGTGGGGATGCTCCGGATGCTGGTTGTGATTCTAGTGTCGGTGGTGGGTGGTAGTTTGGAGTAGATAAGGTTTGGGTGTACTTGACGGTGATTTGAAGGTCCTGGTGTTGGTGGTCTGGTTTTGCGGGTGTTTGTATTAGGTGGTGTTCGGTTGTCCTGGGGTTGTGGTTGTTTTGCGTTGGTGTTTGTGTTCTGTTCCGGTTGGGAGCGTGTTGTCAGAGGCGGGTAAAGGTCGTGTGTGTGTGGTGGTGGTTGTTGTTGCTGTGTCCCCGGCTGTGTGCGACGAGCCGGCCACATCGCCGGCGGGTCGAGGACCGACGCCCTGGCCCGGTGCGGGTCCATGCCCTCGTGGTGGATCCGGCGGAGCACCTCGCGTTCGCCATCCACCGAGGGCAGCACCCATCCGAGGCCGCATGGTCCCCCCGCAGGCGGCGCAACACAGCTCGCCGCTGTCGCATGTTTCTGTGTTATGTTGTTTGGGCGCAGTGGCCGCATGTGGGGGTGTTGGCGCGGCACCCCCCCTCCGCGGAGTGGCCGTAGCGCTGACACCGCTTACAGCACCGCGGGAGTGGTGCGCGTGGTGTGACGGGGTACCGTAGGTACCCCGCTTTGATGTGTGTTGGTGGTATCCTGGTGGTGAGTCAGTATCCGTAGGTGGTTTGTGGGGAATCCCGGGCTCGAGGGCGGCCGGTACATGGCGGAGACAGCTTGGCCCCCAAGCTTAAGGGCCAGCGTCTCCGCCGGTATACCGGCCAGCTCCCGGGCCAGGATAGTCCCCTGGCTGGTGTTGAGGTGTGTGGCTGGTGTAATAGTGATAGGGGTGTTCTTGATGCTTTTAATTCTGGTGAGTAAATGGCCGTCAGTTTTATCGTTTGCCTGTATGAGGAGCGCCCCGGATCTTAGTGGTTTGGCGTGTAGGGGCGCCCCTGTGTATTGGGAGATTTCTCCATCCACCAGCCAGGGGTCCAGGGTGCTCATTGGCCCCCGGCGGAGATGAAGAAATCTCCCGTGGGTGTTGGTTCGGTGGTGGTCATGTTCGTGTTGATGATGGTGGAGTTCTGCTGCCTTGTGGTGTTGGAAAAAGAGTGCAGATGGCAGGTGAGTGATACACGGTACACTTTACAAAATTTGGCGGAGGGTAAAGAAGGGCGTGAAGAGAGCCCGACAGGTGTAACAGAGGAGGCAGATAAAGACGAAGAGTACACAAAGAAATCAGAAACTGTGCTTGAAGAGAGCACGAATAGACAGATCAGATAAAGATCGTGCAGAGGGCACTAGAGGGAAGATTGGGTGGGGGTTGGGGGGTTCCTGGGTGGGAGGGAGTGGCAGCACCGCCGGACTGACCTCGTCAAGTAGATACAGATATAGTTGCTCCTGGCAGTGTAGAAGATGTAGATCGAATAAGCAGGTGTAGAGACTCGAGCTGAACTTGGAGTGCTGCAGAAGAAGTAGAGCGTAGAGGCAGGTGCAGAGGTTAGGGTTGAGTCGAGCTTGACGAGGCTGGTCTTGAGGTGCTGAAAGTGCGTTACATGGGCAGGAGAGTAGTGTCTGTGTGCAAGGAGTGGGGATGCGATGTCAGGTTGAGTCCGTGTGTATAAGTGTGTTCTGGGCCTGTGTTAGTGGCTGGTGGCTGGTGGCTGGTGGCTGGTGGCTGGTGGCTGGTGGCTGGTGGCTGGTGGCTGGTGGCTGGTGGCTGGTGGCTGGTGGCAGGTGTCTGTTGGCAGGTGTCTTCTAGCGTCTTCTGGCTCCCGTCCGTCCTATGGCCGCAGCTGGCGTCGTCCTCCTCTCCGTCCTCGTCCTCGTCCGAAAGCAAACGCGCGTGCTTCGGTAGCGGGGAATTTCGCTGATCACCGTGGGCAGACGTGCAAAACCAGAAATAGCTGAGGTATGTTCCGGGAGTATGACGCTCTATGTTTTGCACCTACACCTATTAAATCCTCATTTTATCCCCCGTAATATGCATACGCTGCGTATATTCGACAGCGTGTTAGCGGCTTGGCCCGTATTAAGTGGTACCACTGATGACGTCATATAAGGACCTGCGCAGAAAGCTGCGCAGTAGGGATGACGCCACCTCGTATATATCGCCTTGGTATGTCCCATACCGTACTTGGCAAAGATTACATAGAGCTGTTCTGGTTTTGCACGTCTTCCCATGGTGACCAGTGAACTTCCTCACTACCGAAGCACGCGCGCTTGTTTTCGGACGAGGACGGAGAGGAGGACGACGCCAGCTGCGGCCACAGGACGGACGGGAGCCGGAAGAAGACGCCAGACGACACCTGTCAACAGCCACCTGCCACCTGCCACCAGCCACCAGCCACCAGCCACCAGCCACCAGCCACTAACACGGCCCCAGAACACACTTATACACACCGGAGTCAACCTGACATCGCATCCCCACTCCTTGCACACAAACACCACCCTCCCTCCAATTTAGCGCACCTTCAGCACCTCAAGACCAGCCTCGTCAAGCTTCACTCAACTCTACCCTCTGCACCTGCCTTTACGCTCTACTTCTTCTGCAGCACTCCAAGTTCAGCTCGAGTCTCTACACCTGCTTATTCGATCTGCATCTTCTACACTGTCAGGAACAACTTTAATCTGTATCTACTGACGAGGTCAGTCCGGCGGTGCTGCCACACCCCCCCCACCCAGGAATCCCCAAACCACTACACGATCTTCACTCTAATGCCCTCTGCACGAGCTTTTTCTGATCTATCTATTCGTGCTCTCTTCAAGCACAGTTTCTGATTTCTTTGTGTACTCTTCGTCTTTATCTGTCCCCTCTGTTACACCTGTCGGGCTCTCTTCACGCCCTTCTTTACCCTCCCCCAATTTGTCAAAGTGTATCGTGTGCCACTCACCTGTCATCTACACTCTTTTTCCAACATCACAATACAACAGAACCCGACCATCATAAACACTAACATGACCACCACCGAACCACCACCCACGGGAGATTTCTTCATTTGCCGCCGGGGGGACGGGGAGCCAATGAGTACCCTGGACCCCTGGCTGGTGGATGGAGAAATCTCCCACTACATAGGGGCGCCCCTACACGCCAAACCCCTAAGATCCGGGGCGCTCCTAATCAAGGCAAATAACAAAACTGACGCATACCTACTCACCAAAATTAAAAGCATAAAGAACACCACAATCACTATCACACCCGCTACAAACCTTACCACCAGCCAGGGGACGATCATGGCCCGGGAGCTGGCCGGTATACCGGCGGAGACGCTGGCCCTCAAGCTTGGGGACCAGGCTGTCTCCGCCGTGTACCGGCCGCCCCCGAGGCCAGGATACACCACAATCCGTCTGCTCATACTGACATTCAACTCACGCAAGCCACCACCCCACATCAAAGCCGGATACCTCAGGTATCCAGTCACACCACGCGCACCCATCCCGCGGCGCTGTAAGAAATGTCAGCGGTACGGCTACTCGGCGGGGGCCGTGCCGCGCCAACACCCACACATGCGGCCGCTGCGCCCAACGCCACAGCACAGACACATGTGACAGCGGCGAGCTGTGTTGCGCCGACTGCGGGGGGACCACGCGGCCTCGGATGGGCCCTGCCCTCGGTAGATGGCGGAGCGCGAGGTGCTCCGCCGGATCCACCTCGAGGGCACGTACCCGTACCGGGCCAGGGCGTCGGTCTTGGTCCCGCCGGCGGAGTGGCCGGCTCGTCGCACAGAGTCGGGCACACAGCAACAACAACCACCACCACACACAAACGAACATTACCCGGCTCTGACAACACGCTCCGAACCTGAACAGAACACAAACACCAACGCAGATCAACCACAACCCCAGGACAACCGAACACCACCTAATACAAACACCCGCAACACCCGACCACCAACACCAGGACCTTCAAACCACCGTCAAGCATATTCAAACCTATCTACTCCAACCTACCACCCACCACCGCCACCAGAATACCAACCAGCATCGGGAGCATCCCCACACACCACACACACACTGGAGAGACCACCTACACCACACGCACACATAGATCAGGATACAGACCCGGAGGAGCAGGCGGAACGAGAACGCAGAGCAACCGATTCAGACACCACGACCCCCCAAAACGCGACGCCACCAATTACTCAGCCACGCAGGCCAACCAAGAGCACAACCAAAAAACAACCATCACCTAAACACCCGCGCTAACACATACAAACAATGAACAAAATAATACAATGGAACACACACGGACTTATTGGACACTGGCCAGAATTTAAACATTATGCACTACAAACAAACCCTATAGCACTATGCATTCAAGAAACATACTTCAAACCCTACGACCCATATCACTTTTTCACATCCCTCACTACACAATACACAGACACAACACACACAACCCACACAGATCAAGCGGTGCATGCACATACATTAGGAACACGACCCCTCACCGCCTGATACATTTCGACACCACGGCAGACATACTACTAACTGAAATTCATGTACACAACGTAGCTTACACACTCATCAACATCTACGATCCACCCTCGTGGAACACAGAAACACTCTCTGAATTAAATAAAGCACTTGACCAAATTCACACACCTATCATTCTCTCCGGAGATTTCAACTTACACCACCCCATATGAGACATCCGCACAACACAACCTGATCACAGAGCACACACACTCATCGCAATAGCCACACAGCATAATCTCACAATACTCAACACGGGCTCACCAACATACCTAGTACCAATCCGATCCCTCCTCCCTAAGACCCCAGACGTCACACTTGACTCTTCACGCATAACCCTCACCCTATCCTGAACATCAGACCCTGACCCACACTTCAGTGACCATGCACCCATTACCATTACCTTCACCCAAATCCCTACCACCGGCCCCCCTAATCCCCAGTCTGGCCGGTGGAACCTCAAGAAAGCCTTCTGGAACCCTTTCTCAGAATCCGTAGCAATCCAAACAGCCCACAGACCCCAACTATCACCAGAACAATTCGCAGACTTACTCATCACCACAGCACACCAACACATACCAGAAACAAAACCACTACGTCAACACAAACCTCGCGCGGCTCCCTGGTGGAATGATGACTGCCACCGGGCGATCTGCGCGAGGAACCACGCACGTCATAGTCATGAAAGACACCGCACACCAGAAACACTAACAATATACAAACAACTCAGAACACAATGTAAGACCATCATTAATGACACAAAAAAGACTTCTTGGAACACATTCAGCACCGAATTTAACATATTTACACCTCTAGGCGAAATTTGGACACTTCTGAAAACATATCAACACCGACAACAGCCCCCAATCAAGGCTATCACACTTAGACACAGCAACAACATCACAGCATGCCCCCAAACAATAGCAAACATATTCGCAGACCACTGCCATCTTAGATCATCTACACTGGCATGAAACCCACCACCCCCCAATCAGACACAGTCGCACACACCTCTACAACACTAGATTTACACTTACAGAACTACAATTAGCAATCACACAGACATGTGTAGGACCGGACAACGTTCACTATTCTTTCTTCGAACACCTTCCAACATCAGCACTGCACACACTACTCAACACCTACAACACCGCATGGACCACACATACATACTCATAATCCTGGTTACACGCTTTTCTCATGCCTACACATAAACCAGACACGGATTCAACTCTCTGCACTTCCTATCGCCCTATTGCCTTCACTAGCTGCTTCCACAAACTATTCGAACGTCTTGTCAAAAACACGCCTCTTCTATATCATTCAAACACAAAACTTAATCTCTGCTACCCAATCAGGCTTCCTTCCTAATCGATCATGTCTAGACAACCTCACTTACGTCATCACAAACATCCAGGAAGCGGCGGTCAGGAAACTTTCCACGGTCGCCGTCTTCCTGGATCTAAAACAAGCCTATGACACCATCAACACAACAGCACTACAACACTTACATAACATCGACATACAAGGCGGACTGATGCACTACCTTCATTTCTATCTACTCAACAGATCTTTCCAAGTAAAAATTGGGCCCCACACCTCAGACACCAAATTCCCCACCACCGGCTTAATGCAAGGCTCGGTACTCTTCATTTTAGCTCTAAATTCCTCCGTCACCGACAACTTGTCGACCAAAATTGCAGTTTACGCCGACGACATAGTATTATGGACATCAACAAAAGCACCAGCAAACGCACTAACAGTACTACAACACGCACTAACAGAACCCAACAACACACTTGCCACACTAAACCTCCATATAGCACCACTCAAATCCAAATGTATGATTTTCGGCTACAACAGAGACACAAACCTACAACCCCTAAAAATAAACAACTCCCCCATTCCCTTTGTCACCACGACAAAATTTCTAGGTATCACATTCGACCAACGACTAACTTTTCGGCCACACCTCCTAAACATACAAAAACGCGCCTCAGAAAGAATCAACATACTACGGGCACTTTCTGGCACACACTGGGGATCCGACCGAAACACACTTCTAACCCTTTACAAATCACTCATTCGGCCAATTATCGAATGCGGATCCCCACTCTTCGAAAACGCAGCTGAAACAAACCTCAAAATTATAGATTCTATTCAACGACAGTGTCTTCAAATAGTCACAGGAGCTTACACCACCTCACCTTCTCACGCTCTTCACATATACAACCACATCCCAGAACTGCAGCACAGACGTACGGAAGCACTACTTAGATACCACTACAAAACACATCTCATGAAACAACACCCATGCACACAGGCACTAGAGCTCCGCACAGCACGCAGACACCAACTCATGAACTCCTCACGACTATAAACCACAATAGGCTGCCGCATACACAGACACACTTACACACTAGACATAGCAATCCCAACGATAACACCACACCCACAACCCATCGCATGGTGGAAACAGCCGACACCCAACATACACTTCCTCGTTGACAAGCCAAAAAAAACACATACACACACGCATAAAAACAACAACCATTCCTACAATTCACAGCACAGTACGCCAACTACATCATATATACAGACGGCTCCAAATCACTTACACAGCAGACGGGCGCAGCGGCGGTGCTGTACCCCAACGCAGCGCCGCCGCGAGTCATCCTACGCGCCCGTCTGCACGACACAGCATCCACATACACAGCAGAATTATTCGCAATCTTCTCGGCATACTGCACCATGGAACATGGTGCAGTATGCCGAGCCGAACAAACATGAAATACAGTAACAACACAGCTACACGAAATACACCCCAAACACGAACACTGGCACTCCATCAGCCAAAACGCCAGATTAAGAGAACTGACACTAACACGACTATGCATAGGACACACAGCACTCACACACTCATACCTCCTACGCAATCAACCACAACCACAATGCACTACCTGCCGCCACACAGTCACAGTCAAACACATGCTCATATACTGCACCAAATACAACAACCAAAGACAACATATCACAAGCTATTGCACCACGAACAACATCCCACTGAACCTCACCACGCTCCTCAACGACGACCATCCAGCATTACACGAACACCTCTTCCACTTTTTCAAAATTACACGCATTATGGAATAATTGTGGAAAAAGTAAAAAGGGAAAAAATGAAAAGATATGTTAAAAAACGAAAGAGAAAATGAACAAAACCAGGAAAACGGGGAAAAAAGATACGTTACAAAAAGAAAAAAAAGAAAAAAAGGGAAAAAGAGAAATATATATATATGTTCTTGCAATGTTCACTTCTGGTGATGACCTGACCCCATCCCCCCCCCCCACTACACCCCATACCCCAATGTGGCACCGACCGGACTAACTCTCTCTCTCGACTTCATCAACTCCGGCTCTCAAACAACTCCACTGCACAAGCTCTACATCTTCAATCGATGCGGACAACCTCAGCTCTACTCTTGAAGACCATCTCAACGCTACTTCACCACTGCTCACCACTGCTCAACGACTCTACTAAACTTCCACCTCGGATTCATCCTCCTACCCTACGCTACTCACTCTCTTAGACATCTTCTCTCAACCGGAATCAGCCGATATCACCACACGGTGGCAGGCTGGCAAAATTCACTCACACACACACACACACACACACACACTGACAAAGATTACTTCAGCGACCACGCACCCATCACCATTGCCTTTCACCAAATCCCGACCACTGACCCACCTAACCCCTAACCAGGACGGTAGAACCTCAAAAAAAGCATCCTGGGTCCCATTTTCAGATTCCTTAGCCGTACGAACAGCACACACTCCACAACAGACACCAAAACAGTTTGCACACATATTCTTCACCACAGCACACTAAGACATACCACGAACAAAACCAAGACACCAACACAAACCTCGCGCGGCTTCCTGGTGGGACGAAGAGTGCCACCGGGCGATCCGCGCGAAGAACCACGCACGCCACAGGTATGAAAGACACCACACACCAGAAACACTCACAGCTTACAAACGACAGAGAACACTATACAAACGCACCATTAAACAAGCAAAAAAGACCTGGAATACATTTGGCACCAAATTTAATAGATTCACACCTCTCGGCGAAATTTGGACACTCCTCAGAACCTTTCAACACGGACAAAGACCGCCATGCAAAGCAATCACACTTAGACACAACAACAACACTGTCACAGACACACAAACAATAGCAAACATTTTCGCACACCACTACCATCTCAGATCGCCCACACTTCCACGAACACCCCCACCTCCAATCAGACACACACGCCCACACCTACACAACAGCAGATCTACACTTGCAGAACTACAATTTGCGATCACACAGACAGGAAACACAAGTGTAGGACCAGACAATATTCACTATGCCTTCTTCAAACACCTACCAATCTCAGCACTCCAAACATTACTCACACCTACAATACCGCATGGACCACACATGCATACCCACAATCATGGTTGCACGCTTCTCTCATACCTATACCCAAACCAAACACGGACTCAACTCTTTGCCCTTCCTATCGCCCTATCGCCCTCACCAGCTACTTCCGCAAACTATTCGAACGTCTTGTCAAAAAACGCCTTCTCTATATCATCCAAATACAAAAACTAATCTCTCTTATTGAACCGGGCTTTCTTCCTAATCGCTCATGCCTAGATAACCTCACATACCTTGTCACACACATCCAGGAAGCGGCGGCAGGGAAACGCTCCACTGTCGCTGTCTTCCTGGACCTCAAACAAGCCTACGAAACCATCAACATAACAGCACTACTACAACACTTTCACAACATAGATATACAGGGTAGACTACAACACCATCTTCACTTCTATCTTCTAAATCGCTCATTTCAAGTCAAAATTGGATCCCATATGTCAGACACAAAATTCCACACAACCGGACTGATGCGAGGTTCCGTACTCAGCCCCTATTCTTTATTTTTTATCTAAATTTAGTTATCCCAGACAACCTTGACAGGCCAAAATTGCAATTTACGCTGACGACATAGTTAAATGGACATCACACGAAACACCAAATAACGCACTAGGAATCCTACACACCACATTAATACAACTACATAGCAAACTCGCCTCCCTAAACCTACACATTGCACCACACAACTCAAAATGCATAATTTTCGGCTACCACAAATACACAGACTTACCACCACTAAAAATAGACCACACTTCCATCCCATTCGTCACCACAACAACATTTCCAGGCAGGACTTTAGACCAAAAACGCACTTTCCGGCTACATTTCTTAGACATCCAAAAACGCGCATCAAAGAGAATAAACATCCTTCGAGCACTATCCGGCACAAATTGGGGATCAGACAGAAACACACTTCTAGCTCTTTACAAATCAATCATTCGGCCAATTTTGGAATACGGATCCCACTCTTCGAAAATGCGACTAAATCAAGCCTAAAAATTATAGATTCTCTTCAACGCCAATGTTTACAAATAGCCACAGGAGCATATATCACTTCACCTTCCTTTGCTCTTCACATATACAACCACATACCAAAACTAAAGCACAAACGCACAGAAACACTATTAAGGTATCACTACAAAACACAACTCATCGCACAACACCCATGCACTCAGGCATTAAAACTCCGTACCAAACGCATACACCAACTCTTGAACGCAACACGACTCAAAACTACAATAGGCCGCCGCATCCACCAACACGCAAATAGACTACACATCACACTCCCCACAGCAAAAGCACTCCCACCACCCACTGCATTGTGGAAACACCAATCACACAAAACACATCTCCTCATAGACAAACCAAAGCACATCTACACAGACGCAGAAACACACCACATATTCCTTCACTTCAAAGCACAATATCCAAACCACAACATCATCTACACGGACGGCTCAAAATCACACACACAGCAGACGGGCACAGCGGCGGTACTGTACCCCAACGCAGCACCGCCACGGGTCACCCTTCGTGCCCGTCTGCATGGCACAGCATCCACATATACAGCAGAATTATTCGCAATCTTCTCGGTATACTGCACCATCTACAACACCAAAATTGAACATATCATCATAGCCACAGACGCAAAATCAGCATTACAGAGCGTAACACCCCACACCAAATACAAACACCCCCTCATATCCAAACTACTACACATCCACAAACAGCTCACTATACCACAACGGCCAACACTACTCTGGATCCCAAGTCACACAAACATACACGGCAACGAGCATGCAGACACCGAAGCAAACATAGCCACAACACTACAACACATCACATAATGCCCCTATTCACAATCCGACTACTATCCCACAATACGACAGGCCATTAACAAACACATACAACAAACATGGGATACAGTAGCAACACAGCTTCACGAAATACACCCCAAACACGAACACTGGCAGTCCATCAACCAAAACACCAGACTAAGAGAACGGACAATAACACGACTACGCATAGGACACACAGCACTCACACACTCATGCCTCCTACTCAATCAACCACGACCACAATGCACTACCTGCCGCCACACACTCACAGTCAAACACATGCTCATATACTGCACCGAATACAACAACGAAAGACAACATATCACAAACTATTGCAGACAACATAGCCACAACACTACAACAAACCACACCATGCCCACTTTCACAATCCGACTACTACCCCGAAATACACCAGGCAATCAACAAAGACATTCAACAAACATGGGACACAAAAATCAACCAACTACACGAAGTACATCAAAAACACGAACTCTGGCACACCATCACACCAGACAAAAAGAACGCACGCTAACACGATTACGTCTCGGACACACTGCACTCACGCACTCCTGCCTCTTACAACAACTCCCACGACCACAATGCATAACATGTCAACGAACACTCACAATTAAGCACATACTCATCTACTGCACCACATACAACACTGAAAGACAACCCATCACAAATTATTGCAACATGAAGAAAATCCCACTAAACGCCACGACGCTTCTCAACGATGATCATCCAACATTACACGAGCACCTCTTCCACTTTCCCTCTATCCCACACCTAATCCACGAACTGTGAGAAAAAAATCAAAAGATGTGTTAAAAAAGAAAAACAGAAAATTAACAAAAAGGTGAAAAAAAAAATGAAAAGATATGTTGAAAGAGAAAAACAGAAAATCAACAAAAAGAAAAAGAAACAGAAACAACTAACCCCACGTGATACTTACTAATTACTAACGTTCTTGAAATGTAAATAAATTACTGGCGATGACCCGACCCCAACCCTCAAACTACACCTCACCCCATGGCACCGACCGGACTGGCAAACTCTTGTCTTCTGCACCAGCTCAGCTTCGTCCACCATCTCATCTGCCTGCAAGACGACTCAACTTCCACTCCCTCTACGCTCCATTATTCAAGACGTCTCAACTCTCTCACAACTCTACAAGACAACTTTACTCTTCTTCGCTCCCTCTCATCTCCACGATGTTACTCCCCATACCCTTTCATCCCTAACAAACAGCAACACAAAATACTGACACCACAAACGCCCCCCCGGAAACACCCGACATCACCACGCGGTGGCAGGCTGGCCAAACACAAACACACACACACACGACAAAGATTAACACACACAACTTGTTGGATGGATGTGTGGGTGGATGGGCGGTTGGAAGAGGGCAGAGTTCAGTTCTCCGCTTCATATGGGCGGGCTGACGCCATTCTGGGCAAGCATCCCACCGGGTGAGGAGTGGCCTTTGACATTCAAACAGTCGCGCTGTCACCAGTATTTGCATGAATGTCTTATTTATAATCGTATATGCGTACATCTACTCGAGTAATTAAAAATAAAAGACCTCTATTTGTCTCTGCTTCTATCTCTGTTTATGTATTTGTCTATGTCTCTGTCTCTGTCTTTTGTGTATGTCTGTGACTATATCTTTTGTCTCCGTCTCTGTCTCTGCTTCGGTCGGCTGTTTGGCACCTTGATCAATGTCGGACCACTGGTTTTGCGCTGGCGTCGCACTGGTATCGCTCTGGTGTCGTTATATGGCAGACGGCCAGTGTTTGGTTGGCCAGCATGGCAAACTGAGACGGCGTCAGGAGCACCGGCGGGGGAGGAGCACAGAAGAAGCAAGAGGAGGTTATCGGCCACGTTTGGAAAACTGTGCGTATACTGTCGTCTAGATTGTATGAAATATTGGTGAACAATAATATCCTGAAATGCCACATTCAATTGTACAAAGGTCGCACTAAAATATTCAAGTCAGCAACAAATATTGCTAACGTAGGTAAATATACGGGGACATTTTTCAATGAATATAGATAGTAATAATACTCAATAATAATGATATTAATGATACTAATAATAGTCAATAGTTAATAATTAATAAATATAGTTAATAATAAATAATAATAATAAATAAAGCACTTTCACTTTCGCACCCAGCCAATCGGCAGATTGAACAGAAAGGCAAGATTTGCGCAGAGGGCAAACATACACATATTTCGCTCAATCGAGTGTTCTGGCAATTACGCCACGCAAAATAATAGACTGAATTCACATACAAACGCCAATAATATTTTTTTTTCAGTCTAGGAAGCGGCCACGTTCTGGCAGAGCTTGTGACATTCATATTTCCGAAAACTTAACGAGAACATTTTTTTTAAAACCATATGCCACCCACGCCAGCTGAAACGAGGGTAAATCAGTGCAGCTTATACTGACAATGGCAAAATGAAGCTCTGAGAAAGAGAAAACGGCCGACAAGGGTCACCCGATGCCTATCAGACCTCCCCTGACCAAATGGGGAGGAGTCAACTCTTACCACCTCCCGTGCGACTGAGCCCGCCACCACTGATCATGCCCCCACGCAGAGTATTTCGGCTGGGTCCGCCTTTGCTGACCGAGCGTTGTTCGATTGATGTTACGGTGAACATCCGCGTCACTATGGGTGTCTGGAGCACATCCTGCCAAAGCCGCACCAGTCGAGACCACTGCTAACGGCCATCTGATGCCGTATCAACCGCCGACTCTGCCGAAACTCGGCCGCCGCCCTGCTGCCGGCCGCCGAGTAGCCCGGGAACTGTTATCGGCACGCAGCACGCCCCGCCCCGCCCCGAGTGGCAGCTGGAGCGTGCGGGGTTTTCAGCCATATTCATTCGGCCCAAGGCCCTTTACATATTCGGCCGTAGTGCGGCGACTCGCGTCCCGGCCTTGCTGCGATACCGGATGAGACGTCACCGTGCGCGTTTCCTGTCTTCCCGGAGTCCATCACGGCCGACAGCACCGTGTTGCCTCCGGCTGTGCCGGTGAGTCACCGTGGCGATACTGGCCCGGCCGCCTCCACGCCGCCCTGTGGTGACTAGCTGACCAGCGCAGCTCCCAATACCGCAGTCACTGTGGTCGCCGTGTGGGGCGGCAGGCGTGGAAACTGCAGCCCAGTGGCGCGTCTGCAGACCGCAGCAGATGTCTGCAAAGGCAGGGCTAAAAACCGTTCGGCAGTCGCCGAAGAGATACAATATGCGATTACCTCACATCGGCGGCATCGACAACCTCACAGCCGTCATAGTGGCCACATCACGGGTGCGACAGCGGTCACCTCACAGACCTGACAACGACCACCTCACACAGGTGCGGCAGTGGCGGCCTCAAGTAGTCATCACAAGTGTCAAAAGTAGCTACAACGACTTCGCCATATCTAAAAACACGTAGACTATTGCTAAACTCTAAAGATCCCTCGACGACTTGTGGTGGGAGATCACAGTTCCTTCCATTGCCCCCTCCCCCACTGCTTGTGAGGATAAAGTTATTCAAACGAGGGTTCCTTTGTAGCACTCTTTATGTGATAGTCTGTGTGTGCCACGTCACGAGTCCACATCAGGGACGTCCCGCCGAACAATCAACTGATGTGAGACGTTTTGGTCGTCAGCGCGTGATTTGTGCCAGCCATAAGACATAAAGACATAAAAGATTAGTGCAACTATGAGCCACAAGGGCCCTTCTTGGCTGCACTCTGTACACTGAACCAGTTGCCCACCAAATCTGTCAATCAGCCCTCCCTGTAATACTGAAAAACAAGCCCTTTATTCTTATAATGATTGTCTATGCTGTTTTTAAAGACGTTCAATGTGCTGCTACTGACAATGTTTTCTGGCAGCTGGTTCCAGTGTTCTACTACCCTGTTGGTGAAGAAAGTTTGCCTTAACCTTGTTCTGTTGTGGTTAACTTTAATTTTGAATTGATGACCCCTAATTGCATAATTTATGTTCAATTGAAACATTTCCCCAAGGTATCCCCTCTCCAGACCATGGACAAACTTAAAGACCTCGATGAGATCTCCTCTCAGCCTTCTATATCTAAGTGAAAACATGTTCAATTTCTTCAATCTTTCCTCATATGCCAGGTTGCTTATGCCATTAACCATTTTTGTGGCCCTCTTTTGTACTCTCTCTAAAAGCCAACAATATTTTTCATAGCTAGGAGACCAAGCTTGGATGCAGTATTCCAAATGTGGCCTGATGTATGCACAGTAAAGCTTCCTGATCACTTCCTCACTTCTGTATGATACATTCCTATTTATTGCCCCGAGCATTCTCAGTGCCTTCTTCCTGGCTTCCTTGGTCTGTTCTGATGCCTCCAGTTTTGTGTTTAGAATAACACCTAAATCCTTCTCCTGTTGAGTCACTGATAGCACTTGGCCACCCATCAAGTATGGAGCCTTCATATGCTGCTTACCTACATGCATGATTTTGCACTTATCAAAATTAAATCTCATTTGCCATTCTTCGGACCACTTCACAAGTTCGTCTAAGTCTTTTTGCAGCGAGATATGCTCATCTTGACCTGTTATTGCCCTAAAGACCTTCAAATCATCCGCAAATTTCAAAACTTTACTGCTTAAGCCACTTTCAATGTTATTTACAAATATAATGAACAGTTGTGGCCCCAGTACTGATCCCTGGGGGACTCCACTAAGAACATTTTGCCATGATGACTTTGTGCCATTTAGCATCACTCTTTACTGTCTATCTGAAAGCCACAACTCTATCCATTTTAAGATGTTACCTGCAATACCATGGGACTGAAGCTGTATCATTAACCGTTTATGGGGTACTTTGTCAAAGGCCTTACTAAAGTCAAGATATGCTACATCAACCTGATTTCCCTGATCAAATTGTTCTGTGGCGAAGTTAAAAAAGTTCAAGAGGTTTGTGAGACACGATCGTCCTTTTCTAAACCCATGTTGAGTATCTTGAATCAATCTGCTACCTTCCAGATAACTAACTATTCTATCCTTGATAATTGATTCAAGTACCTTGCAGACTAGGGATGTGAGACTTACTGGCCTATAGTTTTCAACTTTCCCTCTTTCTCCTTTCTTGAAAATAGGAACTACATTTGCCCTTTTCCAATCGGTTGGAATTTCATTTTGTGAAACTGATCTACAAAATATTATACAAAGTGGAAATGCCAGTTCCTTTTCAGTTTCCCGCAACACCCTAGCATAAATATCATCAGGTCCTGCTGCCTTGTTTGGCTTTATTTTCCTGGTATGATTGTAAACAACATCACTTCAATGAAATCAACATCATTTGTCAGATCCCATGTCACTGAACTATGGTGTACGGTCGGCAGATTGGTCATATCTTCCAATGCAAACACTGATTTAAACTGCTTGCTCAGCTCCTCAACCATCTCACTATCATCACCCAATGTAGTCCCGTTGACTTCCAGTGGACCAATTGTGCTAGAAACTTTACTCAGCTTGTAGAAAATAAAGAACTTTTTACTGTCCCCATTACAGTTTCTAGCTAAATCCAGTTCTTTTGCTCGCTTTGCTGCTTTGGTTTTTTGCTTCACAGTGTCTCTAGCTTTTCGATACGCCTTTAGATTAACGACATTTGAGGCTTCTTTAAAGATTCTAAATGCCGTTTTCTTAGCCTTAATTGCTTTTATCAAGTCTGGTGTAAGCCATGCTGGCTTTCCTACCCTTCTTTTGCGTCTTTGCTTTTGGGGGACATGTCTAATCTGAATTTCCTTCAAGTAAGATTTGAACTTTTTCCACATTTCACAGGCATTTAAATTGGAAAATTATTCTTCCCATCTGATGGCACTTAAAGCCGCTCTCATGGAGTCAAAGCCTGCTCTGTTGAAATTTGGAACCTTTACCAAATTATCCTTGATAATTTCCCCTGCATGTGCTTTGAATCTAACTATGTTATGGTTACTTCTTCCCAGAGTTTCGCCTACAGTCAAGTCTTGAACCAAGTCACTTAAATCCGAGAATACAAGGTCCAAGAATGAACCATGCCTGGTAGGTTCCGATACAAACTGGTGTAAGAACAGGTCCTCTTCAAGGCATTTCCTAAACATTCTGCATGATGGGGAGCCAAAACCAGAATTTTCATAACCTTTTAGATTAAAGTCACCAAGAATAAGGCACTTCCTCTTAAAGTTTCTACTGATTTCCTCACAAATCACCTTGTCAAGCTCCAGTTGCTGAGAATGTGGCAGGGTTCCTGATCGGTAGAAAGCTCCTATCCTAAAAGTATTGCTGTTGCCTTTTCCCACAGTGACATCAAGCCAAATGGACTCCACAGACACATTTTTATCACCAATTGCTACTTTTTGAGAACTGAATAAGCTATTCATATAGAGCATTACACCACCCCCTTTCATTGCTGGACCCCTATTGCATGAAAACATATTGTATCCCTGGATCTCATAGTCCTGTAAGTTATCTCCAAAATACCCTTTACTGACCCATGCCTCCGTAATGCAAACAAAATCTGGTTCCTCGTCAGCAACACAACACTTGAACTCATCAAATTTGGAATGGATACTCCGAGCATTAAACATCATACACTTAACAAATGCTCCATAACCACCTTTGGCTTTTTCATACTGAGGAGTTCTTTTATCACTAGATGAACTATCACTCTGTCCCCTTGAACTGCTTCTGTCCCTAGTTGCAGACTTTGAGGTTCTATTGCCTTGGCGGACATTATTGGAATATTTGAGTTGGCAATGCAATTTCATCCCTCCCCATCCCATTTTCTAGTTTCCCTGAAGGACATTCTCGTACACTTTGCCTAACACATGGACCCCTTCTCAGATAAGTGCAGGCCATCCCTCTGATAGAGGTCCCACGATGCATAAAACCTGCTCCACTCGTCTACAAATGTAAAACCTAGCTCATGGCAGAGCTTTCCTACCCTGACGTTAGCTGCCAGTGCCCTAGAGCTTCACTCAGGGGAGGCTCTAGCCCTAGGCAAAATTGCTGTTACAATGACTCTATTGGTACCCTTCAGGGTGGCCAGAAGGGCCCTGTACTCCCGCAGAAGCTCCTCACTCCTAGAAGTACCTATGTTATTTACCCCTACATGCACTATGACGGTGCTGAACTGGTGATCACTGGTGACCTGTGCCACCACAGGTACCAGGTCCTTCACCTTGGCACCAGGCCTGGTGATGCACCTCCTGTCCCTCCTACCTTTACAAAATACCCGCTCTAAATGTCGCACACGAGTCTCCTAGGACCAGCACTGACTCCTTACTACTGCTATCCTGGGGGCAGTCATCCAATGCCTGGAACATATTTGATGTTAATATGCCTGCCCGCTGGGCCGTTCGGCTAGACTTCCTCCCGCTCCTACCACCTGCCACCTGCCACTCACTGACCCTTTCCTTAGGTTCGCGTCTTCAAATCCTCCACCCCCTGACCTCATGCCACTTCCCCTCCTGTGACCTACCAGAACTATCCCCCCTCTGTTCACTGTTAACACTCCCCTCTCGAGAGATCCCAGCCACCTCCACAGCAGGGGAAGCCTCAGCTACCTGGTGGCCTGCGACCACCTGGGCATATGATGTCTCTGCTACGGAGTTACCCCCTGTTGCTTTATCTTGCCTACCCTGTGCAACAAGGGCAGCCTTGAGCTTGGAAAGCTCTGCCTTAAGGGTCCTAATCTCTTCCTCTAGTACCTGCATCCTGGTCGAAACCATCCTAAACGCTGCAGCTTATGCCTAGATTTAGATTCAAATTAACTCGCTAAAAAACCGACAAAAAAGCCAACTATCATTCACTATAAATCGCTACCTCCTATACGGTCAGTTAATTATCTGAGTACCTCAAGAAAAGCAGAAACTCTTAAAGAATTGTTTGTTTTTTTTTTTTTTTTTTTATAAAATAAAATAAATAAACAAAATGTCTAATCTAATTGTCTTCCACACAAGTAGACAACTATATGAATATCCTTTTGATATCACGTATGGCTAGACAGAAAAGTGAACAGTCACACAGCACTTATGAATACCCCCAACTTACTACCAATTGAAACTCTATCTTAAACTTCAACACCAAACACACTATGCACAACAAAAATAAATAAAGTATGTTAGGATAGTATGAATGTTGTCTAATATACTTATGAAATCTACACACTTGTAATATCTCCTACTTCAGAAATCGAAGCGCAGATATAGCCATAGCTATATCTGTGCTTACCATACTTCCAACCACGCCTTTGCCGATGTATGTCACAGATGTACCACCAGTGCCGATACTTGCACAGCGAGCACGACAGCTTCTTCAGGACGTGGTAAGCGGCGCGGACGGACCCTGGTGGCACGGTGTCGGGACTCAACCCGCTAATGTGCAGGCATTCACAAAAACATAAAATCACAAAAACACGTCCCATTATCCTTTCTATATGGCAAAACATCAGTGATGTTAAATGACGATTTATGATGCATCAACCAATTATGACCTTTGTGGCTAAAATCTTGACGAACACATCAAACCAACTTCTGGTTTGGTCGCCACTGAAGCCTGGTGAGTCAGCATCTGGTAGCCGACGCCATCGACAAGGACGGCGCTTTATTTTAGCCGTGCTGAATAAAGCGCTGACAACCGGACACGTGCTCGCGACAACCGGAGTGCTACAGAGCGAGATTCTGATGGTAAATTCGACGTCCACAACTCTCACCTCCTGCTTCCTACATCCGTCCTTGGGACTCGAAAATGCGCCCACACACACACACACACACACACACACACACAACATATATATATATATATATATATATAGACACATATATATATATATATATATATATATATATATATATATATATATATATATATATATATATATATATATATATATATATATATATATATATATATATATATATATATATATATATATATATATATATATATATATATATATATATATTGCTCACATGAAAAGAACGGCTTCACACTTTCACAATATATTAGTGTCCTTTGCTTCATCCTTCAATCCCGTGGCTTCCAGCCAGGGGAAACTTTGGCAGGCTTACAGAAGCGAGCAACTACGGCTGCATACGCGTGTGCTGAAGTGGTGCACCTCACTGTGATTCTCATGTTCACCACAGGTGCATCGCGGGCCTTATATGGCACATGGCGGCAGCCTGCACCTCTGACGTCACAGAGTGTAGACATCCGGTCACGGCGCCGCAGACAGGCGCATCACAAACAACGCGCGCCTGTCGACAGCCGGACGTCAACATCCTGGTCCGGAGGTGACGTCACGGACTGGAGGTGACGTCACGACCGGGTGTCTCTAGACAAGCGGTTCGGCGACCTCCGACATCGCTCGCAGAGGCACCGTTACGGTACATTTAATGCCGACTCTAAACACGCCTTGGTACCCAAGGCCGACACGCTTCTGGTGTATGACACTGGTTCTTTCGACAGATGGGATAGCCTTGGCATATTTGCGAGCGACATCGCATAATTATGTTTTTTATGGGGCTGGGTGAGTATGACGCTTGCTGGTATCGATGCGTAATTGTTCATAAGTTCCAGCACCAGCACTGGTTGGACAGCTAATTCCGCTTGAAAGAGAGGGACAACGTTCATTTCAATTCCCAGAGCGTTAAACCTGCCTAACACTTTGCTTCGCTGTGACGTCTCCAAATTAGATGTAGCCATTGCCGATATGGCTTACATTTAGGGATGCCATGGGAGACAAACATATCACCAGTGTTCCTGCATTAGCCAGTACCCCTTGTCCTCGATCATTGTCGGACATGTGTGGGTGTGTTTGTCGTGTGATCTTAGGGCGGGACGGCACGGGCTTGCACCTCATTACGTTATCTGCAGTAACTAGACAAGGATACACTCGGATTGCAGAAGTAAATAGCGAATGACGGATTCATAGGCAACCTAAAGAACATCATTGTTTAATATACAATATTACACCGTCTCTCGATATTTCGCTTTCCGTCTCTCTCCCACTATCTTTCTCTCACTCGCTTTCCCTCTCTCTATTTCTATCTCCCCTTTCTCTCTCTATCTATCTCTCTCTTACATCTCTCAGTCTCTCTTTCTCTCTTTCTATCCTACTCTTGTTCCCTCATGTCTCAAGAGATTTGAAAAATCGGTGTCTTCACTACTCTGAGCACATTCTTCATGCCGCCTGCCATATAGGTAAGGCATAGTTAGCCATTCGCCGCTTAGTTAAGTGGGCAAGGTAGTGCTACTAAGCTAGTACAGCGCCACCGAAGGCATACATAATAATTTAGTAAGCCATTAGTTATTTGATGCCCGGCACTGAAGCCTGGCCATTGGCCTCGCTCACCCTCTGGTGCGGCTGCCGGTGCCCGGTGCCCCTGCTCGCCCCGATTCTCCCCCCATGCAAACATACCTACGCTCCGTCCCTCTGGTAGAGGAATTTGGAAATGATGCTGATTGTCCTTTTAACTGCCAAATCCGGTCTGCCGCCCTCGACCTGCACTGCCGAAAAGTGCGAACTGAGTATCCGGTGGGGCGTCTATTGACATGTCTCGAAAGATAGATCACCGTCCGACCTCCCCTCCGATCCGCGCGCCTAATCCCCTCGCGCCGGTCCTGCGGTCGGAGGGTGCCGTGTTTCATGGTGGGGGTGGCGGTCGGAGGGTGCCGTGTTCCATGGTGGGGGTGGCGGTCGGAGGGTGCCGTGTTCCATGGTGGGGGTGGCGGTCGGAGGGTGCCGTGTTCCATGGTGGGGGTGGCGGTCGGAGGGTGCCGTGTTCCATGGTAGGGGTGGCGGTCGGAAGGTGCCGTGTTCCATGGTGGGGGTGGCGGTCGGAGGGTGCCGTGTTCCATGGTGGGGGTGGGGGTCGGAGGGTGCCGTGTTCCATGGTGGCGGTGGCGGTCGGAGGGTGCCGTGTTCCATGGTGGCGGTGGTGGTCGGAGGGTACCGTGTTCCATGGTAGGGGTGGCGGTCGTAGGGTGCCGTGTTCCATGGTGGGGGTGGCGGTCGGAGGGTGCCGTGTTCCATGGTGGGGGTGGCGGTCGGTCCTGCTAGGCTGTCCTCCAGGTATGGGACGATTGACGCGCACGGCGCTTAGCGATCGAGCGCAGAATAGAACTGCAAATTTTGGAACAATGGAATAAAATTGAAGTCTAGATATCATGAAGCGACATGCTGATTTTGGAAGCACTATGTTATTGCCTTGTTGGATACCGAAAGAAAGAACACATTCGACTCACTTAGATTTCCACAGTATCTGAGCATAGAGTTATCGGAAAACTTGCTGAATCCTGAGCAGTCCTGTAGTAGGCTGAAATGGCAAGGCCTGCGCGCGGTATTACTGTGATTACCCTAATGGATTTTGTTATGAACCTCAAGAAAGGCTCGGCTGCAGTCGTGGGTCTTCTCACAACGCCAGCTGAGCCATAAAGACATAAAGACATAAAGACATAAAAGATTAGTGCAACTATGAGCCACAAGGGCCCTTCTTGGTTGCACTCTGTACACTGAACCAGTTGCACACCAAAACTGTTAATCAGCCCTCCCTGTAATACTGAAAAGCAAGCCCTATATTCTTATAATGATTGTCTATGCTGTTTTTAAAGATGTTCAATGTGCTGCTACTGACGATGTTTTCTGGCAGCTGGTTCCAGTGTTCCACTACCCTGTTGGTGAAGAAAGTCTGCCTTAACCTTGTTCTGCTGTGGTTAACTTTAATTTTGAATTTATGACCTCTAATTGCATCATTTCTGTTAAATTCAAACATTTCCCCAAGGTATCCCCTCTCCAGACCATTGACAAATTTAAAGACCTCGATGAGATCTCCTCTCAGCCTTCTATATCTAAGTGAAAACATATTCAATTTCTTCAATCTTTCCTCATATGCCAGGTTACTTATGCCATTAACCATTTTTGTAGCCCTCTTTTGTACTCTCTCCAAAACCCAACAATCTTTTTCATAGCTAGCAGACCAAGCTTGGATGCAGTATTCCAAATGTGGCCTGACGTATGCACAGTAAAGTTTCCTAATCACTTCCTCACTTCTGTATGATACATTCCTATTTATTGCCCCGAGCATTCTCAGTGCCTTCTTCCTGGCTTCCTTGGTCTGTTCTGATGCTCCCAGTTTTGTGTTCAGAATAACACCTAAATCCTTCTCCTGTTGAGTCACTGATAGCACTTGGCCACCCATCAAGTATGGAGCCTTCATATGCTGCTTACCTGCATGCATGATTTTGCACTTATCAAAGTTAAATTTCATTTGCCATTCTTCGGACCACTTCACAAGTTCGTCTAAGTCTTTTTGCAGCGAGATATGCTCATCCTACCTGTTATTGCTCTAAAGACCTTCAAATCATCCGAAAATTTCAAAACTTTACTGCTTAGGCCACTTTCAATGTTATTTACAAATATAATGAACAGTAATGACCCTAGTACTGACCCCTGGGGGACTCCACTAAGAACATTTTGCCATGATGACTTTGTACCATTTAGCATCACTCTTTGCTGTCTATCTGAAAGCCACAACTCAATCCATTTTAAGATGCTACCTGCAATACCATGGGACTGAAGCTGTATCATTAACCGTTTATGGGGTACCTTGTCAAAGGCCTTACTAAAGTCAAGATATGCTACATCAACCTGATTTCCCTGATCAAATTGTTCTGTGGCGAAGTTCAAAAAGTCCAAGAGGTTTGTGAGACACGATCGTCCTTTTCTAAACCCATGTTGAGTATTTTTAATCAATCTGCTACCTTCCAGATAACTAACTATTCTATCCTTGATAATTGATTCGAGTACCTTGCATACTAGGGATGTGAGACTTATTGGCCTATAGTTTTCATCTTTCCCTCTTTCTCCTTTCTTGAAAATAGGAACTACATTTGCCCTTTTCCAATCGGTTGGAATTTCATTATGTGAAACTGATCTACAAAATATTATACTAAGTGGAAATGCCAGTTCCTTTTCGGTTTCCCGCAACACCCTGGCATAAATTTCATCAGGTCCTGCTGCCTTATTTTGCTTTATTTTCCTGATATGATTGTAAACAACATCACTATCAATGAAATCAACATCATTTGTCAGATCCCATGTCACTGAACTATGGTGTATGGTCGGCAGATTGGTCATATCTTCCAATGTAAACACTGATTTGAACTGCTTGCTCAGCTCCTCAACCATCTCACTATCCTCACCCAATGTAGTCCCGTTTACTTCCAGTGGACCAATTGTGCTAGAAACTTTACTCAGCTTGTAGAAACTAAAGAACTTTTTACTGTCTCCATTACAGTTTCTAGCTAAATCCAGTTCTTTTGCTCGCTTTGCTGCTCTGGTTTTTTGCTTCACAGTGTCTCTAGCTTTTCGATACGCCTTTAGATTAACGACATTTGAGGCTTCTTTAAAAACTCTAAATGCAGTTTTCTTAGCCTTAATTGCTTTTATCACGTCTGGTGTAAGCCATGCTGGCTTTCCTACCCTTCTTTTGCGTCTTTGCTTTTGAGGGACATGTCTAATCTGAGTTTCCTTCAAGTAAGATTTGAACTTTTCCCACATTTCACAGGCATTTAAATTGGAGAATTCTTCCTCCCATCTGATGGCACTTAAAGCCTCTCTCATGCCTTTAAAGTCTGCTCTGTTGAAATTTGGAACCTTTACCAAATTATCCTTGATAATTTCCCCTACATGTGCCTTGAATCTAACTATGTTATGGTCACTTTTTCCCAGAGTTTCGCCTACAGTCAAGTCTTGAACCAAGTCACTTAAATCCGAGAATACAAGGTCCAAGAATGAACCATGCCTGGTAGGTTCCGATACAAACTGGTGTAAGAACAGGTCCTCTTCAAGGCATTTCCTAAACATTTTGCATGATGGGGTGCCAACACCAGCATATTCATAACCTTTTAGATTAAAGTCACCGAGAATAAGGCACTTCCTCTTAAAGTTTCTACTGATTTCCTCACAAATCACCTTGTCAAGCTCCAGTTGCTGAGAATGTGGCAGGGTTCCTGATCGGTAGAAAGCTCCTATCCTAAGAGTATTGCTGTTGCCTTTTCCCACAGTGACATCAAGCCAAATGGACTCCACAGACACATTTTTATCCCCACCTGCTACTTTTTGAGAACTGAATAAGCTATTCATATAGAGCATTACACCACCCCCTTTCATTGCTGGACCCCTATTGCACGAAAACATATTGTATCCCTGGATCTCATAGTCCTGTAAGTTATCTCCAAAGTACCCTTCACTGACCCATGCCTCCGTAATGCAAACAAAATCCGGTTCCTCCTCAGCAACATAACACTTGAACTCATCAAATTTGGAACGGATACTCTGAGCATTAAACATCATACACTTAACGAATGCTCCATAACCACCTTTGGCTTTTTCATATTGAGGAGTTCTTTTATCACTAGATGAACTATAACTCTGTCCCCTTGAGTTGCTGCTGTCCCTATTTGCAGACTTTGAGGTTCTATTGCCTTGGCTGACACTATTGGAATATTCCTGAGTTGGCAATGCAATTTCATCCCTCCCCACCCAATTTCCTAGTTTCCCTTAAGGACATGCTCCTATACTTTGCCTAACACATGGACCCCCTTCTCAGAAAAGTGCAGGCCATCCCTCTGATAGAGGTCCCACGATGCATAAAACCTGCTCCACTCGTCTACAAATGTAAAACCTAGCTCATGGCTGAGCTTTCCTACCCTGGCGTTAGCTGCCAGTGCCCTTGAGCTCCACTCAGGGGAGGCTCTAGCCCTAGGCAAAATTCCTGTTATAATGACTCTATTTGTACCCTCCAGGGTGGCCAGAAGGGCCCTGTACTCCCGCAGAAGCTCCTCACTCCTAGTCTGACCTATGTTATTTACCCCTACATGCACTATGACTGTGTTAAACTGATGATCACTGGTGACCTGTGCCACCGCAGGTACCAGGTCCTTCACCTTGGCACCAGGCCTGGTGATGCACCTCCTGTCCCTCCTACCTTTACAAAATACCCGCTCTAAATATCGCACACGAGAGTCTCTTATGACCAGCACTGACTCCTTAATACTGCTAACCTGGTGGCAGTCATCCAATGCCTGGAACATATTTGTTGTTACTATGCCTGTCCGCTGGGCCGGTTGGCTAGACTTCCTCCCGCTCCTACCACCTGCCACCTGCCACTCACTAACCTTTTCCTTAGGTTCGCGTCTCCAAATCCTCCACCCCCTGACCTCATGCCACTTCCCCTCCTGTGACCTACCAGAACTACCCCTCCTCTGTTCACTATTAAAACTCCCCTCCTGAGAGATCCCAGCCACCTCCACAGTAGGGGAAGCCTCAGCTACCTGGTGGCCTGCGACCACCTGGGCATATGATGTCCCTGCTTCTGAGTGACCCCTTGTTGCTTTATCTTGCCTACCCTGTGCAACAAGGGCAGCCTTGAGATTGGAAACCTCTGCCTTAAGGGTCCTAATTTCTTCCTCTAGTGCCTGCATCCTGGTCGAAACCATCCTAAACGCTGGAGCGCCTATATTTAGATTCAAATTAACTCGCTAAACAACCGACAAAAAAGCTAACTATCATTCACTATAAATCGCTACCTCCTATACTGTCAGTTTATTATCTGAGTGCCTCAAGAAAAGGAGAAACTATTAAACAATTGTTTGTTTTTTTGTTTGTTTTTGTTTTGTTTTGTTTTTTAAATTAAATAAATACACAAGATGTCTAATCTAATTTTCTTCAACACAAGTATGACTTATGGCTAGACAGAAAAATGAACAGTCACACAGCACTTATGAATACCCCAACTTACTGCTAATTAAATTATCTTAAACTTCAACACCAAACACACTATGCACACCAAAAAATAAATAAAGTATGTTAGGATAGTATGAATGTTGTCTAATGTACTTATGAAATCTACACACTTGTAATATCTCCTACTACAGAAATCGAAGCGTCGAGAACACGCCGAAAGCAAAGATGGCGCACAGCACTTATGAATACCCCCAGCTTACTACTAATTAAACTATCTTAAACTTCAACACCAAACACCCTATGCACACCAAAAAATAAATAAAGTATGTTAGGATAGTATGAATGTTGTCTAATGTACTTATGAAATCTACACACTTGTAATATCTCCTACTACAGAAATCGAAGCGTCGAGAACACGCCGAAAGCAAAGATGGCGCACACGGCGGCGTCGCTAGGTTAATATAGTATGGTTTGCGTGCTACGAAAATGCTTATAAGATAAAAACTAATGAAAGATAATCACAGAAGTAATTGCTAAACACCTATACACAGCTTAGACTAAAGTACTGCCCAGTTCTGCAACGACTTATCTGGAAACCTGGAGCTCCAGCGGCGAACCTCCTTCCACCTTGAAACCTGGCGGCAGCCATTTGCAAGGTTCACCACAATGCATGCTGGAGGAGCCACGGCGTGTCGGCCATTACCATTTCAACGCGTCTCAATATACTAGTAGACACAAGATGATAGCGCAGTGCTAACGACAGTCATCGGCTAGTGGTTGAAGCTTTTATAACATTTGTTATGTCATGCACGGGCCTGTAGCCATTAGTCTAAATTATCTACACCGCATATCGCCTCACTAAATGTTGGAATATAATGCTGCATATGCACATGTCACATCATCAGTTTTGGCCACTTACTTTGAGACCTGGGAACGTGTTGCAAAAGCGCACACACCTCATATGCACTAACCCGACGTATAGCCTAAGATCAATTCGTGAGCTTGGGCATTGTAACCCTCTGCAGACCTGCAGACCAGACGGAAGATGGACCTTCGCCGGACCGAGGAACTGTGGAAAGTCGCCATTTAACTTCCGACAGTGTGCTAAGATGAAAAGAAAACACCGTTTGAGAGGTCAATGAGAGCTCAAAGCGGACCTTAGATTCGCACTTTGGCTAACAATCCGATCACCAAAGGTCATTTTAAGTCAATATACGGACCACGACTGAAATTGGACTTATATGCATGAAAATCGTTCAAAATAGGTAGAGCTTGCTTCCTTGCCGAATTGTTCTTAGATAATTAGCATAAATGAATGCATTTATGCTGCTCATGGTTAAAAATGTCACGAAGGAGCAGGTCAGGTTGTGTCAGATTCATTCTTCAAAACTAGCTTCCGGACTATGCATGTAAGAAACATGGGAAAATATCATTAGCATGCCAACATAATCTAGGACCCTATCACATTTTACTTCATCATTTCCGGCCATGCTGAAGCCACTAAAGGCAATCGGCTAAGCCAGTGCAGGATTGTTGTTCCATATTCTATTAAGTGGATGAATGTCACTTCAACGTTAGTTTTGCCCCCAATAATTGCAACTTTTAACATGAGGCACATAATGTGCCCCATTCCATTTGGACATGCCCCTTGCCTTTATGTATTGTACCCCCAATCACTTTCAGAAATTAACGTATGTGGGCCAGTTACATGACTTTTGCCTTGGGGAATGACATGGAAGGTATGAATATATGTATCGGGTACTTTTAACGAGACAATTCAAACACAATGTTTGCAGCAGATTGACATCCGAAAATCCTGTGGTAAGGTTATGCCACGCCGTATTGTCATGTCAAGTAAGTTCAGGCTTGAATACCTGCGGGAGATGACATTTGAAATATCAGAAATATTCTTCCAAGAAGAAGTGGTATGCTACTAAAACATGTTTGGATGCTGCACGGCTCTTGGTCTCGTGCCCTGACCTCAGGTCAAGCTGAGACAATGCCTAAGTTGACAACACGATCTCTTCAACCTTCGCCTAAGTGCACGCTGCTTGGAGAATAGTTATAAGTAAATGTCAAATCAGATAGAGTAAGGTCAGATCACACGGGGTCAGGTCATCTCAGGCTATCCGTTGGCCATCTAATCACATTTAGCACGACGTAGGCGAAAAGCAAACTGAATTCAGTTATCACTTTGTAAGTAACAGCAACATTTAGAAAAAAGATGACACTGCCAATGTGTAGAGTATACATGGTCTTACAAATGACATAAGTGACAAGTGACAAGTATGTGAACATGTCGATAACAAGTATGTGGGACATTACGCCACTCACCATTGACACATAATTTAACTCAACCTTTTTATTATACGCTTTTTATCATTTTCCCCATAAGCACCCCCATATTGCATTTATCCCACTCAGTACAGTGGAACAACGCGAAAATTAACCTGATCTCAGTTCAGCAACCTTGACCTTAATTACAAGTTCAAAATAAGAAGTTATCCATTATGATGAAAAGACAACATATTCCGAGTTTGTTCGTTAATATGTTGCAGCAAATCCGAATAGACACTACAGATTTTGGAACATCGTTCGCTTTAACCTGTTCCACGTCAAGGACCTTTGGTGCCCAACGCTGGAAATGTGTACAAAAATGAAATCCAGATGTATAAGAAGCTGTTAACAATATCGTGTCTCTGCACTTACTCATTCTTCCGTCATCATGGAGAAACCTCAGAGGCAGGGGACATTTTCGGGAGCCCCTGGACTGGGAAATTGAACTCACTTTGCTTCGACTGATGTCATTTTTAAAATCTCAATATCTACGGCTATTTCTCGACTGTAAGGACTTCATAATCCAATGGCAGAAAGGTTAGTACATCTATATGATGGTAGGCTGCAACATGAGGACGTGGCTGTCACAAGGAATTTATGCATATGGTGAATACGGATTGCTGCTGCCACCAGCATCCCAGAGAACGGAGCAGGCAGGGACTCCCCCCCCTCCCCGACAAGAATACGTTCGCAGACAAACCAATTTTTTACTTTTTCTTAAGTTCTACCCATGCTGGAACAATCCGATAGTTAGTTATAAAATTAACCTGATGAAAGTCAAATGAATACCAGTTTAAACAAACTTCAAATATTTCAAATAGTCATTAATATTTCCTCGATATTACGTACAGCAATGCATCCTGAATTTAACACTCGAACGTCCGGCGGTCCGCGCCAACTTCGCATGTCCGGGGGCAGATGTCTTCCCCCTAAGATCTCTGGAACTATGCTAGCTAGCGACAAACGGAAAACGGCGTTGGATAGCCGGTGAAGGGTCCTATCGAAAGTGTTTCGGTCATTTTTCCGCTCAGGTCAACATTCAGGTCACTGGGCCATCATAGGTCAAATTCGACCAGATCAGGTGGGACTCAGATATTGACACATATCTCAGGCCCAGTAACAGATAGGAACAAATGGCGAACGCTATTCGACAGTCCCTGAAATGCGCTACCGACATTAAGCGGTGTAATTTAAGGTAAGGTCAACCGAAACTCAGGTCGAGGTCATGAAGTCATGACCTCAGGTCAAGGTCATGAAGTCGCCTATGGAGGTCATGTAATGTATCAATCGACACATCTTGGCGATGCAAGCACAATGACGGTAATTGCAGCCTTCTAGCTCAATGCAATGCGATATAATGCGCAGAAATGTGTAATAATGATTTCAGGTGACCTCATAGACCTTGGTGAGGTCACTGAGCAAAAATATCAGCGGTAGCATTGAGCATAGCTTGCATCTACATGCCACAACCGTTGTGAGATCATTCCGAGCGCAAATATGTAACCAGGAAACATTTGTATATTTTACCATAGCCCTATAATGGGGAAGCCATGGCCGCGACCTGACCTAAGGCCAATGCTACGAAAAACCCCGATATACATATTATGGTCCCTGATGAGATCATGACATGTTATAAGTTTGAAATAAATCGCGCAATTATTGTGGAAGTTATGCCACCTAGGACTCCGAGTGTTGTTGGGTCACTTCGCCTGACCTGGTGACCTGACCTGAGATGACCCAGGATTAAAAATGTATGAGGATATGCAAAAAAGACCAATGAATAGCTATGCGAGGTTTTGCCTTGCTAACCCGATTAGTTTGGGGGAAAATGAGGAAAAACCGGAGGGGGGAAGATATCTGCCCCCCCCCCCCGGACGTGCTCGTGTTAAATTTCGCCTATCCAGCCGAATGGTGGATTGGACGTCGGTGGAAGCCTGGTGAAGTGTGCGTCCGATGAGGCCACACAGCCGCATGATGACAGAGGGTGCGGTCGGATGGTGGCTTGGATAGTCGGTACGTGCGATGATTCGGCAGGAGACGACTCCCACGTCATGCTACAGAGGGAAGTACGTGCTGGCAGGTGGTCGGAGCACATCCGGGAGCACGGCCGCTAGGGCCGCGCCGCTCGGGCCGTGCTGCTCGAGCCGCGCCGCTCGGGCCGCGCTGCTCGCCGCGCCATCGGCTGGTGGTGCCAGCCACGCCGACCGACCGCCAGGGCTGATATGGCGTGAGTGGCGTGCCGGAGATAAGTGGTGCCAGCCTGGTCCAGCGCGTGTCGTGTCCAGCTCCGTGCTACCCGAACAGAATGCCAAACAGTCCGAATAATCGACGGACGAGGCGTTTCGCTGTCAAAAGAGCGAACGTGACACTCGTCTCCCGATTTCGAGGGACTCGAGGACTTTATTTGATTTGATTAAAATGGGGACTTCGGCCTACTCAGACCATTTCGTGCCGTGATATGAAGAAAAATGTTACTATGTAAAAGTCAAATTGGAATTCCTGGAGCAAGCTTGTTTTTCGGAGAAAGATGAAAAGTAGTTTTGTGAGAAAATGGTGTTGGTCTCCTAATAGTGGGGGAAAAGAAAATGGGATGGTGTGTGCACGGTAGTAGTTGATAGTGTTTTCCGATGATCATGGTAATGTTGACAGTGTAGGAGAATATGTGAAACTGAAAGGTGAGTGTTGCATAATGGGCATGCAGGTCGAGGTGAAGCAGTGTAAATGCATCGATGGGTGAGAAAAGTATGACCTATGTGGAGCTGCGATAACACTTTTTCTTCTTGTATGTTTTTTCTGATATGAAACGGTCCAGTTGTCGATGACGGGTTTGATGAGATGTAATTGTGTGTGGCTTGCAGTTTCAGTCCATTGTTGGTTCCAAAAATGTAGGATGCTCTGTTTTATCGTTGATTTAATAGCCTCAAAATGTTGTGGAATTTCTGTGATGTTTGGAAGTAGTAATGACGATTTGCTAATTGATCTGCTTCGTCGTACCCTGGGATGCAGGAGTGACTGGGCACCCACAGGAAACGGACCCGATGAAGGGAAACGGAAACGCCCATCAGATGAAGTGTTTCAAGTGTGTTATAAATGGAAGTTTGGCAATGGTGTGAAAAGGAAAGTGAAGAAAGGAATTGAAGAACAGATCTTAAGTCGCAACAAATGACAACACTGTGCATGGGGTGACAAATTGAACGGTTGCGGACATAGCTAAGGGCACGGAGGATGGCGTGCAATTCGGCGATGAAAATGGAGGTCCTGTATGGTAAACGATCTTGTTTTGTGTGTGTCCCTGAAACGATTCCATTTCCTGTGTAATTTGCGTCTTTAGATGCATCGGTTAAAACAAAAGTACCGTGACGATAACGAAAACGAAACTGGTGGATCTTTTTTTGACGTATTCCGGACAAAGTTACGAGTTTTTAGTGGTGGTGAGATATAAAATGTGTCGTGAGGTTTTCTGCCACGGTGGTGTAGTTGGTGGAGGAAGAGCAGGAATATGTGGAATATTGTATTGGAGTTGTATAGAAAATGTCTTGATGCGCGAAGCATTGTTTCGATGGAGAAGATGGTAAGCGATTTCGGCAACAAAAAATCCCAGAGCGCACCTCCAAACATAAGATAGAGAGCACTGCCCTGAAATGTCAGTCAACTCGTCAATCCTTTCAGCGCGAGGGGTCAGTTCGGCCCGTTCGATATTTTCCCGAGACAATTCACAAACAGCTCAGGTTATCGCCTGTAAATGATGTTAGTGGGCCAATCATCGATGCGCGCACATGGCACCCAACAAAGGAGATCCGGTCCATCGACGTCACAAAGTTATTGTAGTTGTCAAACTCGTGTCACGACCGGGACTCGTTGCGGTTTTAAGTGAACCTTGAAACATTTACCATGAATAAACCGCACAAGACACGAGCAAAAGCCTATACATGCTTAATGTGTACACCCAATTCGTGGTGAACAAAGAAATACCTCAAAATCTTGAGATCAGAACACCAGGTGGACATCAGTTTGGTACCAGGCTAGACGCAGGTTTAATCTGCGGGAACTTTGAGGTAATCATCACAAATTATGTCTGTGTGCATTCTATGTCTTGTTGGGCCAATGAGCTGTGATTTCAAATGTTAGTGGAGTGCACTCATCAAGCGCTATGAAAGACAAAATAACTAATGTGGGTTAATTGTGCATACCGATGTCGCTTTAATGCCATTAGGGCCACATTATTTGACTAGATAACATCATTTTTTAGTGAACATAATATTACACAATAAAGTAAAACAAAATCAACCAAAAACGTTCGGAGAGTGACATCTGGTTATTATTCGACTCATCCCATTGTTTTTCCTGAGCTCAATCTGCTTCGAAAATCGACAGTTCAACAGTTCATTACTCATTTTCTGGAACTTGACCTCGATCTGATCTATGACTTTGGCATTTGTGCGGACGTGGTTGACCCTGAGCTTAGTCTTCCATTTGCGTACCACTGATATGGAGCAAGCAATCGCACCGGCTTCAATACCCGAGATCGTAGAAACGTCGGCGGAAACCGGACAACTGCTGCACGTAGATATAAAACGTACATAATCTGACCGAGAAAGACGACCATAAGGCATATATGAATATTACAAGTTAAGTTGAAATTTTAATGCTGGAGATTATATGTGATGGAGATAGATGTATATGCAACTTCCGTATTGTACAGACTCAGAGTTGCTGCTTGCTTGCTGCATGCTTCAGTTCCTGTATTGAGCGGTACAATCCGCAATGTTGTCGGCTCGGTCACTACCGGACAGCGCCGCGCCCACAACCTTGCGCCGTCGCGTCCCGGGCCAGACTTTCGGCTCCGCCACCAAGGTGACCCGACGTCACCTCCGGATGGCCCCGGGCGACCCGCCGCAGAAGCACACTTGGCAAATGGTACACGCACATAAGCGGCGTCCGCCGCAGCGACGGCACAGTTCCCGCTGCCGCCGCCAGAGCGTCCGCGTGACCGGTCACCACCAACGATCCCGCGCACCGCCCTGCACCGCGGAGTACGGGCGGAGGAAGGCACGACACAGATTCCTAACAGTTAAATACCAGCGATACCATTGGTCTGGTCAGAACGATGTAGCTCTACTATGTAGCTCAGGACGAAAGTTAGGGAAAGTGCCAAATTTACTTCGCTTGCATTGCACGGGAGGGGAATTCCCTCACACTGCCAAGGTCAAGTCATGCACTCAAAGGTGAAAATCCATGGGGGTTTGGGCAGCCAGGATTCTCGCACCGAGATCAGTTCGGCAATTCCAGGAAGAGTCACTTGGGCCCAGTAAGCTAGCGAAGTGCGCAATGTAAGAAGTACATTGCGCACTGGAAAGAAGTAACCATAACATAGTTAGATTCAAGGCACATGTAGTGGGAACCATCAATGATAATTTGGTAAAGGTTCGTAATTTCAACAGAGTAGACTTTGAGTGCATGAGAGTGGCTTTAACTGCCATGAGATGTGAGAAAAGATCTCTGGTTTAAATGCCTGTGAAATGTGGGAAAAGTTCAAGTCTTACTTGAAGGAAATTCCGATTAGACACGTCCCCCAAAAACAAAGGCGCAAAAGAAGGGTAGGAAAGCCAGCATGGCTTACGCAAGATTTTATAAAAGCAATTGAGGCCAAGGAAGCTGCATTTACAGTGTTCAAGGAAGCTTCAAATACCGAAAATCTAAGGTCGCATCAAAAAGCTAAGAACTCCGTGAAGCGGAAAACCAGAGCAGCAAAGCGAGAAAAAGTATTACATTTGGCTTGGAACTGTTATGAGGACAGCGAAAAGTTCTTTAGTTTCTACAAGCTGAGTAAAGTCTATAACGCAGTTGGTCCACTGGGAGTAAATGGGATTATATTGGGTGAGGATGGTGAGATGGTTGAGGAGCTGAGCAAGCAGTTTAATTCAGTGTTCACATTGGAAGATATGACTGATCTGCTAACCACAGTTCAGTGACATGTGACCAGATAAATGATGTTGATTTTACTTATAGTGATGTTGTTTTCAATCATATCAGGAAAATAAAGCCAATCAAGGCAGCAGGACGTAGTGAAATTTATGCTAGGGTATGGTGGTATCGTGGGAAGCTGAAAAGGAAATGGCATTTCCACTTAGTACAATACTTTGTAGATCAGTTTCACAAAATGAAATTCCAACAGATTGGAAAATGGAAAATGTAGTTCCTATTTTCAAGAAAGGAGAAAGGGCGAAAGTTGAAAACGATAGGCCAGGAATCCTCACAACCCTAGACTGTAAGGTACTCGAATCAATTATCAAGGATAGAATAGTTAGTGATCTTGAAGGAAACAGATTGATTCAAGATACTCAAAAGGGCGATCGTGTCCCAGAAATCCCTTTGACTTTTGAATTTCGCTATAGAAAAATTCGATCAGGGAAATCAGATACATATAGCATATCTTGACTTCAGTAAGGCCTTTGACAAGGTACCCCATACACGGTTAGTGATGCAGCTTCAGGTCCATGGTATTGCAGGTAGCATCCTTAAATGGATAGAGTTGTGGCTTTCAGACAGGCAGCAGAGAGTGATGCCAAATGGCGTAAAGTCATCGAAGCAAAATGTTCTTAGTGGAGTTCCCCACAGGTCAGTACTGGGACCATTACTGTTCATTATATTTACAAATAACATTGAAAGTGACCTAAGCAGTAAGGTTCGGACCTTTACGGATGATTTGAAGGTCGAGTGGAACCAAGAAGAGCCGTTGTGGCTCATTGTTGCACCGACCTTTTATGTTTTTTTGCGTATATATGTATATATATGTATACATATATATATCTATAAATATATATCTATATATATATATGTATATATATATGTATATATATATATGTATATATAGTCATATAATATATATATATATATATATATATATATATATATATATATATATATATATATATATATATATATATGACTCCCATAACTGGCATCCTGTCCGACTACTGGACTTCCACGACTTGTAGCCTGCCAGTGACTCACCACGACTGGCGGCACCCTGCCAGGCTTCGTAACTCTCACGACTGGCTCTTCGTCAGGTTCCGTAACTCCCACGACTGGCACTCTGTCAGGCTCCATGACTCCTACTATTGACACCCTGTCAGGCTCCATGACTCCCATGACTGACACCCTGTCAGGCTCCGTGACTCCCATGACTGGCACCCTGTCAGGCTCCGTGACTCCCACGACTGACACCCTGTCAGGCTCCATGATTCCCACGACTGACACCCTGTCAGGCTCCATGACTCCTGCGACTGACACCCTGTCAGGCTCCATGACTCCCACGACTGGCACCCTGTCAGGCTCCATGACTCCCATGACTGACACCCTGTCAGGCTTCGTGACTCCCACGACTGGCACCCTGTCAGGCTCCGTGACTCCCACGACTGGCACCCTGTCAGGCTTCGTGACTCCCACGACTGGCACCCTGTCAGGCTCCATGACTCCCACGACTGGCACCCTGTCAGGCTCCATGACTCCCATGACTGACACCCTGTCAGGCTCCGTGACTCCCACGACTGGCACCCTGTCAGGCTCCATGACTCCCACGACTGGCACCCTGTCAGGCTCCGTGACTCCCACGACTGGCACCCTGTCAGGCTCCGTGACTCCTATGACTGGCACCCTGTCAGGCTCCGTAACTCCCACGACTGGCACCCTGTCAGGCTCCGTGACTCCCACGACTGGCACCCTGTCAGGCTCCGTGACTCCTATGACTGGCACCCTGTCAGGCTCCGTAACTCCCACGACTGGCACCCTGTCAGGCTCCATGATTCCCACGACTGGCACCCTGTCAGGCTCCATGACTCCCACGACTGGCACCCTGTCAGGCTCCATGATTCCCACGACTGGCACCCTGTCAGGCTCCATGATTCCCACGACTGGCACCCTGTCAGGCTCCATGATTCCCACGACTGGCACCCTGTCAGGCTCCATGACTCCCACGACTGGCACCCTGTCAGGCTCCGTGACTCCCACGACTGGCACCCTGTCAGGCTCCGTGACTCCTATGACTGGCACCCTGTCAGGCTCCGTAACTCCCACGACTGGCACCCTGTCAGGCTCCATGACTCCCACGACTGGCACCCTGTCAGGCTCCATGACTCCCACGACTGGCACCCTGTCAGGCTCCGTGACTCCTATGACTGGCACCCTGTCAGGCTCCGTGACTCCCACGACTGGCACCCTGTCAGGCTCCATGGACGATTGTCGAGTGACTCTCCTGCGCCTGTAGGCCGCCCTTTCCAACTGTCCTGAGCGTGCGTAAGCACAGGCGAAATATGTGTCAGACAACTCGGATATATGTCAGCTGCAGTGCCGGCAGCGTGTACACAAACATCATGAAGTCGCCAGTGTTGACAGCCACTTTGTTCCTTCTGTATTTGTTGTCATCATGGTCCGCAAGGGGGTTCCAAGGTACGGACCACCGCGTGCATATTTAGTCAGGTGAGATGCCGTGCTATCTATCGATGGAAAATCTGGAGCTTCGGCAGGCATTTGAAAAGGAGGTAAACCTGTCAAATATTTTACAAGCATATTTACAACACCATCAATATTGACAATTTGTAGCATTTTCAGCGCAACTAAGGAGAAACCGTGATTTCCATTCATCCATTGCGGATTAAAATCAAACTTTTGTAGTCAAATGTGCGGCCTCCAGACTTTGTTAGTTCACCAGCCCAAGCTGATTTGGACCGATCACATCTCGACAGCTTCTCGTCCTGGGCAGGGTGGTTGGCGCTGTATAACCAACGCAGGTGATACACTTCTGAGCCCAAATAACAAGCCCAACCAGACAGGGCAAAGGTTGATTCAATTATCTCAACGACATTTCAGCCGTAAATGCGGCGGCAGAAGAAGAAACCAGTGCCTGCCGCGTCAAGAACCAAATCCAGTGACATTCGTGTGTCTGTGCTCTCCTTTAGCACCAGTAAATCAAAGTCCAACAGTCCCAGCACATTGTGGACGGAAGCTTGAACCAGCGGAATGTGACGCCTCGGGTAGTGCATGCATCGGCTCAAATGCAGCGGAATGTGACGCCTCGGGTAGTGCATGCATCGGCTCAAATGCAGCGGAATGTGACGCCTCGGGTAGTTCATGCATCGGCTCAAATGCAGCGGAATGTGACGCCTCGGGTAGTTCATGCATCGGCTCAAATGCAGCGGAATGTGACGCCTCGGGTAGTTCATGCATCGGCTCAAATGCAGCGGAATGTGACGCCTCGGGTAGTGCATGCATCGGCTCAAATGCAGCGGAATGTGACGCCTCGGGTAGTGCATGCATCGCCTTACGTACAGCGCCATTCAGCATGAATCACGATTGTTTTTAACACGCACTTAATTCCGCAGTGCAACAATGACCTCAATGATTTGTGTTTGTCATCTAGCTGCCACTGCAGCTGGTATACGACTTATAGTTATTGAGGGCCTGAACGTTCCTGTTGATTCTCGTTTGCCGACGAGAGAGAAACTGCTGACCCATTCAAGGTTTCAGGATAATTACCGCTGGTCCTTTTTTGGTGGCTTTTCCCATTTTCCTGTCAGATTTATGCTGGCTACTTGTGACATCAATCTGGGATTCCAGCGACAAACGCCGGCCTTGTGGGAAATACGCTGCTGGGGATACCTGGTCTCCTCGTGCTTGGTATGCAGCCGCTGTCTGGCGATTATAATTCATTCCACGGCTGGATCCCTATTCACGATCATGAGAGTGAGTGCAATCAGTTGTGCAAATGTCTGAGGAACTCGGAAGTTCTAGAAGCCTCGAGACGTTCGGATTGCCGTACTGGCGTGGCAGCAACTTAATATTTGTTTTGTTTTCAATGCCGAGCTTTTAGTAACGAAACCGCTCAGCTTGCGGAGGCTTGTTAAAACCCGGGATACCAACCGCGCTCTTGATCTACTCGAGAATATGCCACGAGGTGAAAACTAGAGTACAATGTAGGTGCTACCAGTCTATTGGTAAATCATTTGAATCTACTTCATGCATTGTTAATGACTTATTACTGAGTAGAGGAATAATTAAATGCTACCTCCTCCTCCTCCAAACGGATCTGCAGCGACTATATTAAAATACAAAACAAAATGAATGAAAATACCTGTGGGAAAACATATACGTCAGATAGCACGTGGCCCTCGAGGGCCGCCGCTGCGGCAGAGCCTGCAGCCCGGTGTGTGTCCGCTGCCGAGCCGGGTAGCGCTGCGTGCTGCGGCGAGATGGGTGCCTGCGCGAGCCGTGTTCGCCGCAGGCAGTCTGTCTCGACCGCAGCTGTACCGACTTGACCTGCGGCGGCTCCTGGTTCTGATACATTGGTGCTGTCCAGCTTCGGCTGACTCAAGCTGCGCGCAACTGCCATTGTCGGCTGACACCAATACACGTATGCACGTGAAATGGAATGCCATGCAAAGTGCACCAAGTGACAATCGACGAAGGAGGATGGAACGTCTGGCTTCGTGTCACCCAGTAACCCCACTTCGGCACCAGGAAAACCTACATTCACTACGAACATGGATATAAGAGTAATATATGAGGCTTGAATAAAATTCCACACCTCCCTTTTCGGCTTGGAGCCATTCTTTTCCTTGTATACTCGTAGAATGCTAAGCCTCTGCCCTTAAACGGATTTACATCTGGTAATTTCGACCGGACGAAAAAAGCATCCCTCTGGCTGGGAACCAGAAATGCACTAGGAAATGATCGGATTAAATCAGATCAGATCAGATCAGGTCAAGCAGGAAAGGCGAACTTGTACGGTCGAAGGCGGTCGTGTACAAAGTGAAAGATAAATTTGATACGTATGAAGTTCGGACATTTGCTGTCCAGATTGCAGCACCGCTAAGCGATTTTAGTTTGAACAGTCACATTTGAAGTCGTTGTGTGAATGAAATGAATTTTCAGGACTTAATTGATGCTTTCAAGGCAGTACGTATTTTATGACGTATTACACTCGGATGCGTACATTTTGCATGCTATTTACACATAGATATTCGGTACGGAATATTTATACAAGGCGGTAACAATAGTGAGTGGTGAGTGGATGGACAAGTGGTTAGAGCGTTGAGCTCTGGGCACAAAGGTTTCGGATTTACCACTCGCGCCACTCGGACATTTCGAAATCTCGCGGCCCACCGGTGGAACAGTGTGGTCGGCACCATTATCAGTGATGGGATAAAGTGCCTCGTGAGCCACGCAAAAAATAGGAAGCACCCCTTTGTGCATACACATGCTCATGTGAAACATCAAGTGTAGCTTAAAGTAGCCCATGGGGAAACTAGTCTAGCACATCATCGAGCCAGATTAACTACGAATCCGTCAATATAGAACCCACTTCCTTTTCATTGATATTTGTGCCGTCATTTAGGGGTGAATCCACTGAAAATATCGACGATAATCGTAGCACTACTTTTCAGGCGATGCAGTTGTATATCAAAAGGCATGTTTTACACCCCTCCGCCCTCCTACTTCAAGGATAGACTTCGAGGCTGCATTAACCCGCGGCGTCTCTCCGGTCAGATCCTCATACCCCATCTCAGGGGGGGGGGGGGGGAGGGGCGGATAGTAACCCCCTCTAAAATCCAAACTAAGCGTCGCACGGAAACAAAAGAGGTGGCATCGGAAAGCGCTCGACGAGTGGAGTCCGGATCCCTCTCCCAAAACAACTTCCCCCAAAAGTGAAGTCGCTATGGGGGCTAGCTTTTCACGACTTTTCACGACTTACATTATGCTTTTGGCTCTGGGAAGTTCATTTTGGGGATATTTGAGGGAAAAAAAACCAAAAGAATTTGGAATCAGAAAAGGAGAGCGAAACCAACCAGGACCATACAATTTTCTTTTGCCCCCCAAGAACACAGTTTTTTATTTCAAAATTTTTCGTTTTCAAGTTTTCTTTAATTTTCCTTTTCTAACGGGTACAGCAGACCGAGAAACGTTGTTGGAAATCAATTTTCCCTAATAAAATGCGTAATTTAGGCAGAATCTTCAATCTCAACTGCAAGAGGCAAATATGCAAAATTTATGTTGTCAAAAACAAAAACAAACAAAAATATTCCTCTTTTACGCTTTGTTGTATCCCTAAAGATAAGCAAACGCTGACAGTTTCATTAGTATATCTGTAACCTTTAAAGCGTGACGACTGGATTTACGTTTTGGGTGGGACCTCACTTGACCTTGACTAACTCGTTGACCCTAGACGCCCTGACTTCACAACAGCATGCCAAATTGATGTGGGAAAAACCTGAGGGGAGGGGGCGGTTGAAGACCCCCGAGACGGGACGGGTTAATGCATACATTAGTAGAAGATCGAAATATTTAACATCCGCCACTTTTGGCTCAAAGGTTCCTACCCAAGCACACGGTTTGTGCAGGGCTACTCGGAAGCGTGATGTCCTCCCATCTGTATGTCGGCGTATGGGCACCCATATTGATTTCCGGTTCGTACGTATTGGTGTCGTATTTCGATGGTGTATGGCAAACTGCAGAGATGACGTTTCACCGTAGCCAGTGAATAACCGGTACCCAATGAACATCACGCACACTGGCAAGGTGGGGGAAAAACTTTTCACTCTCTCAGGCTTTTTCCGCAATAGCTATAACTGAAACCGGCCAGGGATCAACTACGTCGGATGTGTGGAAATCAATACTGGATGGAGTAAATAAAATAATAAAATATGATTGAGGAAGGGGGCTCAAACAATTTAAACTTCATTTGAGTCATTGTGCGCCAATAGGTCATAGGGCTACGAGTGGAAATGATTCGGGAGGAGGAGGGCGCTAGGTCCACCCAAAACATAGATAGCTCTACCTTTGGTTAATACTAAGCAATATCGGCCCCGCCACGGAACAAATCTTGTAGGGCATTTTCGCGGCTGCAAGTGCATTATTTCCATGCACGCACATGGACGCAATATTACCTATGCTTGAAAAATATCGCATCGTCTGTTCACTTCAGCATCAAAAGTGGCGGAAGCCATGCCTGGCAAATCGCTTAGTGCTTCAACTATGAACGTCTGCCGGTAACTTGAGCGTTGGAGAGCCATCAATGTTCACAGGCTCCCCATAGAGCTAAAGCTGTTCTAGTCCTGCTGGATCGTTCGTTGGGTATGAGCACCAAAATATAGTTACAAATGTCAAATCGCAAATAAACAATATTCACAATACGTGACCGCATGCATGTGATAATGAAATATACATTTGAAGAAAAGCTAACTTTAACAAATGAAGTTGGCAGCACATTTTATGGAATAATGTTGCATAAACTGCAACTATATCTTTGTGGATACACCAGTGAGCATCCAAGCGCGCCTGACGCAGACCAGCATTTCAAGTTCTTGAATGTGAAGCGAGTCCTGAATTCCTGCAGCGTATTGACATACCCGTACCAATGCAATCGACTTCACACCAATTTACTGCCGAATAAACTGAACTAGGCGTTTTATTTGATGACCATTGTCCAATGCACGTCTGCTAAGGTCGAGGTGACTGGGTCGAGCTGCGTTTCGCGGCACTTATTGGTCGATGCTTCTTCAATATAGACCCACCGAACTGACGGTCCTGTCGGTCCTGTACATTTTTCGGACTGTGCAAATGTGGTTGACGTATCGATTCGACATCGTCGCGGTGCCACCACGATAACACGATACATTCCAACAGAACCGTGTTTAGCGGCAGCAAACACCATAAAAAACAGCCAGGATGCAAACACATATGCACAGGTAGACCCGCGAAATGTCTGATTGAGGGCAAACTATAATATGATGCGATAATCATAGGCATCGCAGTTGCACGTAAACAGACGACGATAAAACGATACGAGTCATGGGCGGGAAAGGGATGTCGCATACGTATATTACAGTATTGCTGGAACTATAGATTGAGGGGATATGGGGAGGGGCAGTGGTGACGGCACGGCCGACGTGCACCCTCTGGTCCAGTCGAGTCGACAGGCCAGACGGTGACGCAGCGCCCGCCAAGTAAGAGGTTCGGTGTTGTCTGCACGTCGCCGTCAGTGGCGAGGACGAGCTTGCAGTCTAAACGGGAGACGAATCTTGGAGCGCGACACGAGTTGATTGAAAGGCGTCTGAGGGGGCGTGGTTGGGGATGGGGGTGTCATCGTTGACCATCCACGACTTACCACAAATGAATCGTATGTCGCTTCATGTAAACAATCGATAAAAAAAGTCAACCTTCTCCCACACCTGGCTTCGCAATACATGCCACAATATATCGTTAACACTGTGCGGGGTGTCCGACGGCGGTTTGCTTCCGCCTCCACGTTGCTACGCCGTCACAACAGAAGGCGCCGGCGGTGGGGGCGGGGTGCGGTGGCGACGCGAGCCAGCGGTGCCAAGTCGTCCTCATTACTGTCCGGCAGGCGCCAGCCATGGCGCGCACCCTGCGAGATACACTGAAGTCGTTCGCGTCGAACACGTCGCTGCACGGCGTGGCCAGAACGTGCCGGCCGAGTCACCCGACAGTGCGGCTCTTCTGGGCCGGTGTCACCATGGCCATGCTGGCCGCCAGCATCTACCTCGGTGAGCAACAGTTTCTATCGAGCTCATGTTATGCGGTGTGTACATATGACAAACCGTGTACTATATATTTTCATTGCATATGCATATATATATATATATATATATATATATATATATATATATATATATATATATATATATATATATATATATATATATATATATATATATATATATATATATATATATATATATATATATATATATATATATATATATATGTTGGTGTGTGAGTGTGTGTGTGTGTGTGTGTGTGTGTGTGTGTGTGTGTGTGTGTGTGCGTGTTTGTGTGTGTGTGTGTATGTGTGGGTATGTATGTGTATGTGTTTATTCGGGCAGATCGAACAATAAATGATTCGTGCTGACACGGGACGAGGGAGTCTCTGCCATTATTGGCACACGCTAAATGATAACCAAAGTTATGGAGGGCTTGCTGTAGGATCAAGACCACCGGCGGGGTCACTTTTTAATTTAAGGAAGAAGTGTAGCTTTTCGCATAGCTTTGGCGAGAGGTATTCCAGCAAAGCATATCTATGGGCACCAGCTATCTATGGGCTCTCATTGCACCACCGACAATCACTTCCGGTGTTAGCGGCCGGCAGCCGGCACGACGCCAACGGAGACTGCAACGCCACAGGAAGCGGAAATTGGAGACTTTAGAGCTTCGCCGCGGTTTGGGTTTTCCTCCTGTTAAACCTGCAAAATGCATGGATTGTTTATATGTCCCTACCTCTTCTCCTTCCCCATTTACATTTTGGTATAAAAACCGAATCTGCTTCGGTGAACTGCTAGTGTTTATGCGTCTGCGTGTGGTGGGCTCAGTCCACTGTGGACGTGTCGCACCTAGGATTCGTGAGTCACATATGTAAGTGTGTTGTACTCGTAGACACTCAAGACAATTAACTCGGGCATACCCATGACTAGTTTAGTAATCCATAGAATGCAACGGGCTTTTGAATATACTTGTTTTCTTCTTCGGTCTGTGAGTCTTCAAATGAGGGTACTTGTACCTTCGTCACGCTCCCGTCCTTCAGTTGTCAACATCCTTAATATTTTCCGAAATCTTCTACGCTTCCATTTTTGCTCAACAATCGTAAAAGCTTCGAACTGATTGCCGTGGAAATGTTACCTCGGCAACACATACCAATGTGGAGTCGAATGGCCAGGGAATTGTGCAGACGGTAATTTAGCAGTGGTGGGACAGGGGCTTGGATTTGCTCAAAGTGTTAACTCTAGCCATGGGTAGCGCTTTGGTGTGAACAGATTGTGCTTCAGCACCAGCTACGCTTTGTTGAATACTATTTTGTCTAAGTAGATTATACTTCGTTTTAATTAAAAAATACATCGGGAACCTCATGAATAATAGTTCACCAGTGGAACCTTATTAGACGTGCAAGAATACCTATTATATGTATTTAAGCATAATTCCACCGGAGGTGTACACACGAGTGGAGTTTTGAATTATAATGCGGGGCGTGGGGTGGGGTAGGGCTGATACTGTCCGTAATGTTAAGATTGGCGGACTAAACGTATTCCAGAGGCTACCTTGCTGATAGACTGTCGAATGCATCATGACTTGGTAAGAAATTGTTGCGAGAGCTCAGACCAGAATGGAAGGTGCTTGTGTCCATTGAAATAGAAGAGGAACATCACCCGTCGGCATATGGGATCACCGAAGTCGTCAGCACCGTCAGATGTAAACATTTGCCCCAAATATGCAGTCAGAGTACTGAAAAATGTCCATTCGGAATGCAAGCTAATGACTAATCCAGCACAACGAAATGGAGAAATACAAGTATCGAGCAACTCAGCAGCTCACCAGGTAGACAATTTAACATTTTGTAGTGCCCAATTACAGAAGTTCGTGTTCATTTGAGAAATGTCCTACACACCTTGGGCATGGCGACGAATCGTGAGAACTATGCCAACCAGTATACCACCGTGCCAATGTCTGTCTACCAGTGTACGGCCACGATGAACGACCACTATCTATCAGTACATATGTACCCTCCAGTTGACAGCGACGAAGAAGAGCTACACTGGCATGTGCTATGTAATGACTGGTCGGTGAATGATTCCAGGAATAAAAACAACGGGCGCTTACCTTGTAGAGCGTGAAGATGTCACCAAGATCTCGATAACCTCCAGTCCATATGGCCTACAACTGCCCACCATCACCATTTGTCCGTTGAGAACTCCAGTGAAGCTGGCGACTTTGCGAGGTACGATGTTTTGTCCGTACAACTACAGGGGATTCGTGCTCATGGTTCCTACTGACTAGCGGCCATCCAAGGCTGCGGTAATTGTCGTGTTTTGAGTCAGAGGCGTAGCAAGGAGATCTGCTAATGAGGGGAGCAAACGTTTTTTTATCGCGTGCTGACTATGCTCCGGCCCAGAACCAGAATCTTACCATCACAAAAATTCACATTGTCACTCTTAGGAAATACAACTGTCTCTTCTCCGCTCTACGACCACCCGCTGGTATGCCATTAGCTTAACCCGCGCACTTCCGGGGGAGGGGGCAGATATCTGCCCCCTCCGGTTTTTAACTCATTTGCCGCCAAACTAAACGGGTGAACAAGGACAAACCTCGCATAGCTGATCATTGGTCTTTTCCGCATATCCTCATGCATTTTAAATCCTGGGTCATCTCAGGTCAGGTCACCAGGTCGGGCGAAGTAACCCAACTACACTCGGAGTTCTAGGTGGCATACCTTCCACAATAATTGGGCGATTATTTCAAACTTATAACACGTCATGGTCTCATCAGGGACCATAATATGTATATCGTTTTTTTCATAGCATCGACCTTGGGTCAGGTCGCGGCCATGGCTTACCCATTATAGGGCTATGGTAAAATATACAAATGTTTCCTGCTTACATATTTGCGCTCGGAATGATCTCACAACGGTTGTAACATGTAGATGGAAGCTATGCTCAATGCTACCGCTGACATTTTTGTTCAGTGACCTCACCAAGGTCTCTGAGGTCTCCTGAGATCACTATACGTTTCTGCGCATTATATCGCACTGCATTGAGCTAGAAGGTTGAAATTACCTTCATTTTGCTTGTATCGCCCAGACGTGTCGATTGATATCCTGCATGACCTCTCTAGTTGACTTCATGACCTTGACCTGAGGTCATGACTTCAGGACCTTGACCTGACTTTCCGTTGACCTGACCTTAAATTACACCGCCCATTGTCGGTAGCGCATTTCAAGGACTGTCGAATAGCGTTCGCCGTTTGTTTCTATCTGTTACAGGTCGTGAAATATGTCAATATCTGAGTCCCACCTGATCTGGTCGAATTTGACCTATGATGACCCAGTGACCTGACTGTTGACCTGAGCGAAAAAATGACCGAAACACTTTCGATAAAGCCTATCATCAGCTATCCAACGCCGTTTTCCGTTTGTCGCTAGCTAGCATAGTTCTAGGGATCTTAGGGGGGCAGACATCTGCCCCCCGGACATGCGAAGTTGGCGCGGACCTCCGGACGTGCGAGTGTTAAATGCATAGTTTGCCAGAAGAACAACATGCATTGCCACTTTTCTGTGGCATCTAATCCACTCACGATGTGCCAACTTACCAGCCAGAAACGTGGAACTCACTCACTATGAGATGGCAGGTGTCGGGATGTAATTTCAAGGTCAATGCCTCGTCCCAGCCGGCGCCCGCGTTGTGTAGCGATGGAAACATTAAATATGGGGAACAATTGTAATTTTAAGCACCCTTTATTTGCATAATGTACTGCTCAGACCATATTAGATCACCTCATGAACATAGATTGGCCGGTCAAAGTCTTAATCAGTTAACTTTGGCCTTCATCTTACCCTAGAGTACATTGCAATGCAATGAAATTGCAAATGTGTCAAGCCAAGTTCATAGACTAAGCCAATCGATATTCCACGGCAGGATATGGAAATAAATGGTGCTGTTGATTGCGGGAAATACATTTGCCGTCGTTTGTATAGTTCGATTAGCTTTGTGATTACTTGACTGGTCCATATTACTCCCCCATGCATAGGCGGCGCATTTGTATGATGCCGTCATGAATCCTATGTGCAAGATGAATATGTGTTGCATTCAAATGCATTTGTGACATTCCAATGTAATTTATTTATTCGTGACGAGTAATAGAAATCTACATAGAAATTCCTCTTGGGACGGAATTTAGTTGGTAAATGTGCATGCCTTAGCTATATGGAATCGGCAGTGGTATAAAGTTTCATCTTCCCAAAACCCACCCAATACATATCAGTTTGCTAAGCAGCATGCTCTCAATCTACGCCAGAATGCCGCTCTTGATTCCCATCTACCATCATTATTCACTTGGTTGCATTGAGATAATCCTACTTCAATTTAGAATCAACTTGCAACGAACAAGCGATTCATGCACTTCAAAACCCTTCGGACATTCTACATGCCGCGCACTGACAACGAGGTTGAACTTCGAACTACTTAACACGCGCCCTGGAAGGGAGGAGGGAGGAAATCCACCCACCCCTCCGGTTTTTCGTACATAACTCTAGATTTTGCCGGCCGATATACGCCATTGTTTGCGTACCTTTTTCGAAAGGACCGTCGCGTTGTTAAAAGGACGAAAATCGGAAATCCTCCGAAACCTTTTCGAGTTAGAGGCCGTAAAAAAAAATTGCAGTGCCAGACCACAAAAACTCGGCGCCGATGCGCTTCCCGTATATTGGGAAGAGAGAAGTGTTTTTGGGAACACTAGTGACTCGTTTGATGTATATTGTTATGCTGCATAGTTTCACAGTCACGCAGGTCACCGGGGTCAAGTCAGGTCAGGTTCATGACGTGTTACTTGAACCAAACTTGGTCAACTGGAATGTTGTCATAAGTACAAATGTCTGTCATGCAATTTATGTCACATTGCATGTCAATTCCTAGACATCCTGAAAACTACTGTTTGTCATTGTGTACGTTTTCAAACGTTTTCATATTTTTTTTCATGTGCTTCACTCCTTTCTTTGCGAAGCCGAATGCGCTGAGTCGCCCAAAGAAGCAGTCGGGATGGGGGGCGGGGGTGGCCGGTTCCGGGAACTGGAGCAGGTAATGACCTGATAAAGTGCTGCTATATAGGTTACCTGAGGTCAAATGCCGGATATAACATTTGTATTGCATCATTAGTAATGTCCAAAGCATCATTGATACCCATTTTGGAGCATTTAAACACAATCACAGCGATCCATAACAATGATAAATAAAGCCACGCAAAACCAGACAATTTTGATATTTTTACCAAATTTGACCTTCAAAATATTAACCTAAGGTCATACAATGTACACAAAATAGAGTTCACTACAGTACCTATCAACCCTGCGAATTTTGTTGCACCAGCTTTAACACGTGCCCTGAAGGGCCTCTGAGAATTACGCGCACTGGTGGGGGTTGGGGACAGATTCCGCCTCCATAAGATCTCGGCGCCTATCAAAGCTGGAGCAACGAAATTCTCAAGGTGGATGGGTACTATAAAGAACTCTATTTTGCGCGAAGTACATGACCTTCGGTCAATATCTTTCGAAGACAAATGAGGTCAAGATGTCAAACTTTTATGGTTTTGGGTGGCTTGGCTTGTCATTGTTATGGATCGCTGTGATTGTGTTTTAATGCCCAAAAATGGACGTCAATGATGTTTTGGATATTACTAACGATACAATACAGATGTTAAACCGGGAATTTGACCTCAGGTACCTTTAATTAACATGCAATGTGACATCAATCACATGACAGTCCTTTGCATTCATGACAACATTCCAGTTGACCAAGTTTGGTTCCATTAACCTGCCATGAAATTGACTTGACTTCACCTCGGTGACCTAACATGACTTTGTAACTATAAAGCATAACAATATACATCAAACATGTCGTTGGTGTTGCCAAGAACACTTCCCTTTTGTCAATATACGGGAAGCACATCAGGGTCGATTTTTGTTGTCTGGCGCGTATAAATTTGTGTTTTAATTTAACAACCCCTAACTCGAAAACTTCTCGGCCAATTTTCGATTTTGTTTTAAACAACGCATCAGTCATTTCCAAGTAGGTACACAAGCAATGGCGTAGATTACCCGGTAAAATATGGAGTTATGTACAAAAAACCGGAGGGGTGGGAGGATTTCACCCCCTCCAGGGCGCGTGTTAATAGGAGCCGAGATCTTAGGGGTGGGAGGGGTGGGAGTGGAATTCACCCCCACCTCGAGTGCGCGTAATTTTCGGAGGCCTTCCAGGGTGCGTGTTAATGGCCATACTCGCAGTTGACAATGGCCAACCAATACAACCGACTCAGCTATAACGGCATTGTACTTTTACTACCTGTCACGAGAAATCATAAGCTATGATTTAGTTGCATGCACAAATGAACATTAAGTAGGCTTACGAATAAAGTTGAGAAGAAAACAAATGAGCCTTGGTTGCGTTTTTGCTTACACCGAACATTTGTATGCAAGTCGACATCATACTTACGATTTACTATGTCCACTTCCAATTGCTCTCGCTCTCGCTTTTGCTTCCTCTTTCTCTCTCTCTTGCTCTCTTCCTCTCTTTCTCTCTCTCCCTCTCTCTCTCTCTCTCTCTCTCTCTCTCTCTCTCTCTCTCTCTCTCTCTCTCTCTCTCTCTCTCTCTCTCTCTCTCTGTCTTCCTTTCTCTGGTCTTTCACAGAGTTGGGAATCAGCCAGGACTTGGTGACCTACCTGCTGACAATGGCCGACGATTACGACCGGCTCAACACCAGGATCACACAGAACGCTACGCATCTGATGCAGCTGGAGGCACAGCTCCAATACGTGCTCGCTGGCAACATGACAGCATTCCAACTCCTCGAGTACATCTCACCAAAGTAGGTGTGCACGCAACACGGCTAAACTGCATGTGAGCTTGCACGCATGTTTCCGCACCTCTGCTGCTGCCGCCAGTGCACCATCGGTAATCTGAATAAACCTCTCAATACAACTGCCCGCATACTACGATGTCAACTGCCATCCGCAGGGGCATAGCAACTACACATTGGTGGCCACAAACTTGGCAAGAGGATGCGAGAGTGCACAGAGTGGTTCACCTTGCAGACTCTATGATGTGAGCCGTTCCCGCAGCGAGGATATTCCTAAGGAGGGAGCGGACCAAGAATAGATTGGAACGAAACATACACAAGTTTCGGCCTGCGAAGCGCGCCGAAAATGTATGCCTTTGCGCAGGGGTAAACGAAGTGTCCCGCCTGTCACCTACAGAATATCGAACACGATCAGGCTGTCACATGTTGATGGCTCACAGTAAGACCCGTGCGCATGGGTGCGAGCGCGAAATGTCGACGTTGGTGCTGAAATGGAACAAAGAGGAATGCTTTAGTCTATATATGATCTTCAATTTGGCATTCAATCACTATTATCTGAACATCCAGCACTATGGGTAACTACAAGCTGATGTTAGACACTCGCAACTCCGTGCACTGATAGAGGCTGAAGACACTGATTTGGTGATCATGAGTGATATGAGATGTAGCGAAATATAGAAGTGAGCATATCTGCATTATTTTTGCTCTGTGTTCACAAAGACATAAAAAACATAAAAGCATGAAAGATTAGTGCAGCTATGAGCCACAAGGGACCTTCTTGGTTGCACTCTGTACACCCAACCAGTTGCCCACCAAATCCGTCTATCAGCCCTCTCTGTAATACTGAAAAGCAAGCCCTCTATTCTTATAGAGTGCTTTGCTTAAATTATAGAGGGCTGTTTTTAAAGACGTTCAATGTGCTGCTACTTACAATGGTTTCTGGCGGCTGGTTCCAGTGTTCTACTACCCTGTTGGTGAAGCATGACTGTCGTCTTAACCTTGTTCTGCTGTGGTTAACTTTAATCTTGAATTGATGACCTCTAATTGCATCATTTCTATTCAATTCAAACATTTCCCCAAGATATCCCCTCTCCAGACCATGGACAAATTTAAAGACCTCGATGAGATCCCCTCTCAGCCTTCTATATCTAAGTGAAAACATACTCAACATCTTCAATCTTTCCGCATATGCCAGGTTGCTTATACTATTAACCATTTTTGTAGCCCTCTTTTTTACTCTCTCTAAAAGCCAACAATATTTTTCATTGCTAGGAGACCAAGCTTGGATGCAGTATTCCAAATGTGGCCTGACATATGCACAGTAAGGCTTCCTGAAGACTTCCTCACTTCTGTATGATACATTCCTATTTATTGCCCCAAGCATTCTCAGTGCCTTCTACCTGGCTACCTGGCTAGAATAACACCTAAATCTATCTCCTGTTGAGTCACTGATAGCACTTGGCCACCCATCAAGTATGGAGCCTTCATATGCTGCTTACCTACATCTATGATTTTGCACTTATCGATATTAAATTTCATTTGCTATTCTTCGGTCCACTTCACAAGTTCGTCTAGACATAAAGACATAAAGACATAAAATATTAGTGCAACTATGAGCCACAAGGGCCCTTCTTGGTTGCACTCTGTACACTGAACCAGTTGCACACCAAAACTGTTAATCAGCCCTCCCTGTAATACTGAAAAGCAAGCCCTATATTCTTATAATGATTGTCTATGCTGTTTTTAAAGATGTTCAATGTGCTGCTACTGACGATGTTTTCTGGCAGCTGGTTCCAGTGTTCCACTACCCTGTTGGTGAAGAAAGTTTGCCTTAACCTTGTTCTGCTGTGGTTAACTTTAATTTTGAATTTATGACCTCTAATTGCATCATTTCTGTTAAATTCAAACATTTCCCCAAGGTATCCCCTCTCCAGACCATTTACAAATTTAAAGACCTCGATGAGATCTCCTCTCAGCCTTCTATATCTAAGTGAAAACATATTCCATTTCTTCAATCTTTCCTCATATGCCAGGTTGCTTATGCCATTAACCATTTTTGTAGCCCTCTTTTGTACTCTCTCCAAAAGCCAACAATCTTTTTCATAGCTAGGAGACCAAGCTTGGATGCAGTATTCCAAATGTGGCCTGACGTATGCACAGTAAAGCTTCCTGATCACTTCCTCACTTCTGTATGATACATTCCTATTTATTGCCCCGAGCATTCTCAGTGCCTTCTTCCTGGCTTCCTTGGTCTGTTCTGATGCCCCCAGTTTTGTGTTTAGAATAACACCTAAATCCTTCTCCTGTTGAGTCACTGATAGCACTTGGCCACCCATCAAGTATGGAGCCTTCATATGCTGCTTACCTACATGCATGATTTTGCACTTATCAAAGTTAAATTTCATTTGCCATTCTTCGGACCACTTCACGAGTTCGTCTAAGTCTTTTTGCAGCGAGATATGCTCATCCTGACCTGTTATTGCTCTAAAGACCTTCAAATCATCCGCAAATTTCAAAACTTTACTGCTTAGGCCACTTTCAATGTTATTTACAAATATAATGAACAGTAATGACCCTAGTACTGACCCCTGGGGGACTCCACTAAGAACATTTTGCCATGATGACTTTGTACCATTTAGCATCACTCTTTGCTGTCTATCTGAAAGCCACAACTCTATCCATTTTAAGATGCTACCTGCAATACCATGGGACTGAAGCTGTATCATTAACCGTTTATGGGGTACCTTGTCAAAGGCCTTACTAAAGTCAAGATATGCTACATCAACCTGATTTCCCTGATCAAATTGTTCTGTGGCGAAGTTCAAAAAGTCCAAGAAGTTTGTGAGACACGATCGTCCTTTTCTAAACCCATGTTGAGTATTTTTAATCAATCTGCTACCTTCCAGATAACTAACTATTCTATCCTTGATAATTGATTCGAGTACCTTGCATACTAGGGATGTGAGACTTATTGGCCTACTACATTTACATTTGCCCTTTTCCAATCGGTTGGAATTTCATTATGTGAAACTGATCTACAAAATATTATACTAAGTGGAAATGCCAGTTCCTTTTCAGTTTCCCGCAACACCCTAGCATAAATTTCATCAGGTCCTGCTGCCTTATTTTGCTTTATTTTCCTGATATGATTGTAAACAACATCACTATCAATGAAATCAACATCATTTGTCAAATCCCATGTCACTGAACTATGGTGTATGGTCGGCAGATTGGTCATATCTTCCAATGTAAACACTGATTTGAACTGCTTGCTCAGCTCCTCAACCATCTCACTATCCTCACCCAATGGAGTCCCGTTTACTTCCAGTGGACCAATTGTGCTAGAAACTTTACTCAGCTTGTAGAAACTAAAGAACTTTTTACTGTCCCCATTACAGTTTCTAGCTAAATCCAGTTCTTTTGCTCGCTTTGCTGCTCTGGTTTTTTGCTTCACAGTGTCTCTAGCTTTTCGATACGCCTTTAGATTAACGACATTTGAGGCTTCTTTAAAAACTCTAAATGCAGTTTTCTTAGCCTTAATTGTTTTTATGACGTCTGGTGTAAGCCATGCTGGCTTTCCTACCCTTCTTTTGCGTCTTTGCTTTTGGGGGACATGTCTAATCTGAGTTTCCTTCAAGTAAGATTTGAACTTTTCCCACATTTCACAGGCATTTAAATTGGAGAATTCTTCTTCCCATCTGATGGCACTTAAAGCCGCTCTCATGCCGTTAAAGTCTGCTCTGTTGAAATTTGGAACCATTACCAAATTATCCTTGATAATTTCCCGTACATGTGCCTTGAATCTAACTATGTTATGGTCACTTTTTCCCAGAGTTTCGCCTACAGTCAAGTCTTGAACCAAGTCACTTAAATCCGAGAATACAAGGTCCAAGAATGAACCATGCCTGGTAGGTTCCGATACAAACTGGTGTAAGAACAGGTCCTCTTCAAGGCATTTCCTAAACATTTTGCATGATGGGGTGCCAACACCAGCATTTTCATAACCTTTTAGATTAAAGTCACCGAGAATAAGGCACTTCCTCTTAAAGTTTCTACTGATTTCCTCACAAATCACCTTGTCAAGCTCCAGTTGCTGAGAATTTGGCAGGGTTCCTGATCGGTAGAAAGCTCCTATCCTAAGAGTATTGCTGTTGCCTTTTCCCACAGTGACATCAAGCCAAATGGACTCCACAGACACATTTTTATTCCCACCTGCTACTTTTTGAGAACTGAATAAGCTATTTATATAGAGCATTACACCACCCCCTTTCATTGCTGGACCCCTACTGCACGAAAACATATTGTATCCCTGGATCTCATAGTCCTGTAAGTTATCTCCAAAATACCCTTCACTGACCCATGCCTCCGTAATGCAAACAAAATCCGGTTCCTCCTCAGCAACATAACACTTGAACTCATCAAATTTGGAACGGATACTCTGAGCATTAAACATCATACACTTAACGAATGCTCCATAACCACCTTTAGCTTTTTCATATTGAGGAGTTCTTTTGTCACTAGATGAACTATAACTCTGTCTCCTTGAACTCCTTGAACTCTGTCCCTATTTGCAGACTTTGAGGTTCTATTGCCTTGGCTGACACTATTGGAATATTCCTGAGTTGGCAATGCAATGTGATCCCTCCCCACCCCATTTCCTAGTTTCCCTGAAGGACATGCTCGTATACTTTGCCTAACACATGGACCCCCTTCTCAGAAAAGTGCAGGCCATCCCTCTGATAGAGGTCCCACGATGCATAGAACCTGCTCCACTCGTCTACAAATGTAAAACCTAGCTCATGGCAGAGCTTTCCTACCCTGGCGTTAGCTGCCAGTGCCCTAGAGCTCCACTCAGGGGAGGCTCTAGCCCTAGGCAAAATTCCTGTTATAATGACTCTATTGGTACCCTTCAGGGTGGCCAGAAGGGCCCTGTACTCCCGCAGAAGCTCCTCACTCCTAGTCTGCCCTATGTTATTTACCCCTACATGCACTATGACTGTGTTAAACTGGTGATCACTGGTGACCTGTGCCACCGCAGGTACCAGGTCCTTCACCTTGGCACCAGGCCTGGTGATGCACCTCCTGTCCCTCCTACCTTTACAAAATACCCGCTCTAAATATCGCACACGAGAGTCTCCTATGACCAGCACTGACTCCTTACTACTGCTATCCTGGGGGCAGTCATCCAATGCCTGGAACATATTTGTTGTTACTATACCTGCCCGCTGGGTCGGTTGGCTAGACTTCCTCCCGCTCCTACCACCTGCCACCTGCCACTCACTAACCTTTTCCTTAGGTTCGTGTCTCCAAATCCTCCACCCCCTGACCTCATGCCACTTCCCCTCCTGTGACCTACCAGAACTACCCCTCCTCTGTTCACTATTAAAACTCCCCTCCTGAGAGATCCCAGCCACCTCCACAGTAGGGGAAGCCTCAGCTACCTGGTGGCCTGCGACCACCTGGGCATATGACGTCCCTGCTACGGAGTGACCCCTTGTTGCTTTATCTTGCCTACCCTGTGCATCAAGGGCTGCCTTGAGATTGGAAACCTCTGCCTTAAGGGCCCTAATTTCTTCCTCTAGTGCCTGCATCCTGGTCGAAACCATCCTAAACGCTGCAGCTTATGCCTTAGATTTAGATTCAAATTAACTCGCTAAACAACCGACAAACAAGCTAACTATCATTCACTATAAATCGCTACCTCCTATACTGTCAGTGTATTATCTGAGTGCCTCAAGAAAAGGAGAAACTATTAAACAATTGTTTGTTTGTTTGTTTGTTTTTTTTTAATTAAATAAATACACAAGATGTCTAATCTAATTTTCTTCAACACAAGGATGACTTATGGCTAGACAGAAAAATGAACAGTCACACAGCACTTATGAATACACCCAACTTACTGCTAATTAAATTATCTTAAACTTCAACACCAAACACACTATGCACACCAAAAAATAAATAAAGTATGTTAGGATAGTATCAATGTTGTCTAATGTACTTGTGAAATATACACACTTGTAATGTCTCCTACTACAGAAATCGAACCGTCGAGAACACGCCGAAAGCAAAGATGGCGCACATCACTTATGAATACCCCCAACTTACTACTAATTAAACTATCTTAAACTTCAACACCAAACACCCTATGCACACCAAAAAATAAATAAAGTATGTTAGGATAGTATGAATGTTGTCTAATGTACTTATGAGATCTACACACTTGTAATATCTCCTACTACAGAAATCGAAGCCTCGAGAACACGCCGAAAGCAAAGATGGTGCACACGGTAGCGTCGCTAGGTTAATATAATATGGTTTGCGTGCTACGAAAATGCTTATAAGATAAAAACTAATGAAATATAATCACAGAAGTAATTGCTAAACACCTATACACAGCTTAGACTAAAGTACTGCCCAGTTCTGCAACGACTTATCTGGAAACCTGGAGCTCCAGCGGCGAACCTCCTTCCACCTTGAGACCTGGCGGCAAACTGTCTAACTGTCTAAGTCCTTTTGCAGCGAGATATGCTCATTTTGACCTGTTACTGCCCTAAAAACTTTCAAATCATCCGCAAATTTCAAAACCTTACTGCTTAGGCCACTTTCAATATTATTTACAAACATAATGAACAGTAATGGCCCCAGTACTTGTCATGATGACTTTGTACCATTTAGCAGCACTCTTTGCTGTCTATCTGAAAGCCACAACCCTATCCATTGTAAGATGCTACTTGCAATACCATGGCCTGAAGCTGTATCATTAACCGTGTATGGGGTAGCTTGTCAAATGCCCTACTAAAGACAAGATATACTACATTAACCTGATTTCCCTGATCAAATTGTTCTGTGGCAAAGTTAAAATAGTCCAAGAGATTTGTGAGGCATGATCGCCCTTTCCTAAACCCATGTTGAGTATCTTGAAAGAATCTGTTTCCTTCCAGATAACTAACTATTATATCCGTGATAAGTTATTCGAGTACCTTGCAGACTAGGGATGTGAGACTTACTGGCCTATAGTTTTCAACTTTTCCTCTTTCTCCTTTCTTGAAAGTAGGAACTACATTTGCCCTTTTCCAATCTGTTTGAATTTCATTTTGTGAAACAGATCTACGAAATATTACACTAAGTGGAATTGCCAGTTCCTTTTTCAGCTTCCCGTAATACCCTAGCATAAATTTCATCAGGTCCTGCTGCCTTGTTTGGCTTTATTTTCCTGATATGATTGAAAACAACATCACTATCAATGAAATCAACATCATTTATCCGAGCACATGTCACTGAACTATGGTGTACGGTCGGCAGATTGGGCATATCTTCCAATGTAAACACTGATTTAAACTGCTTGCTCAGCTCCTCAACCATCCCAGTATCCTCACCCAATATAGTTTCATTTACTTCCAGTGGACGAATTGTGCCAGAAACTTTACTCAGCTTGTAGAAACTAAAAATACTGTTTGCTGTCCCCATTATAGTTCCTAGCTAAATCCAGTTCTTTTGATCGCTTTGCTGCTCTGGTTTTTTGCTTCAGTGTCCCTAGCTTTTCGATACGCCTTTAGATTTACGATATTTGAAGCTTCCTTAAGCACTCTAAATGCAGCTTTCGTAACCTTAATTGCTTTTATCATGTCTGGTGTTAGCCTATCTAGGCTTTCCTATCCTTCTTCCGCGTGTTTGCTTTTGGGGGATATGTCTAATCTTTCTTTCAGGTAAGATTTGAACTTTTCCCACATTTCGCAGGCGTTTAAATTGGAGAATTCTTCTTCCCATCTCATGGCACTTAAAGCCGCACTCATGCAGTCAAAGCCTGCTCTGTTGAAATTTGGAACCTCTACCAAGTTATCCTTAATAGTTTCCACAACATGTGCCTTGAATCTAACTATGTTATGATCACTTCTTCCCAGAGTTTCTCCTACAGTCGTCTTGAACCAAGTCACTTAAATATGAGAATACAAGGTCCAAGAGTAAGCAATGCCTGATGGCTTCCGATCCAAACTGGTGTAGGAACAGGTCCTCTTCAAGGCGTTTCCTAAACATTTTGCATGATGGGGAGCAAACACCAACATTTTCAGATACTTTTAGATTAAAGTCACCAATAATGAGACACTTCCTCCGAAAGGTTCTACTGATTTTCTCACAAATCACCTTGTCAAGCTCCAGTTGCTGAAAATGTGGCAGGGTTCCTGATCGGTAGAAAGCTCCTACCTTCAGTGTATTGCTGTTGCCTTTTCCCACAGCGACATCAAGCTAAATGGACTCAACAGACACATTTTTATCCCCACCTGCTACTTTTTGAGAACTGGATAAGATATTCAAATAGAGCATTACACCACCCCCTTTCACTGCTGGACCCATATTGCACGAAAACATATTATATCCCTGGATCTCATAATCCTGCAAGTTATCTCCAAAATACCCCTCACTGACCCATGCCTCCGTAATCCAAACAACATCTGGTTCCTCCTCAGCAACATAACACTTGAATTCATCAAAATTGGATCGAATATTCTGAGCATTAACACGCGCCCTGGAGGGCCTCTGAAAATAACGCGCACTGGAGAGGGGGCGGATTCCGCCCCCTATGATCTCAGCTCCTATGAAGGCTAGAGCAAAGAAATTCACAGGGTGGATGGGCACGATAGTGAAATCTATTGTGTGCAAAGCTTATGACCTTAGGTCAATATCTTCAAGGTCAAATGAGGTCAAAATAGCAAAATGTTCTGGTTTTGCGTGGCTTGGGTTGTCATTGTTATGGATCGCTGTGGTTTTCTTTAAATGCTCCAAAATCGGCATTAATGATGTTTTGGACATTAATACTGATGCAATACAGATGTCATATCCGCCATTTGACCTCAGGTCACCTATATAGGAGCACTTTATTAGGTCATTACCTGCTCAAGTTACCGGAACCGGGCTTCCATCCCGACTGCTTCGTTGGGCGGCTCGGCACAATCGGCTTCGGAAATAAAGGAGTGAAATACATGAATAAAGGATGGAAATGCTTAGGCACACAATGACAAATAGTATATTTCGGGATGTGTAGGGAGTAACATGTAAAGTGAAATCAATCGCATGCCAGTCATTTGCATTTATAACATATTCAAGCTCACCAAGTTTGATTCCATTAGCCTGTCATGAACTTGATCTGACTTGACCTCGGTGACCTAACATGACCTTTAAATTATATATCATAACAATATGCATCAAACAAGTCGCTAGTGTTGTCAAGAACACTTCCCTTTTGCCAATAGGCGGGAAGCGCATCAGCGCCGATTTTTGTGGTCTGGCGCGGCGAATTGTTTTTACTTTAACCGCCCCTAACATAAAAACTTTTCGGCCGATTTTCATTTGTCTTGCTTTAAACAATGCGCCTGCCATTTCGAAGCAGGTACGCATAAATATGGCGTATATCGGCCGATACAATATGGAGTTATGTACGAGAAATCGGAAGGGTTGGCGGGTTTTGCCATCCCCCTCCAGGGCGTGTGTTAACCTATCATGAACTTGACCTGACATGACCTCGGGGACTTGACATGATTTTGAAACAATGTAGCATGACAATGTACATGAAACAAGTCGCTAGTTTTGCCAAGAACACTTCCTTTTTGCTAATATACGGGAAGCACATCAGCGCCGATATTTGTGGTCTGGCGCTGATAATATTTTTTGACTTTAGCGACCCCTAACTCGAAAGATTTTCGCTCGATTTTCATTTTTCTTACTTTAAACAACGCGCCGGTCATTTATTGGCAGGTACACAAACAATGGCGTATATCGGCTTACTCGGCTTACTAAACTCTGGAGTTATCTACGAAAAACCGGAGGGGTGGGCGGATTTCGCCCCCCTCCAGGGCGCGTGTTAAGCATCATACACTTAACATATGCTCCATAACCACCTTTGGCTTTTCATGCTGAGGAGTTCTTTTATCACTGGATGAACTACCACTCTGCCTCCTTGAACTACTGCTGTCCCTATTTGCTGACTTTGAGGTTCTATTGCCTTGGCTGACACTATTGGAATATCCCCGAGGTGGTAATGTAATTTTATCCTTCCCCACCCCATTTCCTGGTTTCCCTGCAGGACATGCTCATACACTTTGTCTAACACATGAACCCCCTTCTCGGAGAAGTGCAGGCCATCCCTCTGATAAAGGTCCTAGGATCCATAAAGCCTGCACCACTCATCAAAAAATGTGAAACGTAATTCATGGCATAGCTTACCTACCCTGGCATTGGCTGCCAGTGCCCTAGAGCTCCACTCAGGGGAGGCGCCAGCCCTATGTTCATGGCGCACTCACTTCAGAAGAATAAGATGAACCACATACTGGCCACATGGGTGTTGCTTTGTGTGACCTGGGTGGGGGGACTTGCAACCCCACCCACCTCACCCAATGTTGGTTGTGCCCAAACCGAATACTTTCAACTTTTAACATGGGTCCTTATGTAGCTCTACTAATCCATTTTGGCATGCCCATGCCTGCATGTATTGTGCCCCTCAGATCATTTTCAGAAACCTACACATACGGCAGATCAACAGAGCACACATATATGAAACATCGACATTGGCATTGTACATGAATTTGTCAACTTGCTTGTGTTTGAGCAAGAAGAACAAGGAGATAGAGTAAACCCGGCCAGGTTATGTTAGGTATTAACACGCGCCCTGGAGGGCATCTGTGAAAATGCGCGCACTGGAGGTGGGGCTGGGGGCGGATTCCGCTCCCCTAAAATTTCGACTCCTATCAAAGCTGGAGCAAGGAAATTCGCAGGGTGGATGGGTACGGTAATAAACTCTATTTTGTGCAGATTTCATGGCCTTAGGTCGAAAGCTTCGAGGTCAAATGAGGTCAAAATGCCAAACTTTTGTGGTTTTGCGTAACTTGGCTTGTTACTGTTATGGATCGTTGTACTTGTGCTTAAGTGCTCAAAAACGGACATAAATGATGTTTTGGACTTTACTATTGATGTAATACAGATGTTAGACCCGGCATTTGACCTCAGGTCACGTATATAACAGCACTTTATCAGGTCATTACCTGCTCTAGTTACCGAAACCGGGCCGCCCGCTCGACTACTCCGACAAAAATGACAAACACTTATTTGTTTACTTATTTATGTATTTATTTATTTATTTCACAATACATGCCCTCCACGTGCAGTGGCTTTAATGGACAGTCTGGGTATAACTCACTGATATTTACAAAGGAAGGACTTGTGGTCAGTAGTGGGAGCAGATGCGCAACAGACATTCGTACACCAACATAATACAATACCCATATCACTCTGTGCACTACATACACCGTGCTTGCAAGACGAGCTATAAACGAGTGGTTTGGAGAAGTGATAGGAAAGCGATGGCCTAAAGGTGACTTTATAGTGTACACATATCCATTAGGTAAGATTTTGTTTTGTGTGAGCAGTGCTGCTCATGGAGATACGTTAGTGCATGTTTCTTGAAGTTAGACAGCCTCGATATTTTTGTTTCAGGAGGAAGTTTCTTATAGTGGAAGACAGACGAGTAGAGATCTCCTCCGGCCAGCCTCTCTGTGTATGCCAGGCAGGTGCAGCTGGTCGTCTGCACGTGTGTGACGGTTTCGCATATATATAATTAAACATATATGTATATAAATATACATATATATATATATACATATATATAAATGTATATATAATATATATATATATACATATATATATATATATATATATATATATATATATATATATATATATATATATATATATATATATATATATATATATATATATAAAAATATATATATATATATATATATATATATATATATATATATATATATATATATATATATATAAATGTTCCGCCCCGTGATCAGCGTCGTCTGCCACCCCTGATGCCGTGCCTGTCTTGGCGCAGTGTTCATGGGCGTTGCATAGTGACGCGGACGCTCCTCTCGTTTAGTTGCCGGAGCCAATATGCAAGGTGACATCAGTCGCATGACAGTCATTTACATTTATGACAACATTCCAGTTAACCAAGTTTGGTTTCATTAACCTGCCATGAACTTGACCTGAGTTGACCTTGGTGACCTAATATGACTTTGAAACTATTAAGCATTACAATTTACATCAAACAAGTTGTTAGTGTTGCCAAGAACACTTCTATTTTGCAAATATACGGGAAGCGCAACAGCGCCGATTTTTGTTGTCTGGCGCTTATACCGCTTAAACATTTCTTTAGCTTTAACGACCCCTTATTCAAAAAAGATTCGGCAGATTTTCGTTTTTCTTGCTTTAAGCAAGGCGCCGGTCATTTCGAAGCAGGCACGGAAACACTGGCGTATATCGCCCGGTAAAATCTGGAGTTATGTACGAAAACCCGTAGGGGTGGGTGGATTTCGCCCCCCCCCCCATCCAGGGCGCGTGTTACAAAATAGAAGTGCATTATTTCGCTTTCCAGCTAAAAATATGCATTTCTGATGGGAATCCGTGGTCACATCATCTTAATCATGATGATGAACACAGCATTGAAACATGCTGTTCTCCAAATCCAATGACTACTGGAAAATGAAATTTATCAATACAAATTGTATTATCTGGCACTTTAGCACCAGCATCAAGGAAAGAGCGTCATAGTTCATATTTTGCATTGGTTTAAAGTAATTTATGACACGTTTGGTCAATGCAACAAGTCCTGGTGATGACAAAACATTGCTCCGGACCAAAACAAATCAAACTAATGAAAGGAACCAGATGAAGTTATTAAAATAACAAAGCCTCATATTGGAAGAACAAAACTTTTTTTTCATGATAAGGATTGCACAAATCTGCAGTATGGAAACATGGCTGAAATGGTACGTTAGCCTAAGAAACATTGTACATAAATACTGCACCAAAGAAATTTATATGCCTGGGGGACCTCACCCACCCCTCCATAGGCGAAAAGCAGCACCAAAAATTGCACAAAGTTTTATAGTATTTTTTTTTGCACATCAACAAAACATCATCAAGATTGCCATATTTTACACACATGATATTGGCTGGTAGAAATGCATTCAGTCTTAATTGTACTTTCGGCAGCAATGTACTGTGATTGCAACCGGCCTCCTCCATAGGCGGTGTTTTTTTCAGGTAGATAGGTACACCTGTATGCTTTGGCTTCATATGCATTTTAAACGATCTTGCCCGCCCATAAAAATTGCAGCCAGGATAATACCCACAACGCATTATTTCTTGTGATGGTGGTTTCATATTAGCACTCACAACTTGGACACATATAGGAAAGGGGCAATGAGACCCTTTCCAGTGAGAGTTATGTCAGAGAACTCCGGGGCACTGGTTAAGCCCTCGGTCAAATGTCTGCGATTTTGGTGGAATTCATAGATAGGGCGATCGGGTGATTGCTCAAGCAGCAATATCTGCATAAGAATAAGTTCCTCGTCCATGAACCCAACACAACAAGAATTCTGACTTCATCTAAAAAAGAGAAAATGATACGCATGCAAGTGCACATAAAAGTGTAGCTATACTTCTCCGTCAGTGACATCACTCAATTTTGCTTCAAAGAAATGTTAGTGCAGGGTAAAATTTCCCCCTCCTCCACACTGTGAGGGCTGGAAGGTTGTTTGTGTGACTGTGTATGTGTGTGTGTGTGTGTGTGTGTGTGTGTGTGTTTGTGTGTGTGTGTGTTTGTGTTGAATTTGGCCAGCCTACCACTGTATGAATGACATTCTGCTGTTGGAGGCTAAGTTCACGCTTGAAGCCATTTTGCAGCTATTTTTTACTTCTCTTCAAATATAAAATCTGCTACAGGTATTGGAAGGCCACCGGGCGTAAAATTGTTTGAAAGTATTGGGGAGCGATTATACGAATAACATCTGCAGCACAGATAGCGTTTCATGAGCTTGGTCGTTTCGTCGCAGTCACGATTATTCCTGAAATGGTTCAACATCAATCATCATCAAGGTAAGGAGCCCATGCACACAATTCACCTCATTTGAGATTCTTCATGCTCTGCATAACGCTCATTTTATTATCGTGATATGGCATTGTTCGTTTTGTTCGTTGGCTCGCATGCCAACAGGTGCACACCCAATTGTATGTCCCTATGACATTGGTGGCCGTTGGATTTAGAAGCGCAAAGTGTGGAGGGTAGAATATTACGGCTCCAGTGAAATCGCTTCAGGATAAATTTCATGACACTAGGTTAATGCCTCCAGGGCCAAATGAAGTCGGAATTGGCTGTCGCACCACGCTGCGGTTCAACTGTACAGCCGAACCCTCGTGACATTGACCGCCCGGTGGCCGACGACTGGCCGGCGGCCGCTTGTTCGACTTCACACGCCCGCAGTTCCTATATTTACCAACGAATTTGGGAATTTGTATTGTACGGGATGTGATTATCAACTTTGAAGAGTACCCAGATGACATAACCATATCCCCGCCAGTTAACCCGCGTCGTCTTTCCGGTCAAATCCTCACACCCCGTCTCGGGGGAGGGGGGTTGAAGACCCACATCTAAAATCCAAACTAAGCATCGCACGAAAACGAAAGAGGTGTCATCGGAAAGCGCTCGACGAGTAGGGTCCGGGTCCACCCCCAAATCAATTTCCCCAAAAAGTGACGTCACCAGGGGGGGGGGAGGGTAGATTTTCACGAATTTTCACGACTTACATTATGTTTTTGGCTCTGGGGGTTCATTTTGGGGGATATATGAAAAACCAAAATTTATTTGGAATGATAAAATGGCAGCGATATCGACCAGAGCTATATATTTCTCTCTTCTTTTTTTTTTTTGGGGGGGGGGGGTCACCGATACAATATGTTTTTGTTTTTTAATTAAAACATTTTGAATTTTCCAGTTTTCTCTAATTTTCCTATTCCAATGGGTAGAGCAGACCGAAAAACGTTGTTAGAAGTGAACTTTCCCTAACAAAAAATGGTTATTTTAGCCAGAATCCTCTATTTGAGCTGCAATTTGAAAAATACGCAAAATTTACATGTAATCAAAAACGAAAATAAGTTACAAATTCAACTCGTACGTTTTGTTACATCCCTAAAGATAAGCAAACGCTGAAAGTTTCATTAAAATATCAGTCCGTTAAAGCGTGACGACTGGTTGAACATTTTTTGGAGGTGGCCTCACTTGACCTTGACTAACTCATTGACCCTAGATGACCTGACCTAACAATTTTGAATCAGCATATCAAATTGATGTGGAAAAATGTATGTCAAATTTGGGCGCGCTGCCCGCCCCGTTCGTCCGCTGTCCGCGAAAAACCTGAAAAAGAGGTTTTTCGCGGATGAAAAAAAAAAGAAAAAAAAGAGGGCAGGCGGATGAAGTCCCCCCGAAACGGGATGGGTTAATGAGATATCGTCGAAAAACAGGAAGGGTGGATGGACTCTACTCCCTCCCCGGTACCAATATTAAGCAGGCCGATGCGGTAGACAGGAGGAATAGGACGGAGAATGAACACCAAGCCAGATGTGGTATATATACCGAGAGCGCCCAAGACAACAAGAATGAACCTTGTAAGCGTCAGCCCACCTTGCGCTGCCATATTCTAAGCGGATCTGACGCTTGCGATAAAGGTACAGATACATCACTATGGCTTTTGGTACGGATGCTCATAATTTCATGTCGTTTCATTATCTCATCTAATATTGCCCTGCTAATTGAACTTCATGAACTGATCATTCGTGATTACCCGACTTTCATAGTGATAAGGTGCTTCTTTTTCCAGATGTGAAGACATTATGAGCTCCTGCTTCGTCATGGGCAAGTATTTAGACAGCAAGAACTGTTGCGAGCAGATCTTCTCGAGAAACTACGTCGTGTACTACCAGGCTCGCTGCATCTCCACTCGGTTCTCCAGCATTCTCAACCATAACAACCAGACTTACCCAGGGGAATACCATGGAGTGTCCTTCATCATCAATGAGAACCAGCAAGATTTATGTGAGCGTAACTTGGTCGTCCAGAGGGGTAGGGAGAGGGGTAGACGTCCTTCCCCATATTGTGAACGAGACTGAAATGCAAGCAAATCTACTACAGTCTATTTGTGGCGAATGGGCAATTGAACAATCAGTCTCCACCTGATCCAGCATGGGCCTGTCCGACCGCCATACTTTTGAAGCCCGAATATCCTGCATTACTTCAGTGTTTCATATCCTAACTTCTTCACGCAACATTCAGTTCGCTGGTTAATTTTCATCTTCAGGAGCTTCCGTCGCGCCACGTGGTACTCACATGTTTGCTAAAAAAGCATGTTTGATGACAGAACGTAATCCATTGTGCTCCATCCCTGGAAGGCTATTCCTGTGATAGTACACATAATAATCTAACGCAATCAAAGGTGACACTGCGCGCTTAGGTAAAATGACCACTCAGGGATTCGAACCCTTAATCCGTCTGATACTAGGGTAACGTCCCAGAACACTCCCTCGACCCATCTGCCGACCAGCTAAATGAACGCGCGACGTATGCGCCATGCAGACTGGAGATGATTTTATAGATGGATGCTATCGATAAACGAAGCGACTACCTAATCGGTGATTCGGTATTTTGGGTAGCGTTTAGCAACATGTCGAAAAATGTGCGATTCCTTACATATTTGCTGATATTCATAGTAATACCAACATCTGATAGGCATAGGTGGAAACTTCGCTGAATTATTGTGGTGCTGACAACATATGAGTTAACAACACTGTTTTCAGGCACGGACGCAAACTGAGGGCTAAATCGTGAACATGATTATTGTTGCATCGATAGAACCAAATATTAGGGATCCTTGACAAGAGGGAGACCCGAGATTGAACTTAAACAGTAGAGTGCCTCGTATTTGCATCAGGGGGGGGCGGATTTAGAGGTGGACCACGTACATTATAAAAATAATCCTCAGATTTGTATCACTATTTTTTTATGGACAAGCTTTATCAAGAAAAAGCGTTAATGCCAAAATTAACCATCCTGTGGAGGGGGCCAAATCAAACATTACTGTTTCGGTGTTTGATTTTCCAACTCTAACCCCTTCATCCTGCTCGAGGATTTTTCATTTGGCATCTATTTATATATCACCTCACACTCCTGACATTATACATGCACAAATCACATAAAATGGCTAATTTCCCGATTTCTTTCATGCAAGTTCATAACGCCCGGTCTCCAACAGGCCAACGTTCGTGGACTTGTGCACCAGCCCTGCTCATTCGGCGTAAACGTCACACCTGCTGCGATTTGGCGGATCTTTTGGGCCTCCAACGTTTTGCTAATTGCTGCCACAGAGTAGTCTTGTGCCATATTTGAAGCGTGGAATGCTTCTTATGAGGATTAGCTGGGAAAATTCGACTAATTCGATTTGATGATTAGTTCTCTTCTTCCCACATATTCTGCTGGCTAAGAAATCCGGATACCCGCTGGGAATTGATCCACCTCATCCCTTTGGTTAAATATGCTCCCAAATTGGCTACCGACCCGAGACGCCAGATGGGTGTTCATTTTTGAACCCGCTGCGTTTTTCGTCTTCTTCGGATGTGTTTTAGAGGACCAGCACATTTGCTTTATGGGTTGGGCACATCTTTGCGACACCGGCTCTTTGTTATTATTTTTTTGTGCGCCGATGACATTTTTGAGATGCCGGCGCGTTTTCGAAGACTTCGATGTATTCATGTAGTACTTGGTCTTTTTGTTCATTTTCTATGACCATGCCGCCTTTTGTGGGTCCCAGCCTGTTTTTGATGCTCTCATGCAGTCTCATGTCCCTGGTGTGCTTTGAGGGCGTGTTTTGTTTATAGCTCCGATGTGTTTAGTTATGGCTGCAACGCACATGTTATAGGCATACCGCTTTTTCTGAGACTCGGTACGCTTTTTTGGGCCCGGTGCACTTTCGGCATCCCGTTATGCTCTCATGGTCCCGCCGTGCTTATCTGGGGCTCCTGACGCCTATTTGTAGGATCTCAGCACGATTTAGGGGCTCCGGTGCGTTTTCTCTGGGTTCCAGTGCAACTCTTCCGAACCGGGCGCGTGGTTTCGACTCGACTTTTCTTGCTAACAATGCTCTTTTTAAGGGTTGCGACGATACTTTTTTTGGGCTCTGCGATTCTTCGCCCCGGAGTCATTTGTTGGGATACCTAGCGCTAGGTTCAGCGGCCTCGACACGTGTGTGTGTGTGTGTGTGTGTGTGTGTGTGTGTGTGTGTGTGTGTGTGTGTGTGTGTGTGTGTGTGTGTGTGTGTGTGTGTTTGTGTGTGTATTTGTGTGTATGTGTGTGTGTGGGGGGGGAGGCAACACGTTTTAGGGACTTTAGGTGCGATTGCTAGAGCCTAGTGTGATTTTCCGTGTCTGGATTTTTTCGTTGCCTTGACTCCACTTTTTGAAATGGTTCCAGTGAGACTTGTTGGGGTCTAGTGACCTGTCAAACCAATAACGTAATTTCAGGGGCTCATCGTGATCTCTAGAGTTCCTGGCCCGACCTCTACGTTCTTCAATTCACGCCGTTATTTTCTTGAACCCCTGCACGACATTTTCTTGGGCCCCAGCGTGATTTTCGGGTGCCCAAGCACGAAACGCAGGTCTCCAGCTGGATTTTTAGGGGTCACGGTCCAACATTTTGTGGGTCCCCAGCGTGATTCTCAGGGACCAGACATCGGGCTAGATCTTACGGTCCCGGTCCATCATTTTGGTCCCTCAGCTTCATTTCATGGGTCCGCAGAAACGTCTTGGGCCCGCCATGATTTTTAGGAACGCGGCCCGACTTCCTGAGACCCAGGTGGTGATTTTCATGGGCCCCGGCGCGAAGCTCCAGGGTCCAGAAATATTTTCGTCGGCCCGGCCGCACCTTTTAAAGCCTGCAGCATCATTCCCAGGTGTCCGGAGCGATTTGTGCGGCCTCGGTGTGATTTGTGTGTATCTGCGCCATTTTTAGGGCCATGCGCAACTTGTTGGGTCCCCGATGTTATTTTTGGGGCACTGTGTGATTTTTAGGGGCCCCTGTGCGATTGTGAGGGCTCCAGATGGATTGTTATGGATCCCGGCGCACTGTTTCCAAATCCTGGCGTGATTCTTGGAGTCCACCACCTCTCGCGGGAAGGTAACTACTCCCTTTGCCCCCTTGGTTCGTCACTGATCTCGAATGCTTCTCGCAACTAAGCCAGCCAGTGCCAGACAGAAACAGACAGATCGCAGTGCGAACGGCCCCACGTTAGTGTCGTGAAGTCCTCCAATTGCCTGCTGTGCCAACAGCCCCGCACCTGGACGCTCGCTACTCGGTCGCCACAGCGACACAGGCGAATCGAGTCATCCTCACCCAGCGGTACAAGCAGCCGCAGGATAATCTGAACGGCAACAGCTACATGGTGCCTTCCAGACACTCCTCAAGAATAGCGCTCAAGATGTCTACGGTGGGTTGAGGACGTACGCAGCAGTGCATGTGTGTGGGTGAACTTGGCTGGCCAGTCTGCCACTGTGTGGTGATGTTGGCATGCGCGCTGCATAGCACGATCGCTACACGATGCAAAAGCTGCGAAGTACGCATGCGCATGAGAAATGCACGGTGAATGCCCGTGCGTGTGGAGTCAACGGTGTCCGTGTGCTTGGGAACGGACAAATGGTGAGCACTGTCCGCAGAACGTTGCCCAGTCGTTTTCATTTCAGTCAGCGAACTAGAGGAGACACTGAACTAATAAAGTAAAAGTCGATGTGCTTTCATATATAGTGCAATACGTCGTAGATATAAGGAAAAGGGTCACATTTCATCGATACCATACAATTTCGCACAGCTTTCGCACCAGTGCCAACCTAAGCGGTGCGTCCTGCCGTCCTTGCAGCTGGACAGCTCCGGTCGCTACCAAGATCTACTGAGTTCCACACCGAGCTGCACAAAGCTGATGACGGAGTCTGGCCATCCGGCCGACCTGTCACACACCGGCGACGCCTGCTGGCTGCGCAGGCTCAACACCGGGTACAGCCAGGCCTGCAGCTGCCAGCCGCTGCTGCTGATGAACCACACCGCTCTGGCCAGTCTGCCGGACGACCTATGCACGCCCCTGGACCTGTTTACCTGCAGCGGTGACCCATACGCCTGGCTGGATACTAGCATGACACCGGAGATGGACGTGTGTGGACGTGTCCTCTGTGACGACATCGAATACGAGGTGAGCGTCGACTCCGTGCCCTTCAAGAAGCAGTCCGCGACTCGAGGCGACTTGAACATTGATAACCTTGGCGACGGCAACTGGACCTTTTCGGAAATCTCCATCTACTTCTCCAGCACGGAGGTGCGAAACATCGAGCTCTCCAAGACGACAGTGTGGCAATGGCTCGGCACGTTTGGCGGCCAGATCAGTCTGTTCACCGGCGCCAGTCTGATTACAATGGTGGAGGTGGTCGTGCTGTTGCTGCACGTAATTTGGGCGGCATGTTTTGGCAGAGGTGGGCGAGTAGGCAACGAGTTTAATTCGCGCACTGAAGGAGCTCGGCTGCCGATAACTCTGAGTGCCCAGGGAAGGGATACATCGGGTTTGACGTTGTACACCATTAGGGTTACTCATTAGTGGCTTTGGTGTCACATCATGCTATATTTTGCTGGCAAAGCTGACAAAGTTCGGAACCTGACTCATGAGTCGCAAGTACGACGGGCTTGGTGTGCAATGGGTTTGGACAAAGTCGAGGTAAGGAGAGGTAAGGTAAGGAAACCTAAGGCAGTGTGCATTCCAACTATTTTAGGGAACAAGTCAACAAAAAGCGCCTGCCGGATTGTCAACGAAGAAAGCGTCGACAGAGGTAGGAATAGAACCTCAATATGCAAACTAGCCTTGCTGTCCTCCCCGCTGTTTCTTCGTTATGCAAAATAAATATTTTCAGAAACCCCCGCCAGCTGTGCTTTTCTAATTGACAGTGATATCTTGACAGTATGTCGTCATATCCATTACCGCATTTGGTTCTGGAGGTGCCCAATTTGCAAGGCGTGGACACTACATATGTCACTTACCACGCTCCCAAATTCAGCTCGTCAGATCGAAAACAATCCATCCATTGAAACGCCGCTTTAATGTTTGGTGTCTTTTATATTTCCTATCTCTCTTCACAAGCTGCGATGGAACCGTTGGTTATCACGTAAAATTGAAATCGCCTTAAACCCCAACAGGAAGTGCTTTTGAATCGTCCTGACGTCTGTTTCGATGGCTTCTGTCGTCGACCGTGTGCCGGAGGCCGGGCGGTCTGTTCGTTCCGGCGTTGCACCGTCGTCACATATCACCTGTCGTTACGCCGGCCGGGCCCTTCCGTTCCCCCAGCCGCGGTCGGGGCCCGGCTCGTCACGTCGCCTCTCCACACCGCCCACGGGCCTGGCCAGCTGCTCTCCAGCACACTCTTCACTCGCCGACCAGCGACCACGAGCGCGCCTCGGACACTCACGCCGTGGCACCAGCGCACCGATATCGCCGATATCGTCACCGTGGTACCAGCGCACCGATATCGCCGATATCGTCACCGTGCTACCAGCGCACCGATATCGCCGATATCGTCACCGTCGTGCTACCAGCGCGCAGATATCGCCACCATGGTACCAGCGCGTCGATATCGCCACCGTGGTACCAGCGCGCCAATGTCGCCGCCATGGTACCAGCGCGCCAATATCGTCGCCATGGTACCGGCGCGCCAATATCGTCGCCATGGTACCGGCGCGCCAATATCGCCGCCATGGTACCGGCGCGTCGGTGTGGTGGCACGCCAGAGGCGCCGCGCCCGTCCACAGTACACTGGCCATGTCACCTAGGAGCACCAGAGTTAGTCCGTCTATGTACAGCAAGGCTACGTGACATGCCCAGGCAGGGAGGCGCTGACGCTTCGCCGCCGGCGAGCTGCGCACGGCCCGTCCGCGCCGTCAGCCGCTCGTCTCTCGCACGCCGCCCAGGCTGTCTAGCTCATGCTGAGCACGCCGCCGCCCAGGCCGAAGCCGACGCCCTTGGGTCCGAAGTTGCGGCCATAGCAGGTCCGGCAGTGAATGTCGTTGTCGGGACCGTTGCAGGCGTTCGTCGAGTCCATTGCCTTGCCGCACTCCAGGCAGCTGAAGCACTTCTTGTGGTAGCTCTGAGGAAGGCCGCAGGAATTAGCGAAGATCGGGAGAAAAAATAATGGTACAGCCACATTGAACTCGAGCCTATGCTACATATGTGTTTCTTTTGCGACGCCAGGTATGCCCAAGAGACGATATATACTATATAATATCACTGATTTCAGAATGTGGTGCACGCATGATCGCAACGCAAGCAAGACGTCGGCTAAAATGCGCTCGAGTACAGGCTAGTTCATGAATGAATGACGTGCATTGGCATGGTGCATCCATATGAACAGTGACAATCGAATATGATAGCCGGCGCAAGCGCATGAATGTGCACATTGCAAGGCACGCCTCGTGACACCAGCAGTGCATTAGCGATATCGCTGCCGGCGCCACGGCAGGACACATAGCACGCCACATCTCCGAACCACTCGGCTTGCCGGCAGGTTCACGGAGCAAAGGTGGTGTATGCATGTATGTGTGTGTGTGTGTGTGTGTGTGTGTGTGTGTGTGTGTGTGTGTGTGTGTGTGTGTGTGTGTGTGTGTGTGTGTGTGTGTGTGTGTGTGTATGTGTGTGTGTGTATGTATGTGTGTGTTGTCCACGTTGTGTTGTATGGTGTGATGTGCTACGTGCTTTTGAAAAGGATATCCCAGTGAAAGATAAATAGGTCTGAAGTGCTTCAGTAGCTAGTGTAGCCTCTCGGGAACCTCTAGTGCCTGGTGGAACCACACCATTCAGGAACCAGCCCGGTCGAGGTCGGTTCTAGCTCTCTCCCCAGTCTCCCAGAGGCGTGGAGCAGGAGGGGAGGATAGATCGGAACGTAAGCCATCCATGCCCGGTCAGGGTCTCAGCCTGGCCGGTCCGTGACCGGCTCGAGGATGGACTCACCCTGTCCCTGACGGGAATAGCCTCGGCCGCGAACACGGCATATCCACAGCGCGGGCAGCCCTCTCCCGGTGCGGCCTTGCTGCCCATGGACGACTGCTGCATGCCGCCGTTCCTGCCACCAGTCAATGCTAGGTCAATGATCGGTCAGCCAGCGTACTGCGTGTAGCCGAGGCCACTGGCGTCCGTGTCCACTGGATAAAGCAATCAACGACGGTCTTTCATGGAGAGGTTGGTGGCTTTCAGATGGATGTCGAGGCGTACAACGATAAAGGCGTACCGCGGTGCGATATGTGCCGCGTGTTGAGCTTTATTAAGAAGGGCGGAACCGAAAGGGCTTTGGCCATTAGATCATGGCATTAACCTAAGAATGCAGAGTAGTACCGGTCTGCATGATCACGGAAAAGTCCCCTATGAGTTTAATTACAATGAGTGAACCATAGGACCACGTTCACCTCTTAGCTTCATATTGGGTGTTTAACAACAAGTCAGTATTATGTAGCTTACCATAGCTTAGAAAACCTACCTGAAGGTAATGCATATTGCCGAGCCATAAGTTACATACACCACAAGCTTCACCCGTACAGCTACGGGCACAGCCTTTTCCATTCCATCGATTACATTTTCCATTCCAGCTACAGCCTTTTCCATTCACTCACGAGACTTGCTCGCTGGCAGATCCCGATACCAAGGTCGGGCTGTGACCGAAGCCGAAGCCCTTGGGCCCGAAGCGGCGTGCGTAGTCGGTCTTGCAGTAAATGTCCTTGTCGGGACCATCGCAGGCGATGGTAGAGTCCAGGGGGCGCTTGCAGTCGCGGCAGCTGAAGCACGACTTGTGCCATTCCTGATCACCGGGGCGGGCGTGAGACACCTGGTGGCGGCTCGGCGAATCTAAAGTCGCTGTTACCACCGCGGTACGTGCAGAGAAGTGACGTAATGTGTGTGAGATGTGCTGGGGTCACTCGCTCCATATGCTCTCTATGTTTTTTTTTCTCGCCAAAACATCCCCTTGACGGCGTTTGTGGCTTTCAAGATTACATGAACAGTGGGATAACAAGAATAAAGAGAAACGTTGAAAATAATTGAGGTTATTTTTTATATTGAAACACATTGCCTTCTATGGGGATATGGAAACAATCTTGAGTTCCGCCATCATTCGAGATGACATCCCTTAGTATGCTTTGAACTGAATATTGGGTGGGGATGGCGAGTGTTCAGAGTGTTGAGCTCTCGATACAAAGGTCCACAGATTGAACATTCGCACCATCCGGGGTATTTCGCAATCCCGCGGCCCGCCGGCGAAACAGTACGAGGGCCTTTATTAGCCCTGATTGTGCATATTACGACTAATGAAGGCATATCACGGCTAGTGATTGTGTGTCGTGAACTATCCAATAAACAATTTAAATTGAATATTACGAGATGAGCGTTTTTGAAGCACCGAACATTGCATGGAAGCAGGCGCGGATTCAGGAATTATTATCTCGGGGTATTGGTTGAAGGGACACCATTCCACCAGAGGGGTGCCACTGGATGGGAAGTTCAAGGTGTGGAAGTGTCCCCGAGCGTTCCTGGATGGGTGCTTAGGTTGAACAATCTAAGCATGGTTGATGGTCGGGTTCACTCGAGCGTCCCAAGATGGGCGTTTTCCTTTCCAATCAGAGGGACATGGCCTTTCTACAAGTGGGGTGGTGGGGACACGTCCCCCTTGTGCATTTTTTAATCCACCTGCAGGGATGGCACAAATCCAAATCTGCACTTTGCAATTAGACCGTACTGTCATGACAACTCATGGTAGAAGAACATACTATTTAGAATGTACTCTTTCTTTAGCACAAATGTGAGCAATTGATGAGATGATAATTACCGCCAAAGGGATAGATAGCGAATCTAACCAGACCATGGAATGCCGTGAATACGAAACAAAAATGCTGCCAGCTCACTTCTGGTGGTTCGCACATTCGTTTGGCAGCACCACGAGGGCAGCACCGGGGCGGTATTACGAGATGCGCACGACGCCCCCTGGCCGGAATCATGCGGCACTTACTCGTCCCTTGGACAGCATCATCTCGGCGGCAAACACGGCGCCGCCGCAGCGGGAGCAGCCCTGGCCGCTGGCCGCCTTGATGGTGGTCGTGTCGGTGACACCCCACGTCCGGTTCTGCAGTCCAGACCTGTCAGACGAGGTCAAGGTCACGTCAGGTCACATGAGATCAGGTGAAGCCAGGGGATGTAACCCGAGGCGATGGGACGTGATCCGATGCTACAGGACGTCGTGTAGCGTCAACAGAGGCTTTCCTGGCCGCTTGAGTTTGAAAGCATGTGGGGCATACGATGCCGCTTAAGGTGACGCTATTTAAGTTCCTGCTGTTCACATTTGTGATGTGGTTGAGTGGCGGAATAGCTCCATCCCTCCCCAGGTGGTTGTGATATAGTCGCGAGTTGAAATCTACGTGCTTCCAATACTATTTTCGTTAGATTTACACTGCCATAGCTCTGGTGGCAAGATTGCTGATATGCCTCTCTGAACATTCATTCCGAAGGAGTGCACATTTCGGATCAATCATTTTAACACGATGTAATCTCAGATAATGTGAGCTTAAGTGAAATCGCATTCTTGCATTTAGCTAGTCTTAGTACTGGAACAAGTAGTTGTACACAACAACATCTCTGCCGACTAACAGTCGTGTTAGTTGAGCAAAAGGCCTTATATAGGAAAGGAAAGGTTGCCAGCGACATTTGAAGCCGTTTCTTTGTAGTTCACACCATAGGGATGACATTCAGCTACACTATTGGATGGCGTGCAATGTCCCAGTGCCACATAGGTTCCGCCTCCCTGCTGTAAATTGCCTTCCGCCATCAAGATAATATGGTTGCCTTGTTGTCACGTATTGTCTTCTTGTAAGGAAAGCAAGGCTCTGAGTTTGTCCCTCGCCTTTGTTCAACAACGTTTCCCCATCAGAGGGAATATGCCTGAGCGCCTGGTAATATCATTCGGCAATTGGATGAAGCAAAATAGCATGACCATAACCTCACACATGGCACACAATTTATGACCGTGTGCAAGAGCGTTAGACTTTGAGCGATGGAATCCACCTCTTCTTTCTCTTCCTCCCTCTCTCTCTCTCTTTCTCTTCTGTCCCGCTCGAATTGGGGCGTAGGTAGCTCAGTGGTTAAGGATCTGGCAAGCCGGAGGTACGGGGTTCGATTCCCCGCGGCGCCCGCCCTTCTGTTAGGGTGAGAGGCAGGCGACGCCATATGGCCTCAGATGCTGAGTGCGTCGCAAAGTCACAACTGCCACAGTCTCTACAGTTGCCGCTCCTCATCGGTCAACCCCACCCTCAGCCCACTCACGCCAGCGAGTTGGACTGCAGGAACGCCCGCCGCAGCCGGAGCCATAGCCACCGACCAGGCCCGCCCTCACCCTACTCACGCCAGCGAGTCTGACTGCAGGAACGCCGCACCGCAGCCGAAGCCGTAGCCCTTGGGGCCGAACTTCTTGCCGTAGCAGAGCTTGCAATAGATGTCCTTGTCGGGCCCGTCGCAGGCGTTGGTAGAGTCCAAGCTTCGAGAGCATTCCTTGCAGTTGAAGCAGATCTTGTGGAAGTCCTGCGAAATCGGATGTCTCTGTTCGGTTTGCTGTATGAAGTGAGATAAACTTTTTTTTCACGAAGACGTTTCATTTATTTTAAAAATACGAACATTCATAACTAAGAGTAGGAATATTGCACTATAATTAGCATTAGGCCTGGATGTTTTACAGAAACCAGGTAACAATCTGCTATGCCCTTTATTTTTGTAAGTTCCATGGAAAATATTAATCTAGAAAATGCATGGCTTAACTTTGCAAGACAAACGGTCAGTCTGGCAGAGACGGATACAGAGTGCCACACGGAGCATATACCCTCCATGCTAGGACACCTTCGGCTGACAATAGTAGGGGAATGCAGTTGGAGCTCTTCAATGGTGCGCCGCTTTCGGATCGGGTCTGATCGGGGTGTAGATTGTATGTCCGCAGTGATCCACCCACACACTTCTTGTATCCGCAGAATGATGTGGACCATTTATCTTGCATTGAAAGGGGGCACTATTGGATTGGAACACTTAAGTTTGAAGAAGTCATGTGATTGCAGTTAGTTAGTCAGTCAGTGAGATTGGTGTTAGTCATTGCACTTTATGGGTACATCGACTACATGGGCCATATAGCACCCATAATCTTGAACTGAATGGAAGCGCAGTCCTATAGAGGAAGTGCGCATTACAAAGTATGCGTTACCCTGTGGTGGGACTGGGGATTATCAATCTAGATGCGTTATCCTGTGGCAAGGCTGTGCGGGATCGTGTACTAGGATCCGCGGTGGCTCAGTCGGTAGAGCGTCGGACTCTTGATCGCTAGTCGTGGGTTCGAATCACACAACTGGCGAGATTACCAAGACTAATCGGCGTGAAAGGCTGGTGACCCAGCAGTTGAGTGAGTCGTGAAAGAACCCGAGAAGCAGCGCTGTGTGAATGCATTACGCTGCAGTGGGCACGTGCACTGTTTAAGCAGATCATCTCTCGGCGGGCGTGAAAACCGCGCAATTGTGTGATTTTCACCTTACAGATGTAACAAGTTACTCTGTAACGGGAGTATACACTGCATAAGCAGATAACCTCTCGGCGGGCGTGTACACCGTGCAAAGATGTTACCCTGTAGCGGGACTGCTTCTTTTCAGCCTCGAAGACGGCACCACCGCAGCGAGGACAGCCCTGGCCCGGCGGCGCCTGGATGGATGCCTGCAGGTTGGCTGTCGGCCGGTTGGTCATCGCTTGGCCATCGCTGCAGGTCAGCGGGTCAGAGGTCAGAGGGGTAGGAGCTGTGCATCGGAAGTAAACAGGTTGGTCAGTCAGCTGATCATGGGTCAGCTCTATAATTAATCGTATTTTTGCTCCATAACTAATTAATTTCTCCGTCAGTCAGCTCTATAATTAACCGTATTTTTGCACGCATAAGCAATAACATACTCATACTCTAAGTTACTAGTAGTTCGACTGCCGATACTTTTGTAAGCCCGAGATAAATACATGTCAGCGTCAATGATCATTTGTGATACAACTGTGTTGGTACAATATCATGTCGTTTTTTTACAACACTTGTCCGACTACATACGGCTCACACTTGTCCAATAGATCTTTCATTGGTGAGTCTCTAGCTCACGAGCTGGCTCAGCGGCGAGCAAGCACTAAGGACAACACGGCGGAAACCACCACACGGTGGTCTCCGGTGGTGGTCTTCACTCTCACGGTGAGCTGCAGACAAACTCGGGGTCGCTCCGCTTCACTCCCCCTCCTGATGCGGCCATCACTTCATCTGTAACTGAGCTGAGTCGATCGTGGGGCATTGTCTATAAAACAACATCACGCGGCATGATGCTTCGCTTCATTGCTCTACCAAAAGTTCAGCCGAATTGGCGCCAAATCGAATGTGGAGCCATTGCGGCCCCAGTGGCCTACTCACGTCTCGCTGCCCTCCAACAGGTTCATCTGAAGAGCGCCGGCGCCGCCGCCGAAGCCGTAGCCTTTGGGCCCGAATTTGCGGTTGTAGCACACTGTGGAGATCAGTGGTGGACCCTTTCAGTGAACGCCATTAGTGCCGAGGCACATTCGCTGTGTTATCGTAAATATCAAAGGCGATTGCAGGACCCTGGCGCCTACTGGTATAGGCACGAACATCGCTGTTCAATGTGTCACTGAAGAACATGCAGTCAAATAGAAAGAGAAAGGTTGGACCAATATAACTCAGTTCAATTATCTAACATGCACCCTGGATGGTTTCTGAAAATTACGCGCAATGGAGGGGGGAGTCCGCCCCCTAATAAGATCTCGGATCCTATTAAGGTTAGAGTAGGAAAATTTACAGGGTGGGTGAGTACAGTAGTGAACTATATTGTGTACAAATTTCATGACCATAGGTCAATATCTTCAAGGTCAAATGCGGTCAAAATAACATAATTTTATGGTTTTTCGTAGCTTGGCTTGCCATTATTATCGATCACTGTGTATCCATAGCAATGACAATGAGTATGCGTATGTGTATCGCTGTGTTTAAATGCTTTAAATGCTTTAAATGCTTATCGATGCAAATTTGGCATTAATGATGTTTTGGACATTACTAGTGATGCAATACGGATGCCAGATACGCCATTTGATATCAGGTCACCTATATAGGAACACTTTATCAGGTCATCAAGTGACACAAATCGCATGACAGTCAGTTGTATTTATGACAAAATTTCAGTTGACCAAGTTTGGTTCCATTAGCCTGTCATGAACTTGACCTGACTTGCCCTCGGCGACCTAACATGGCTTTTAAATTACATAGCATAACAATATGCATCAAATAAGTCGCTAGTGTTGTCAAGAACACTTCCCTTCCGCCAACATACGGGAAGCGCATCAGCGTCGTTTTTTAGGGTCTGGCGCTGGGAAATGTTTGTATTTTAAAGGTCTATAACTTGAAAAATGCTCGGCCGAGTTTCATTTTTAATCCGCGCACGTCCGCGGCGGCAGATATCTGCCCCTGCGGTTTTTCCTAATTGTCCGCCACACTAATCGAGTTAGCAAGGCAAAACCGTGCATGGCTGCTTATTAGTCTTTTTTCGCATATCCTCATGCATTTTTAACCCTGGGTCAACTTAGGTCAAGTCACCAGGTCAGGCAAAGTGACCCAACTACACTCGGAGTTCTAGGTGGCATAACTTCCACAAAAGCTGGGCGATTTATTTCAAGCTTATAACACGTCATAAACTCATCAGGGATCATAATATGTATATCGTTTTTTTTCGTAGCATTGCCCTTAGGTCAGATCGCGGGCATGGCTTCCCAATTATAGGGCTATGGTAAAATGCACAAATGTTTCCTGGTTGCATATTTGCTCTCGGATCATCTCACAACGGTTGTGGCATGTAGTTGGAAGCTATGCTCTATGTTACCGCTGCCATTTTTGCTCAGTGACCTTACCAAAGTCATCTGAAGTCACCTGATATCACTATACATCTATGCGCATTATATCGCACCGCATTGAGCTAGAAGGCTGAAATTACCGTCAATGTGCTTGTATCGCAAAGACATGTCGATTGATACATTACATGCCCTCACTAGGCTACTTCATGACCTTGACCTGAGGTCATAGTTTCGGTTTACCTGACCTTAAATCACACCGCCTATTGTCGATAGCACATTCCAAGGACTGTCGAATAGCGTTCGCCGTTTGATTCTATCTGTTGCAGGTCCTGATATATGTGTCAATATCTGAGAGTCCCACCCAATCTGGTCGCATTTGACCTATGATGGCGCAGTGACCTGAATATTGACCTGAGCGAAAAATGACCAACACACTTTCGATGGCGCCTGTCACCAGCTATCCAACACCGTTTTCAGTGTATCGCTATCTAGCATAGTTCGAGAGATCTTGGGGGCAGACATCTGCCCCCTCGGACATGTGAAGTTGGCGCTGACCGTCGGACGTGCGAGTGTTAAACAATGCACTGGTCATTCCTAAGCAGGTACGCAAAAAGTGGTGTATATCGACCGGTACAATATGGAGTTACATGCGAAAGATCGGAGGGGTGGGCGGATTTCGCCCTCCCCCTCCAGGGCGTGTGGCAACCTGTCATGAACGTGAGCTGACTTGACCTCGGTGAGCTGACATGACTTTGAAACAATATGGCATAATAATATCCATCAAACAAGTCGCTAGTGTTGCCAAGAACACTTCCTTTTTGCCAATATACGGGAGGCGCATTAGCGCCGATATTTGTGGTCTGGCGCTGAGAACATTTTTTTACTTTAACGACCCCTAACTCGAAAAATGTTCGGTCGATTTTTTTTACCTTAAGCAACGCGGCGGCCATTTCTAAGCAGGTACACAAGCAACGGCGTATATCCGTCGGCAAAATCTTGGGTTATCTACGAAAACCGAATGGGTGGGCGGATTTCGCGAGTTAGTATCATGTTGTGGTGAACTTTGAAACATAAAATGGATTACAAGGCGTATCTGAGGCATTCTTCACACAATCTCCTAAGTAATTCGACTGCTTATCCAGTGAGAAGGCATGGATCCAGCATCAGCAGCAACACGTCGCTCTCATTGGAGGAAAGCAATATAAAAATATCCTCGCATCTATTGAACCCAATGTGATAGCTATGCCATAGCTGGGCCGTCGACCACAAATGATACATATGGATAGTCCACAAGCTCAATATGCTACTGATAGTATTAGCTTCGCCTGTAACACCATGCCACGTTCGCCAGATGCCAGGGGGCTGTTGTGACCTCGCCCTATAGCAACAGTAATTGACGTCGCCCTCAGTGGCTCTCTCCTAAACGGGGAAAACAACATCACACGCAGCACAAATCAGCGTACTGCGCGCCACGCATTCATGCGAATGATGCCAAACTATTTATACTTTGGGTCACTGGGTGCTCACACAGATCATTGCAAAAGTGCATGTTTCGCGAAGCATGACGAGGTTCGTGTTCAAGATGCCTGTGCGAAAATGGAAGCATATATTCATTTTAACTGTGTACCATGGCGTTCCTCAATATCTTCGATCTTGGGATACTAATCATTTACGACTTGGTATATTTTGACCTATAGGTAAGGGTCAGATAAGGGCAAGATGTTCACCTCATCTGAAAGTCTTCGAAATGATGCCTGGCAACACCGTTTTATTGCACCAGCTTTATGGTCCAAAAGAATCCCAGCGTGACTTCCAATCAGAAATGTTAGTCCCGGTCGGGTTAGATTATTGACCTAGGATGACATACGAAAGGTCCATAGATTATGTACACGGGATAGCTAAGTTGTTCATCGGCCTCGCACGCCAATTTGGGCTAAAACGGCCCGGTACAATGCTGTCTCTTATCACGTTATATGTCAGTGACCTGACAAACGTCTTCAAGTGCTTTTCATATAATAAGGTCGTCAAAGGATGTCTCATAAGCTATGACAAGCGGCGGCACACTCACATGCGCCGTTTTCCCCTGATTTTCAGAAAAAAAATCTTAGGTTGCAACAATCTCCCTATGGTTCTGTTTGCATGTAGTACCGGCGAGGGGTACGACATGCAAACAGAACTATCTCCGTCACAGCACATGCACACCGTCACGGTAGGACTTTTCAAGCTTGTTTAAAGGTGAGAAATATGCAAGTGTGCTATCATGCGATTCATAGCAAACAAGAACGAAATGTCAACAATAGGGGCACATTTCCAAGGAACCAGCTCTCAGATGTGCGGTATGTGCAGTAAGTGCGTGATGTGCGGTAAGCACCGACGTGATGTGCGGTAAGCACTGACGTGATGTGCGGTAAGCACCGACGTGATGTGCGGTAAGTACCGACGTGATGTGCGGTAAGCACCGACGTGATGTGCGGTAAGCACTGACGTGATGTGCGGTAAGCACCGACGTGATGTGCGGTAAGTACCGACGTGATGTGCGGTAAGCACCGACGTGATGTGCGGTAAGCACTGACGTGATGTGCGGTAAGCACCGACGTGATGTGCGGTACGCACCGACGTGATGTGCGGTAAGCACCGACGGGATGTGCGGTAAGCACCGACGGGATGTGCGGTAAGCACCGACGCCTGCTGTCTACGATCTACAAAAAGACCGGTAATGCATTTCATCCACTATTATTCTTCGTCACTGACAACAGGTGCGTGCAATCCGCTAATGGCTGCTCCGAGCATCGTCTACGTGTTTATATGAGCTTCGACTATGTGCCGTTCTCAGTCTCCACTACGCGCTGCTCCGTGTGTCGAGCACCCACCACTCCGAGTCACGGCAGTGTGCTGCTCGGCACACTGCCTGCATGCCTTTCTGAATCGCAGCTACCTACCAGCCTTCAGCCTGAACTACCTGGCGATCTCAGTCTCGACTACCGCCCGTTCGAGCGGGCTCTAGGAGCTGGCGGACGCCGTTCTGCTACCCACGTTTACAGTACAGCTCGCTGTCGCTGCCGTCGCACCGTGAAGTCGAGTCCAGAAGGCGCTGGCAGCTGAAGCACTTAAAGCACGCCTTGTGCCAACGCTAAAACCAAGCCGGGTTAGCTCAGACGGCTCGGTGCACGGTGGCCGCCAGCCAGCGAACATTCCACAATCGAGTGGCGCCAGCTGCACAGCTGCCCAACCGGCGCCGTCAGCACCAGCTGCAGCTGTCGGCTCCGGCACCGCCAGCAACACCTGCGGCTGTCAAGCTGATGCTGACAGGTACAACTGCAGCTGTCGTCGTGACACAAACAACATCAGCTGAACCTTTCGGTGCCGGCACTGACAGATACAGCTGCAGCTGCCGGCGCCGGCACTGACAGGTACTGCTGCGGCTGTCGGCGCCAGTACTAGTGGCACCAGCCGCAGTTTCCGAGCCGGCAGGCGCTGAGGAGTGTCCGGCGGGTGATGTGTGTCTTGTTTGCTTACGATCACCGTTCCGGAATACACAGGTGGGAGGAGGGGTGTGGTGGGTGGTTGGGTGTTGCTGTTGTTCAAAGCTAGATGTGTGCCGGTGACGGCTTGGTGTCATCTTCGTCGTGGGTCTGAAAATACCCACTGACCTTGGTCCGTCTTCAAAGAAGTAGAGGGTAGTTTATGGGCGTGACTGGTTTGTCCCTTCCCGCGGTAGCGACCATCATCGCTCTCAATGTGGAAGATGGTGGAGCATATAGAGGGCCTTCATGAGGAGGAAATGCCCCATTCTGTTGCTTAAAAAAACACTCCCAATGCCAATGGGGAAGCACACAGTGCTCTCACCTTTAAACTCATCCAGCTTTTTCATGGTTCCAAGTACCTGCAACATCGGTCCAATCCAGCCACTTGAAATTCCCTGGCGCATGTAATCGATGGATTTCATCGTCTCTGGATGTGACAGGTAGCATATTAGACATGCCTGGTCACACGCAAGTGTGCTTGTGATATGCAAGCAATCCATAAATCCATCGAGCAAGCCACTGCAACGTAATTGATTACTTGGATTACTTGGACGGCATTAATGCTTTAAGTCAGAGCCGAACCACAAGTTGGCAATGCAGTAGCTCGATTAAGGAGCGCTGGAAAGCAGGCGGTTGGACCTACTGGATTGTTCGCTGTCCGGAACGGCCGTGGATTTTTTCGGCTGTGGCCTTTTCTTCATTCTCGTCCTCCTCGTCTCGGGAGCAACCTTCTTGTCTGGCTCGTCCAGCACAGTCTGCATCTCGGTACCGGTCCGGCACGCCCGTCTCAGACGCGGCTCGACCAATCCGGCGTGCGGGCCGCTCACTTCTGGCGGGGCTCAGGTGGTCGGGACGGTCTCCGCAGCCACCACGGCAGCCATTTGTTCCGTCGCTGGCACGGTCCGGCTCGGGGGCAGCCAGATAATCCGACGCCCAGCAGACGCAGCCGGACACAACAGATGACGCTTCCTCTCGGCCGGACGTAACAGACGACGCGTTTTCTCGGCTGGCGGCTCCCCGGCCACGTCGGGTTAGCAGACGATTTCGGGTGGGGATGGGGGTGGGAGTCGGCTGCTCATGTGTGTGTGCACTTTGCTGCGATGGACGTGTCCAGGCTGGATGATCCATTCAGGATGCCACCATTGACTCGGATCCCAACGGTGCCCGACATATCGGCACCGGAAGTTGGTTCTGCTGCCGTCTCGATTTGGTGGGACGCCTCAGCGTCTGGCCCTCAGTTCGCAGACGTGCGTCATGAATGCTCACGTTTGGTTGCGCTTGTGGAAGGGCTATGTTCGTTGGCTGGGCACCCACCATGTAGCTAAAAATATCGGCACGATTTGGATGCAGACCACGTTGCACAGCCGGCCAGATTACACCACCTGTCGCCCCACAAAACCGCTGAGCAAACAAACAAAAACACGCACCGGATTATCACTCATACACCGGGTTACCATGCAGATAACTGCCACAAATCATTCACAGTCTATACTCGAGCCAGTGAACGACCAGTCCCCGAAACTTGTTGGGCACCGTTCGGCGGCAGGATAGCAAGGATCACTTCCGGCCACCTGACTCAACCGACACCATCCGGAAGCCGGGCTCAACCGACACCATCCGGAAGCCGGGCTCAACCGACACCATCCGGAAGCCGGGCTCAACCGACGCCACACGGAAGCCGGGCTCAACCGACACCATCCGGAAGCCGGGCTCAACCGACACCACACGGAAGCCGGGCTCAACCGACACCATCCGGAAGCCGGGCTCAACCGACACCATCCGGAACCCGGGCTCAACCGACACCATACGGCAGCCGGACTCCATGTGTACCACTCGGAGGTGTGATTCCACGAACGCTCCGCGGAGGCAGGACTCCACGTAAAGTATCATTGGTCAGAATGAAACGTGTTATGTACATACCCAGACTCCCCAACCGGTTATGTCAGCGGCCCCAAACTTCACGGCCACTCTCCAGACTCGGAGCTGAACAGACTCCGCTTACAGACCGCACGAAGAACACACATCACCCGCAGGCCGGTCACCATGCAGCTCAGCATGCGGTTAGCATGCACCTGTGCGTGCAGCCGGTGAGTGCACGCCACTGTGCGTCAGCAGCAGCCGAGCGGCAGCTGCCAGAGGGAACCACTGTCGAATGCTACTCACACTTGCAGTAGATCTCCTTGTCAGGACCGTCGTTGTGCGTGAGGGAGTCGAGCTTTTTGTTGCAGTCGGCGCAGTGGAAGCAGTGCTTGTGCCAGCCCTGCGGTGCGCCGTGCGTCACTATACGTCTCACCGGACGATACGGCTCACCGGGAGTTGCTACAGGTGCACTCACTGCATGTCTCACCGCCGGCCGCCACAGCTCACCGACAATCGCTAGAGGTGCACTCACTAACAGGCTGCACACACTGACATTCGCAAAGCCAAACTGGCTACACGTTCACGCTAGCTACCGTCCTAACCACACCGACATGTCTACAGATGCGAAAATACGACACCACACAACGCATACCAAACAATGCACCAATGACGCGAGATATCCTGCTGCTATCGGCTGCTGATTGAGAGGAAAGTATCCTTAAAACTATGACCAGTCTCAATCCGGATGCAAACAGTTGTTTAGGCTATCTAGCTACGCGACTAGCTACCTTTCAGGTGGCTGTCCTTAACTTCCATTCTGTATTTGTCAATCCAAGGCACAGTTGTGATATAAAAGCAGGTTCGCTACTGGCCAAGCTGCAGTGATGCCAACTGGAGAGCGGCTAATAGAACTGGCCGCCCGACAACGTCCAGGAGCCGGCCACATCTCGGCGGTCGCATGCATGAGCAAGCCAAAGAGCATAGGTGCACTCAAGGAACGGACACGTCGCCCTCCTTTGTCGGTAGGCATCGCTGCTCCTTTGCGTAAGGGTCAGAATATCGAGGTCGAAAAATGGCTTGCTCATAACCGTCCTTGGGGGCGGGCTTGGGTGCAACATTTTCGTAAGCATTGTAACGTCCTTTGTAACGTAATTGTAACGTTCTATTGTGCGAAAGCTTTGAGTGAAAATCTGCTCGAGAGCCGCCAGTAGATATATTGAAATCTATCTATATATGCTTTGTAGCCGCCGCGGCAATACCTACGGACACCATCTGAGGGAAGGCAGCCGGCAGAAACACTCCTAAGCAGTGCTTATGCAACATATGTCCTGCAATTTGATCCATAGAACAGAATGCAAAGTCCCATCAGCTCTAACGCAAAATTGCTGAGGAGTTATCGACAAATCTAAAGAGAACTCATGGTTGAATTTTCAATTCCCATCTACCGTTCGTGCAAATGATTTTTAGGCTTAGGGATTATATATTTGACCAGCTAAAAGCAGTAGGGCTACTGCTATTTTGAAATCAGTGTTTCTTATGCTATAAGCTCGGCAGTCACTGGCACATCTTCAATACAGGGGGTTTACGAGGCAGGGGGTTTACTCCCCTTGTAGCTTCGGAACAAACGAACAAGTCGAAATGAAACCAAATGCAATGAAGAGTTGAAGAACATTAGTTGGGTGAACTTTAAGTTTGCTGACTTCGAGGCCACCGAAGGCGTCATAGGTCAAGCCAATAGAAATAGTTCACATGTTTCTGGACCATTGCTTGGCTCTAAAAAGCATGACAAATGGTTCGTGTGAGCGAACGCTCATATTGATGAGGCAAGATCTGTCACTTGCGCACTTTGCGTGAGACGAAATGTACGACCCTCAATATACCAGGAGGTGCTGAGTTCACATCCAAAGTAACGTTAGGGATTATGCTACTTACGCACTTCATAGGTCAGGTCAAATCAGGTATAGGTCAAACGAGGTCATATGAGCTCACTCCATATCTCTATATACCTGTTGTACACAATACATGCTTGCGAAATAACGCGATGGATGACAAAATCGATATCATATATGCAGGCATCACGCAGTTGCATAAGTAACGAATTAGAGCTCAAGCCTTCATCCCACCTCAGCCATACTACGAGTCACGCTGCCAACCCAGCGCTGTGTTATGATGCGGTAAGTCACGCTGCCAACCCAGCGCTGTGTTATGATGCGGTAAGTCACGCTGCCAACCCAGCGCTGTGTTATGATGTGGTAAGTCACGCTGCCAACCCAGAGCTGTGTTATGATGCGGTAAGTCACGCTGCCAACCCAGCGCTGTGTTATGATGCGGTAAATTTACTTACAGCTCAGTGCAATTATTGAGTGTTACATGAAAATAAGCTTGACTGCTGAATTCGTAATCATGGCACTTTTTTCCATGAGAAAGTGCAAACGAGAATTTGTCGGCGACACTAAAACAAAATTTAAAGGGACTAAGGTTACCCATTGCGTCAGTGGTGGTGTTTGACCATGATCTGGGTCATTGATACATGTAGGGTCAACAAATGGGCACGTTGTCATATTAAATTTATCCATCCACTTCGAAAGAACAAGAAAAGCACGCATACAGAGCAAGTGAATGCTGAGCATAACATGACCTTGGGGGCCTATGCTACAAAATAAACATTATACAAAATAAACAAATGGAGGAATGGGGGGTAATCCAAGTTCTCCTATAAGTAACTCGCGGTTTAAGTTGACAAACAGTATTCTCATTTCATTACGCAGCATAATTTCTAGTTCTTAATTTCACATAGATATAGAGTTATATATATAGTATAAGGACATGCGACATAAAAGATTCGTGCAACCATGAGCCACAAAGGCGCTTCTTGGTTGCACGCTGAACTAACATAACCTTGGCCATAATCAGGCCATGGGTGGGTCAAATTGACTCAACACTCTTAAGGACATGGTAACAAAATATATATGCATTCTCAATCGAGTGCAGGTATTAATTTGGGCCTCCAATTGATCGGTCCATATTAGCGACGACATGTGAGCCAAAGACATGACAATAGTATGTAAATGTATTTTCAATCGAGTGCTTACGTTGATCTTGATCTCGTATTGATCTGTCCAAATTAGTGACAACATGTGAGCATAAGACGGATGGGGACTAATACATTTTCCAAAACGTAGCGCAGATGTTCACTAAAGGCATTCAATATGTGACCTCCCTGAAGTCAGCGGCTTCTGCAACTACAAAATAAACATTATACAAAATAAACCAATGAAGGAATGGGGGGTAATCCAAGTTCTCCTATAAGTAACTCGCGATCTAAGTTGACAAACAGTATTCTCATTTCATTACGCAGCATAATTTCCTGTTCTTAATTTCACATAGATATAGAGTTATATATCTAGTATATAGACATACAACATAAAAGATTCGTGCAATTATGAGCCACAGAGGCCCTTCTTGGTTGCACCCTGAACTCTCAACCAGTTGCCCTCCAAATCCATCGATCAGCCCTCCCTGGAATGCTGGAAAGCAAGCTCTCTATTTTTATACTGATTGTCTATGCTGTTTTTAAAGATGTTCAATGTGCTACTACTGACAATGGTTGGTTGGTTGGTTGTTGGTTTTACGACACAGCGACCGTTGAGTAACATATCGTCGCCAACCTCTCACGCCGATTGGTCGCGGGCGAAGAGTAGCGACAGGCGAGACTCGAACCCACAACCTTTCGACTGTGAGACGAGCAACTTACCCCTAGACTACTCGTCCCCTACTACTGACAATGGTTTCTGGCAGCTGGCTCCAATGTTCCATTACCCTGTTGGTGAAGAATGGCTGTCTCAACCTTGTTCTGCTGTGGTTAACTTTAATTTTTAATTGATGATCTCGAATTGCACCATTTCTGTTAAATTCAAACATTTCCCTGAGATAACCCTTCTCCTGACCACAGACAAATTTGAAGACCTCGATGAGATCTCCTCTCAGCCTTCTACATCTAAGTGAAAACATATTCAATTTCTTCAACCTTTCAACATATCCCAGGTTGCTTATACCATTAACCATTTTGTATCCCTCTTATACTGTCTAAAAGCCAACAATCTTTTTCATAAATAGGAGACCAAGCTTGGACGCAGTATTCAAAATGTGGTACGACATATGCACAGTAAAGCTTCCTGATGACTTCCTTACTTCTGTATGATACATTCCTATTTATTGCCCCAATCATTCTCAGTGCCTTCTTCCTGGCTTCTTTGGTCTGTTCTGATGCCACCAATTTTGTGTTTAGAATAACACCGAAGTCCTTCTGCTGAGTCACCGATAGTACTTGGCCACCAATCAGTTATGGAGCCTTCATATGCTGCCTACCTACATGCATGATTTTGCACTTATCAAAATTAAATTTCATTTGCCATTCTTCGGACCAGATCACAAGTTCGTCTAAGTCTAAAGAACACACATGAAAGCTCCACAGAGCGAGAATATCAGTATCGTTTATATATATATTTATATATATATATATATATATATATATATATATATATACATATACATATGTGTGCCCGCGTGTATGTATATACATAATACAGTAATAGGTACCTAATAATTATAATTAAATGATCAGCGGAAGACACCGGGAAGGAGACATTGGGAGAAGTTTGGAAAGAAGGAAGGAGGGAAGAATGAAGGAATGTTGATGGAGGGAATAGTTGTTGACCCTGGCGCCACCAACAGATCGTTAGCAGCGTCGGAAGTCAAATGAAAGGCAGACGTTGGAACATCATCACGACGAGGAGTATGGAGTAACCATGCAATCGTGCGAAGCTTCGGATCCCAATTAATGGGACACCCAGCTCCATGTCCACATCAATCAGAACATTTAATGCATATGTCTATTCGTATTAAAAACGAAACTAATGTCGCCCGGAGTGGTCCCAGCCTCCTATTAGAAACCAAAATTCACTATTTCAAACAATACGTTTTGTGATGTTCACTAAACAAAGTCAGAAATCTTGTCCACACTTGGCGCGCCTAAAGCTCTCCAAGTTTCAGGATATGTGGAAAATCTAATTCGCTTTTAAGAAAATCCTGGCTGCGTCCCTCATTCGCATTCAGTAAACGCGTACTGCGTAGGCAATGGGTTCATACTCGTCATGGCTCGCTTGCACATGTGACACTTCAGTGAAACTTAATTCTGTTCAACTTAGTATGCATGGTATGTAGTGCACAATTTAGGATGATTGGGAAATGACTCTTTGCTACCATTGTATGCGCTAATGTTCAGCGTTTATGGAAGGTCATGGTCATGAGTGTAATGGGAGTGACGCTAAATGGGTGTAAGTGGTACCTTCATGCCATAAGTTCCAGGCTAGCCCAATTGGATACCAAAAGGCAGTTTTGAGTCATTACGCTCCTACAAAGCCATATCAAACGGCTAACACCATGCCATTCGAATAAATCTATGCAGGCCCGTGTCTTACATGTCAAAATTCTTCTGAAGCTGACGGACAGCTAGCTAGTACTAGAAGCAGCCTAAAATCGCTTCACTCGCGATATTTAGATGGGTATGATATCTAATGCTATTACATTCTACACTCACGTATTTCAACCTTCATGAGGATCTGTAATGAAACTTGCAACACGCTCAGAACTACAACGGTTAACAGCTTCATTTGCTCCATAAATACTTTCTACCTTAGTAAAGAAGGGCGGTGAAGATCTACGAGAGCAATCTTGCAGGGATCAGCCGAAATCTGGTAACGAAGCCACGACATGCTCCTCCTCGTCCACCCACATGGAGGCAGAAAATCAACACTGCCGAGAACTACGCCACCGCGCGTATCGCTCGTGCATCCTCTACCATCACCATCACACATCCTCTACCATCACCATCGCACATTCTCTACCATCACCATCACACATCCCACATCCTCTACCATCACAAATCACACATCACACAGCAAACGTCATCGAGAGAGCCATGGCCGGCGTGGGCGAGCCGCAGTCCACGTTCACCCTACCCGTCCCATGGCGAGCATCTCCTCCGCCTGGTAGACGCGACCTCCGCAGCGCGGGCAGCCTTCGCCAGGTGGCGCCTGCGCGATCTTGGACAGTTGTGGGTAGTGGTAGCTGTTCCTGTGGGCAGGCAGTCACAGCTGTGACACCAGCGGATCACAGCTGGATCACTGCTGCAGCACAGCTGGGTCACTAACGGGTCACAGCTGGATCACTGTTGCGGCATAGCTGGGTCACCAGCGGACCACAGCAGGTTCACTGCTGCGGTACAGCTGGGTCACCAGCGGACCACAGCAGGTTCACTGCTGCGGTACAGCTGGGTCACCAGCGGACCACAGCTGGATCACTGCTGCGGTACAGCTGGGTCACCAGCGGACCACAGCTGGATCACTGCTGCGGTACAGCTGGGTCACCAGCGGACCACAGCTGGATCACTGCTGCGGTACAGCTGGGTCACCAGCGGACCACAGCTGGATCACTGCTGCGGTGCAGCTGGGTCACCAGCGGACCACAGCAGGTTCACTGCTGCGGTACAGCTGGGTCACCAGCGGACCACAGCTGGATCACTGCTGCGGTATAGCTGGGTCCCCAGCGGACCACAGCAGGATCACTGCTGCGGTATAGCTGGGTCACCAGCGGACCACAGCTGGATCACTGCTGTGGTGCAGCTGGGTCACCAGCGGACCACAGCTGGATCACTGCTGCGGTGCAGCTGGGTCACCAGCGGACCACAGCTCGGCTGGGTTCACGAAGACTACTTGGCAGATTATTATCTACGCTTACAACGCTAATAAACAGGAAATGATCACTCCCACGCCAGACTTAAGAACAATTCTGCGATCAAATTCGGCGTTGAAATCGTAATTCGGGAACAGTTCTACTATCAAACTTGGCGTTGTAACGACGCACTTGCCATTTCGCGTTCGTGTGTCTATTAGCTTTGGGGCTGGGCTATGCAGGGCGACTGAGCTAAAAAGTGGCTTCAAACATCTCAATGGGGAAAACGGATTTATATGACCTCTCCATTGGCCTCATGCTTCAGTTAAGGAGAGTCGTACATGATGTGGGAGTGTGCTAAGTCATGCATACGGATTACTGATTACGTGTAGCCCTGATATAGGTGATGCTTGGGCACGCAAAATAGTCAAATCAACTGAAGAGGTATTGCTGACTAAAGGGATTCAGCAGCTTAACGCATGATTTATTTTCTTCATCTTTTGGTTACATCAATAAAACGACATCCACTATTGAGGCTAATATTAATTCGGCTATTTTTTACCTTCACAAATTAATGCCCAGTCTCATCGAAAGGACACACTGACAACTTGAAATAATCATAGGTGTGATGCTATGAAGCAGAACAGAGCATCAGAATATGATTGATTGTTCGCTCGAGTTAATTTGCGTTTCATAACCGGCAAAATCTTTAGCAAAGTAGACACAGATACAGTGGGCACCTTAGTGCAGAGCTATGGTGCGGTCGACTTGGACAGTCAGCATCGTCTCGGTGGGTACCTGCACACAACTAAACCAATACATTAATGTGAGCTCATTGTTTTATCCAGCGTCAGGAGGGCAGTACAATTATGCGTCAGAAGGTTGTTGGCACACTTCCCCCTTGGATCCATCGTAAACTTCGGCACCCGGTGTCACTTATATTGAATTAAAACCATTCCCGCTATGTAGTTTTTTTTTTTTTTTAATAAATAAATTTGATCCGAGTTGTTGCTGGGGTGGCATGAGGAGCCAGGGTTCCATTGCTAAGCAGAGCTTGTTGCGTGAACCCTGGCCCCACCACCCGATCCATGAGCTCCAGTTCAACGGCAGAATTTAGACCGAAAGTTTAACGTGCCGCCAATGCACCGACACGGCCGCCCGGGAGCTCGTCCCCGGCCTTATCGGGCCAGCTGCCAACTGACACTCCCGGCCGGGGGCTAAATGCGAGCGCGCGAAGCGACTCGAACCCTGTGTTGCCAATACAGGGGAGACCGGTGCAGGCCAGCGCTCTAACCAACTGAGCTACCAGGGCGGCATGTTGTTGCATATGCAATGGTGAACGAATTTATACCGCACTCGGATACGCCTCAATATACATATATTTTGTCCAGCCACATCACATTAGAAACCAAAATGAATCACTTTTCGGCGTTTCACTTCCCACATTAACTATGGCAGCGAACAGCTGTGTCGGCGCTAGGAGTAAACATGCCAATTTGTCCAGATGGCATCTGGCCACTATTCAACATTGTGAAATGTTGCTGACGGCCGCAAGTAAGCACTTCTGGTGTGAAGCTTCTTGGCCTGTATGCAAATATGCATCGAGCAACATAAGCAGTGCATCTACTATGACCGATAACCGAGCAAATTTAGCAAGTAATTGAGTATGTGAGCACATCGAGCAGAGTTCTGTATCCGTAATCCTTAATATTAACAAGTCTGTAATGCCACACCACAAGCCGGATGTTAAAAAGTTAATCGCTCGAGTTACTGAGCACTTCTTCTTTGGAAGTTGTCATTTCCAAGCTCGTAAGTTCAGAGTGTAACTGCGAAGTGTGTCTGCGAAGACGCGTGGCGTGTGAAGTGCGTGCATCTGTGAACACTCACGTGACAGACTCCGTGTTGCCCAGGTGTTCGCCGGAGTCCATGCCCAGGGTGCCGGCTCCTCCACCGAAGCCGTAGCCCTTGGGGCCATAGCGCCGACCATGACACTGCTTGCAGAACAGGTCCTTCTGGTGCTCGGAGCAGTTGGTGGAGTCCAGGCCCTTGTTGCACATGCCTGCGGTGATTGGTAAAATCGTCAGGTGTGAGGCACTTCAGCACACGACGAGTCCCCTCAAATATGTAGAAACACGAGAAGACTGTGTTTGACGCAGCATGGAGCACTGATAATACTGGTTTTGTATTCGAACAGCGGGAGCTTGAGAAAAACCAACAGGGAGCACTCTTCACACGCCATCTTTGACTATTGGCGAAACCATTATAGATGGCGGTATGGTAGCTTTATTACGTCATGGATCCAACAATATTTGCTGTTTCGCTGGCAACTTAAAACCATAGAATGAGGACTGGTCATCCAATCGCATCTCTAAGTAAATCTACATATCATAAAACGTGAGAAAATCCGAGATGACAGTAGCTCTTATCTCCCGACTGAGAATGTCGAAACAGTTCCGGACTGAGGACGCAGCCGCCTGTACTAACCCGTGGCCAGACTCTGCTGCCACCTATCGCTAGATGATAACACCACACTAAGATTGCTCTCCCACTGGTAACCGAACAAATGAACGTAAAGGAAATGCACGTATGGCAGATGTACGTACGCAAATGTACGTAAGGAAATGTACGTAAACGGAGAAGTACGTATGGCAATTATACGCAAGCGCAGGTGTACGTATGGCTGATGTATGTAAGTGCAAATGTATGTATGGCAAATGTACGTAAAGACATAAAGACATAAAAGATTAGTGCAACTATGAGCCACAAGGGCCCTTCTTGGTTGCACTCTGTACACTGAACCAGTTGCCCACCAAATCTGTCAATCAGCCCTCCCTGTAAAAGCAAGCCCTCTATTCTTATAATGATTGTCTATGCTGTTTTTAAAGATGTTCAATGTGCTGCTACGTGTGCGCAAAGTACGTGTGCGCAAATGTCCGTAAGCGCAAATGTACGTAAGAACGAATGTACTTATGGCGTATGAACCTAACCAAATGTGCTTAAACGCAAAGGCACTTACGCCTAAAGTACGTACATTGGCTAATACGTACATTTGCTCTTGCATTCTTTTACGTTAAAGTATTTTTGCGCTTACTTACATTTGCGCTTACGTACCTTTGCGCATACGTACATTTGCGCTTACGTACTTTTGTGCATACGTACATTTGCGCTTCCGTACATTTGTGCATACGCACATTTGCCCATACGTACTTTTGTGCATACGTACATTTGCGCATACGTACATTTGCCATATGTACCTCTGCGCTTACGTACAATTGTCATACGTACATTTGTCCTAGAATCCTCCCATTCAGTTCTCTATGTAATTGCGTACGAACTTCATCAGTTCCATCGCTTAGTATGGAAAACAAGCATCAGGTGGTGGGAGTACTCACTACACTTGAAGCATCCCTTGTGGTACTTGTGGCCTCCGGAGACACGCTCTTCGGCAGCGTACACCGGCCGATCACAGACCGGACACCGTGCCGGCGGCTCAGGAGCCTTGAACGGCATGGCGGCTGCGACGGAGCAGCACAGGTCAGACGGGTCAGGCCATCAGACGCTGTGATGAGGGAGAGACGGTACCGTGACAGAACCACACAGGAGATCAGACGCTGTGACGGGGAGAGACGGTACCGTGACAGAACCACACAGGAGATCAGACGCTGTGACGGGGAGAGACGGTACCGTGACAGAACCACACAGGAGATCAGACGCTGTGACGGGGAGAGACGGTACCGTGACAGAACCACACAGGAGATCAGACGCTGTGACGGGGAGAGACGGTACTGTGACAGAACGACACGGAATGCAAGAGTAAGATCGGACTCAAACAGATGGGGTGAGTGGAGACTGTGGCAAGACGATGAAGGGACCAAAGGTCTCAGAACCAGAAACAAAGATGAGGTGCTAAACTGAGCTGGGACCGAACACAAGAGGCTATAGGTCAAATTTGGTATTGCTGCAGAGGGAGAGAACGGGCCACAGGAAACCCCGAGCAGCTGCAGCAGAGAAAACACACCACGCGGTGACTAGGCGATCAGCTACAGCAACAAACAGACGACATGGCATCAGGTCACCTCTTTGAGCAGGTGTCGCAGGTTCCGGGACGAAGACAGCGCTCGGTAGCGAGGTGACGCTCAGCAAATCGTGGTCAAAACAAACGATATCAGATTACACAGAGGTTACTGACACTAAGGAAGATATTCATGCTGAGGCTACGCGGTATCGAGAAGTCTGGCTGTGATACAGGTGTTGCATCTAAGTCTCGAGGTCAGGAGCTATGGGAATGACAAGCACAGTTTGCAGATGTGCTAAGGTTGAATACGGTGTGCAGAATTTCGCGCATTCGTGCCACTGAATCTGGAACGAAGGGGAGAATGTAATTCCAAACTGGTCGGTAAATATCGGGTAGAGGGGTGGACGAACGTAAATATCAGTGAACTGCGGTATGCAATGGTTCAGCATTCGTTGGGCTAGTGGGGGTTATGATCAATGCGAAATGTGCCATAGATTAATTATCTTTCCATCACGTCCCACTGACCGGCATGCGAGGTTGTAGTTCAGTCGGACGCATTCCTGATATATTTGACAATTGTTTTCCTCTCAGTCCTTTTAGTGACAACACGACGATCCTGCTGCCTCCCTGTGAGCCGTATGGTTGTCAAGGAGCAAGGAGCGCTCCATTTGGCCAATTATTTGCCAAATGACGTGGAGAGGAAAGCCCAGGTCGATAACTCGTGCGGCCACCACAATTCCAAATTACAAAAAAGAACATTGATGTGCCGGCGTTAGCGCAGGTGGCTGACACAAAGTGGCTGGCGCAAAATCCCAGACAGCCTTACTAAAAATAATCACTATCCATCATATCCTGGAGGTCTTAACGGTGTCTAATGCACTGGTTGAGTTGAATTGACGCAAATCGTTCAAAGCTCAACACGGGCGCTCCAATTGTGCATGGCAGAGCGAGTCTATCGCAATTAGGAGACAGCAGAGTGATGAGGAAGACATCAGAGTCCCACCTATTTCCAAGCTGTGTCTAAATCAGACCATGCCATTCCTGACCAGCTGACCCCGCCCACACCCGACCCATCTGACTCCGCCCATCCCGAGCATCCACTCAGGCGAGTCGCGAGGCCTGCCAGTCACACAGACTCACGAATCCATAAGCCACACGCCAGCAAATCTACCATCTCCAGGTCACCGTTTCTATGGAAACAGTCTAAGGTCTGTCAGACGGGCGGTTCGGACCAGCCTGACATCTGATCTGCGGCCAAATTTGGCAGCGTGCGCGCGCGTGCGCGGTGCGGCGGCGGTGATTCAGCTGCTCCGTCTGTTTGTGTTGGTTGCTGCCAGCGACTGGCTCCTGCTAACGCCCACCGCATAGTGGTGGTGCGAGTCCCCGTCCGAACCGCATAGTGGTGGTGCGAGTCCCCGTCCGAACCGCACAGTGGTGGTGCGAGTCCCCGTCCGAACCGCATAGTGGTGGTGCGAGTCCCCGTCCGAACCTCATAGTGGTGGCACGAGTCCCTGTCCGAACCTCATAGTGGTGACACGAGTCTCTGTCCGAACCTCATAGTGGTGGTACGAGTCCCCGTCCGAACCGGGTAGAGCGAGTCACCGTCCGAATCGGATAGTGGTGTAGCCAGTCACCGTCTGAACCAGACAGTGGTGAAGAATGAATACAAAAGTGAATTTCACTGTCGAATCATGATCCAAACTGACCATCCAAACATGATAGTGATCGCCATCCAAACGGGGAAACCCAGACAAGAACCACCATCAGAACATAATTGTAATGGAGAGTTGCACCGTCCGAGCCGAATATAGGCGGAACGAATCACCATCCAAACCGGATAGTTATGGGACATATTTTCGATCGCTCGTTCAGTTGGGACTTGCACGTCTCAGAAGTGACTCGGCGTTGTTTTGGAGTTCTGGGTGATCTATCGTACCTTTCACTTGCTGTCATCTCCGCGCTGGTCAATGCCCTGGTCTGCTCGCAGATCCGCTATTGTATTTCTGTATATGATAACGGAACCAAAAAGAGCCTATCTCGGTGGGTCACTTAAATGAAACGAAAAATCAATGAAATTCAAACTAACATTTAAACGGAATATCACATGTCACCTCTAGACATGCAAGTGATGACAATAAGCATCACAAGGGAAGTTGCTTCGCATATGCTAAGGGGGGTCATTGGGCACTTCAGTCATTAACTTCGTTACCTCCCTCTCAGGCCGAAGATTAATCATTGGGCTTATGAACGTACACTAGTTACACATGGTTTTCGGGTAGCTTTGGCTATAACAGATGTCATTGCCCTCCCCATCCAACCAACTTGATGAAGTGACACCGATGACCACCACGGGGAGCAGTGTTCTGCGTTTATTCGAACAGCTGTTGTCGTATTCCATGAAATGGCATGCAGACGTGATTTTCACTAGGTAGGTACCATAAAAAGCAACGAACTGCAATCGCAAACGTAGCGGCCGACCATCCAGACTCGGATATCTCAGCCAACACAACGGCATCATGGCACTTGCATCCAGATTGAGAGCACTCAAGTCGAGTAATTCGACTTAGACATTACATAGCGCCAAGGGTCAATGCCATTCGACCACCTAATACTGAAGAAACTGCTGCTTACTTGAATTGTGTGCTTGCCTCGGCCTAACAAGTAGACCGGCATCTGAATATATACAACAGTGTGCGAAAACATTCGTCTGGCAACTGGAGATTTTAGACAGCGTCATGTGTGTCTTCGACGCCAGATATCGTAAAGGCCCTGGATCGGGTTGCTTTTCACGTCCAAGACGAAGATACACGAACGTATCAACACAACTTGAATTCGGGCAATTAATAATACTGATTGATTGGCCCGTGTAGATCCAAAAATAATGTTGCAAGTGTAAACACAAAAATGTCTCCAACTTAATTGCCTACATATGTGAAGTAGCTTTGCTTCCCGAGGGGTGGATGCTGGAAAAACGGAACCAACTCAAAACGTCGAACCTGAAAGTAAAGCTACAGCATATACAGCTCCCATTTATCGTAGGAAATATTTCACAGAACATGCGTATTCCCACAGACCCCATGCATCCAACTTCGGGGAATTTAGTTCATTAATTTTTTAGACCCGAAACACTCACCCTCTGCTAATTAAATTCACCTCCAAATGTTTGTCTGGCATTATGAATCTACCTTTTAGCACAGCATCTTTACGCAGCGAGAAGTGTTGCAAAATATGAACGAAAAGTTCATTTAGTAAAACCAGCTCTGCTCGTCAAATTTTTGGTGCATGATTTCAGCGCGAGCGAGTGGAACGAATTGTACTTGACTGTTTTGGTGCTGAAACCTTGATTGCTATTGCCATCTTCATTTCATCATCGCACATTCCCTCTATTCTAAATTATCTTTGCTATAAAGGAATTATAAAAAATCAACCATGTGTGGAGCTTGCATTAAAGTCTTGTGTTTCTGGCCCTACCCTCACACGACACCACGAACGTTAACTTCCAAAAATTATGAGGGTGGGACACTAGATGAAGGAAATAGGCGGACACAAATTGATTGTGGGGCACACTCCATAGGGCCCCATGCTAAAAGTTGAGAGCACTGGGGATGGGGACCAACATTCAGCATATTGAACACAACCAACACTTGGCCCCTCAAAAGTATATAAAGCAACACCCCGGTACAACACAATTGCTATGCCAGCAACGAGTTTTAGCATGCGAAATGCCGTATATATTGACACCCAGTTCGACGATGATCAGCACCGTCTAATATACCATACAATGCGTTGGGCGTCTGCGAAATTGACCAATAAACGAAATCTGAGCGACAGCGACGAGGCTGCACCTTTGACGTCACCCAGGGAATGTGATTTCCCAGTAGTGCAATGCTAAATCGGCAGAGAAAACATGGGAGTAGGAACAGGGATTGAGGACAGGGAGGCCATTCCCATCCACATATTTCCGATCATACCTATTACTCTCATGGTGTTCACTGGAAAGAGTTGGACCAAAATTCGGCAACGTTCCCCTACCCCAAATATTTGGCACGCTCCTCACCCCATGCCGGAAGCACACCAGCATGTTCAATGCCATTTTAGTATGAAGCTATAAAATGGTACTCTGTTCCAAAGACCAAGGGGGGGATATTTATCCTGAAGTGAATTCCTTACAGTAAAGGTCCATTTTGACGATGGGGCAATAGGATTTTGACAAAAGGACCAATGTTAAATTCGTCCAATATTTGGATGATGGAGCTGTCCCTGCCCCCCATCCTACCCCCCCCCCCCATTCCAGCCCTATTGACTTGTTCATGGAGATTCAGTATCACTGTTTTCGTTACTACGCCTACCAAGGTAATTGAGCCTTATAGTTACGCTTTAGCCTAATACAAATACATGAGCCGGAATCTTTTGACCAACATTGTTGATCGGCTGTTAATCTCGACTTCGTGTTCCACTAACCCGTCCCGTCTCTTCTGTCACATCCTCACACCCCTTTCGAGGGGGAGGGTCTATATAGACCCCCACTAATCTCCAAACCAAGCGTCGCACGCAAACGAAATAGGTGTCATCGGAAAGCACTCGACGAGTAGCGCCAAACACCAGCCCCAATAGTTTTCCCCCAAAAAGTGCCGTCACTAGGAGCCATCATTACCCTCCAGTTACGGTTCCGGTAATTGGAGCAGGTAATGACCTGATAAAGGGTTCCTATATAGGTGACCTGAGGTCAAATGGCGGATCTGGCACCTGCATTGCATCATTAGTAATGTACAAACATCATTAATGCCAATTTTGGAGCATTAACCCGCGCACGTCCGGGGGGAGGGGTCAGATATCTGTCCCCCTTCGGTTTTTCCTCATTTGCCGCCAAACTAATCGGGTGAGAAAGGCTAAACCGCGCGTAGCTGTTCATTGGTCATTTCCATATATCCTCATACATTTTTAACCCTAGGTCATCTCAGGTCAGGTCATCAGGTCGGACAAAGTGACCCAACCCAAGGAGTTCTATGTGGCATAACTTCCACAATAATTGGGCGATTGATTTCAAACATAAATGACAAAAACTGCACAAACTTGATTATTCATACCTGCAATAAATCAGCGACATACGATCAACTGAAATAACGAAAAAGTATGCATATATATGTGCGTCGCGTCACCAGATGGCTCAGGACGTCGCGTCACCAGATGGTTCAGGACGTCACGTCACCAGATGGCTCAGGACGTCGCGTCACCAGATGTATCTGATTCATTGGCGTGACCAAAATAGACCTGCTGACGGTGAAGTGGAGCAACTGACGAGACCAGGTAGATCGCCACGTGTCAGGATGAGGAAGGCCGTCACATGTCAGGACGAGGATGGTGGCCACACGTCAGGATGAGGGAGATGGTCACCTGTCAGGACGAGGAAGGTGGTCACGTGTCAGGACGAAGAAGATTGTACGTGCCAGAGCGGGGAAGGCGGTCACATGTCAGGAAGAAGAAGGTTATCACGCGTCAAGATGAGGAACGTTGTTACGTGCCAGGGAGAGGAAGATGGTTGCATGTCAGGACGAGGCAGGTGTCACTGGTCAGGACGAGGAAGGCTGTGGTGCATCAAGACGAGCACGGTGGTCACTCGTCAGGATGAGGAAGGCTGTGGTGCATCAAGACGAGCACGGTGGTCACTCGTCAGGACGAGGAAGGCTGTGGTGCATCAAGACGAGCACGGTGGTCACTCGTCAGGACGAGGAAGGCTGTGGTGCATCAAGACGAGCACGGTGGTCACTCGTCAGGACGAGGAAGGCTGTGGTGCATCAAGACGAGCACGGTGGTCACTCGTCAGGACGAGGAAGGCTGTGGTGCATCAAGACGAGCACGGTGGTCACTCGTCAGGATGAGGAAAGTCGTCACATGTCAAGACGAGGAGGGCCTAAAGTGAACGAGCAAGATCGTAACGGACCAGAACAGAAAACATCGCAGCGCGTCTCATGATGACGAAGGTCCAGTGTCAGGATGAACAAGAGCCAGTATCAGGACGAAGAACTCCATTAAAGTTAGGGTGAGGGAAATCAGGGGGTGTCTAGACGAGAGCTGTCGTTAAGTGTCAGGACGGAGGACGTCATCACGTTTTCGGACGACAAATGCCACCACGTGTCAAGAATGAACAGAATGATCAGGTCATAGTGGAGAAGGTCACCACATGTCAAAGAACGATGAGGGCATTACAGGTCAGCAGAGACGCTTACAGATGACATGGTCTCCTCGAGAGCCCAAAGCGACGTGCCTGTCACATGTGACCACACAGTGTGACAAAAAAACATTATGCTTGTTCACGGGGACAATACATATCGGATACAGGTGATACCAATGGGTTAGATATTTGTAATGTTCATTCATTTTAATTTAATTCCTGCAAGAGAACAGCGCAAAATAATCATGCGCAAGGTACAACTACACCACCATAAGCTTGCTAACCAAGGGCTGAGTTTCACGCCAGCCGTTTGCGGTTGCCATGGCCAGCAGCAACTTTACGACATGCTTTTTTGTAGTGAAAGGTAAGGTAGCTGGTAGCTGGTCTGCTGGGGAAAGGTCGTGAAAGGTAGCTGAAATATGAAACTCTTTGAATTGAAGTGTTAGCCAAACACGAAGTACATATAATACACTATCGCAACACGCGATCAGAAATAAGTAATAATTACATAGAGTAGATCGTAATACCATTATGTTGCAGAGCTAAGAATATAAAAGCACACATATAAGCCCACCGTTGAGTGCACACAATTATACTCGCATCGTGGTGTCAACTCGTAAAGTAAGTCTGCTTTGGTGATTTACGTTGGATTATTCTCCCATTGCAGTTGCAAGAATATTATAAAATGAAATAAATGCAAGCAGCCAGATCGCTGGAGTTACATTGATTATTGCGCTAAGGTTCGTAAGGCACAAACAAACAGACATCTTGCCACATCTTGGGAAACAACACCACATTTGAAAGTGGGCTTCTTGAAATTTGTAATAACAGTTTAGAACAAAAATAATTTATACGATTGTTCAGAAAACAAAAGTTCGGCATATACAACAATATATAATACCTTGATGTTAACGGTTTCGACTCAAGGGTCTTACATGTCAACAATGCAGTCAAAAAGCAATGCAAAGTGCTACAGCTCATACCAGCCAGAAAATGACAACACTTGCGAAAAGAAATTCCCTTCCCATACTGGCTTGCGCTCGGCACATAATGTTAGACACTCGTTCAAGGTACAAAAACACTAATGGATCAAACAATAAGTAAAATATAATTGGGCTGCTGCGTATTTTTCTACCCAGAAGCACAGCAAATTCTCAATACATCTGGAAGTGTCCGATCGTGTTGAAACATGTTCAAATGATCGACGAAACAGTAGTTGGTGTACATATACCACCGAGCTAACCTGGCATCGCCTGGTGTTTCAGGATATCCTGGGGTGGGTTGGGGGGCTGAATCGACCACGCAAAACTTAAAAGCTATGGAACAGATCAGCAGACTCCAGCCACGATGAACAGCCCTGTGTTTTCATCTCACGCTACCCTTTGGAATGTCATGTGTGACGAGACGCCGAAAACATTCACATATACAACAGAGTACCGCACACCATACCGTAACATTCTACCGCATCACTCACCTGATATTGTGGTTTGATTTAGCAGTGGTTTGAAAAATATACGAACAGCCGAATTGTTCGGATCCAAGATGTTTACATTTTAGATCAGGAGTCACAGTAAAATATAATTAAAGATTGGTACCACTAGATCACATTAAGTAGCACAACTTGTGTTAGTGTAATTTTTGGACGCATACGTAGATAAATTGGCCAGGATGGCATCTTATCATTTTTTTTCAGTGTGCGATGTTTAACAGCGGTTTGCATATACAATGATAATGGTAACTCAGTTACCAGAGGAAGGCTACTGAGGTGAAGACACATGACCCTCCTGGTACTGTTGTGTGACAGCATGCCATTGTATTTTCTTGGAACAGCTTATGATCATTGCCCTCTTGCATTCATAAACGCTCAGAAATTGCAGGAAGACTTACATTTATATTGGAAGGAACAAAAGTTTCGTTAACAGGAAAGGAACGTCTGGTCAGTCAAACCGACATTAGGTAATGGCACCGTGACCTCGTGACCTGACCTGGCCCAGGGATATTAAGGATGCAAGGCAATCATGAATACACTTAATAGGCATTCATGATTTGGTACAGCTATGATATGTAGTTCATAAGTCATGGACCAAAATTTGGACAGGAGAAGGTGAGCTCACCGGGTGGTCATTGGTTCATGACTTACATTATTGGCAGTGCATGCCGAACTATTAGCAGAAAGGCAACCCTACCAACGGAATGAAAAACGCTCATGTAGCCAGGGTAGAATATATACAACAGCACAAAAACAGTCGTTTGCTTTCCCAGTAGCAGTTAAGTACTGACTTAGCGTCCCATCTTAATACCCGCCACGTCACAGCCTCACGTGGTGTCCTGAGGGCACTGCGCCGCATCCCTGCCACGTGAGTCACGGTCTGACAGTGTCAGAGTGACCTCAGATCACCCTCAGGTCACAGCGGCGGCTGTCCACTGCGCCTCCAGCCAGGCAGCGCCGCAGCGGCGCAGTTTTCACTCGGGGCCGCCTCCGCCGCGTCGCGAGTCGCCCGAGGAGCGAGGAGCGCGAGACGTGCACACTGGCTGGGGCGCCACAAGCGGGCACCAGGTCCGACTCGACCTCGGCGCCGAGCATCACCTGGGTGGGGAGAGGTGCGGGAGACGGTGCCGGCCGGCGGGACTGCTGACACAGACTGCGGACGATGCCTCCAGCTGCAACGCCTGTTCGACTCACAAACGCAAAATATAGCCGCAAGTCGGCCGCCAGAAATAGGCCACCGCGCTGGCTTCGTCGGTGCAGCCGCGCGGGCACGTCGATGTCGACGCCGGTCGGCGGGCCGGTCAGCGACCGCGCCGTCGCGTCGGCTTGTATTGCGGCCGGACGGCGGGCTCGCCTGGCGACGGCGGCGATCGTAGTGGTGGTCATTTTTGGACAGCGGCTGGTGAGTCAGCCGATGATGTGAAGCCGCTCTCACGTGCTCGCGACACACTTGGGTGTCGGCGAGCCGATGACTTGGGGCCGGTCTCACGTGTTCGTGGCACACCAGGGCGTCGGCGAGCCGGTGACGTGGGGCCGGTCTCACGTGTTCGTGGCACACCTGGGCGTCGGCGAGCCGGTGACGTGGGGCCGGTCTCCAGCACTCGTGGCACACTTGGGTGTCGGCGAGCCAGGAAAATTACCTGCCAGCGTCGACCGAGAATCGGACAGGTGACGATAGGGCGCATAGGCCACGTGCCGCCACGTTCCGCCGCATTCGGCCGTGTGCCACCACATCTCTCCGCGCGCCACGCGTGCACTGTCTGAGTGTAGTACCAAGGTCGCAAGCCGAGTGATGACCCTGCCCTGCCACACATTCACATAAGTGCGATGTTGTCTGGGAGGAAAGGATGTAAGAAGATCCGGCGCTTCGATGTGATGAAGGCTGGCTTCTAGTTATGAGAGTACTCCTACTGTAATGAAATTTCAAATATAAACCCCAATTTAGTTGCTAAAGTGCACGTCTCGAGCCCAAATGACACATACAAACTATACTCGAAGTTTCCGACGAACCGTTCGCATCAGGAATGATAAAAAATACAGCTGCAAGCTCCATTCAATGACGTACCGAAACTGCCGCATGTAACAAGGTGTACCTTCATACAATTCGTATGTGTATGTGCATGCCTCTTAACACGCGCCCTGGAAGGCCTCTACAAATTTCGCGCACTGGAGGGGGGGGTGCGAATTCCGCCCCCATAAGATCTCGGCTCCTATTATAGCTGGAGCAGCGAAATTCGTAGGGTGGGTGGGTATGGTGGTGAACTCTAAATTGTGCAAATGTCATGACCTTAGGCCAATATCTTCGAGGCAAAAGAAGAGCAAAATTTAAAATTTCCTGGTTTTGTGTGGCTTGGCTTGTCATCGTAATGGATCGCTGTGATTGTGCATAAATGCTCAAAAATTGAGATCATTGATGTTTTGGACCTTACTAATGATGCAATACAGAGGTTAGACCCGGCATTTGACCTCAGGTCATCCTTATAAAAGCACTTTATCAGGTCATTAGCTTCTCCAGTTACCGAAATCCGCCCGACTACTCCTACAAGAATGGCAAACAGTAGTTTCCGGGATGCATAGGGAGCAACATGCAACGTGACATCAATCGCATGAGTCATTTGTATTTATGACAACATTCCAGTTGACCAAGTTTGGTTCCATTAACCTGCCATGAACTTGACCTGACTTGACCTCGGTGACCTAACATGACTTTGAAACTATAAAGCATAACAATATACATCAAACAAGTTGCCAGTGTTGCCAAGAACACTTCCTTTTTGCCAATATACGGGAAGCGCATCAGCTCCAATTTGTGTGGTCTGGCGCATAGAAAATGTTTTGATTTTAACGACACCTGCCTCGAAAAATGTCCGGCCGATTTTCGTTTTTCTTCCCTTAAGCCACGCGCCGATAATTTCGAACCAGGTACGCAAACAATGGCGTGTATCGCCCGGTCAAATCTAGAGCTATGTTCGCAAAACCGGAGGGGTGGGCGGATTTCGACCGCCCCCCCCCCCCCTCCAGGTGCGTGTTGATAATGGCCCATGACCAAAACACTCTAATTTAGTTTTAAAATGCAGAGTATGGCTCCAAAATTATTCGAAAAATACGGTAGAGATATTAACACCTCTGGACGAAGTAAGTTATATTTTGATTTGTATTATATGTATATGTTTGTGCTCCATTGATTTGCATGAATAGGTAAATAGGTGCTAGCTTCTTTTTTGCACGAGGTAAGGTGGAAATTTGATGCTGTGTGGCCATGGGGGGATTTGTCAGACAGCATGCTCCATTGGCCAGCCAGGCTTATTCAGTGTGGGTTTTGCGGGCAATGCAATTGTGCAGAAAACCGTAGGTAATCAATGTGTCTTAGCGTACACAGCTTGGGCTGAATCCGAGAGAGCGGTATGCGACGCGGTGCCCGCGTTTTGATTTGATCCGTTCGCATTGTACGGTGGTTATTCCGTGACTGACGATGACGCCGTCACTCAGCCGCTGTCTCTCCAGCTACAGCGGCGGCTGTCGTGGTCAGCACTGCTGCAGTCGTAGTGGCGCCGAGCTGTCGAAAGTTAGCCGGAGTCCGCCCTCCAACTAGTCGGCCACAAATGCGCCGTGACCTGCCCGCAGACAGGGGCATGCACGTCGCCGGAGGTATGTCGCACTCGCGCTGATGGAAGTGGGTCGCTGGCGCAGTTGACGAGAGAACCTGCTGTCGTACTGGCGCTCAGACAATTTACCGTGCCCTGCCTGTGGAAACGACAGGTGACACCGCTGGCAGAGCGAGCAGGAAGTGCTCAACACTTGAGGATAGCACATGCCAAGTTCTGACTTACACATTGCATCCAAATGTCGACTCCCTATTATTGACGAAGAATCACTATTGTTCACATGAATCTTTGTTTTAAAAAATATCATCTTATTTTCCAGCCATATCTGGGAACTCGCGGAATGATCAAAACTCGAAGTGTTGTGAGCTAGTCTTCTTGTCTCGCGTACTATGGCATAGTTTTGGCGGTTACAATTGATACCTCTCCCCACCAAAGTCTTCCTAACCTTAGGGCCCTGTTCTTTTCCAGGCGGCTGTCATTTTTGGGTTCCTCTCACACTGGTCCCGATCCTCCCGGGACCCTGCTTAAACGACTCTTTCCGCCCGGGGTACATTTGTGCTCTTCCCTTCTGTTCCCGGGATAGTTTTCCTTCATAACTTTGGTTGGCCTAGAGACAATTCCAAAAACACCCTATCCAAAGATTGAGAGTATGTTAAGATTAGGGCCTCTTGTTTCTGGGTTCATGCTTTCACTTGTTCTGAAAGAAAGCATAATCCCACCCATGAGGAAAGACCCCTTTCCAGAGACGAGCCAAATAAAGGGGAAGTAGGCGAAAAACCACATGGGACCCGAAAGGGACCGCTCTCCACCCGAGTGCGCCCCTCCAGAGACACTCGGTACATTTTATTCCGATGTCCTCTGTCTCACCCCTCGAGGAAAGTCTACGCAGACAATTCGGTACGGTGCACTGAAGCTTCAAGTGAGCGATGGAGTGACACCACTCGCCAGTGCACCTCCATTTGTAAAATAGTGACTCACATCATTTCACTTGCACATTAGTCCATCCCCGTCTTTCCAGTCATATCCTTACACCCCGTCTCGCGGGGGGGGGTGAAGATGAAACGATATACAGGCCCCCTCTAATCTCTAAACTAAGTGTCGCACGAAAACGAAAGTGGTGTCATCAGGAAAGCGCCCGACTAGTAGGGCCAGACACCACCCTCAAAATTTGATACCCGAAAAGTGACGTCACTAGGGGACTAGATTTTCACTACTTACGTCATGTTTTTGCCTCTGGGGAGTTAATTTTTGAGATTTGAAAAGAATTGGATTCAGAAAAGGGAGGCGAAATCGACGAGGGCCCTACATTTTTTGCCCGCCCAAAAATCAAAATGCTTTTATTTATTTCAAAATTTTGAGGTGTAAATTTTCCTTTATTTTTTTCTAATCAGTAGATCGGACAAAAACACGCCCGAATTCAACTTTCTCTCATAAAAATGCTTACTTTAGCAAGAATATTCCATTTTAGCTCTAATGGACAAATATGCAAAACTAATCAGTAATCAAAAACTGGAAAAATCAAAACCCTACGGTGTGTTTTGTTTCGTCCTAAAATATCAGCAGAGGCTTAAAGATTCATTAAAATATCTTCATCCGGTAAAGCGTAACGAGTGATCGAACTTTTCTGGAGGTGACCTCACTTGACCTTGACTAACTTGTGGACCCTAGATGATCTGACCTCAAAATTTTGACACAACATGCAAAATTGATGTGGGAAAATTATGTCAACTTTGGGCGCGCTGCCGCGCGCCGTTCTTTCATACTCCGCGGAGAACCTTAAGGGGCGGGTGTGGATAACAATCCCCCCGAGACGGCGAGGGTATAAAACAAATCCACTTCAGCCGAAATTAGGCCCATCTGCCCAATATTGTGCGCGTATATAAAACTCGAATGCCCATATGGCGAGTTATCGACTTACCATGGATGTCGGGGGATGTTACATTGGACTGATATTGGACACACAGTCGCTCGACCTCAGACCACGAGCTGGCGTGACATGGCGACATGACCGTGTGACCGGTGGCTGGCTGCCAGCACCGCGTGGGCTACGCCATAGAAACCTCTCTCGGAACAGAAATGCTAGTATTTGAAAATAAAATGGGGTGTCGAGGACTGCTAAAGGTTGAAATAAAAGAGCGGGCCTAATCTTGAGTGAAATAATTTGAACTACAAACGATGCGACAACAGATGCGTGAAGGTGTCAAGAGTATGTTCGTCCGGTAGGGCAGGGCCTGGTCGCTCAGACAGACATTTGTTGTATTACCTACTTGCGACTAGACTTATTCGGGCTTCGCCAGCCCTCGCTCCCAATAAAATCGTGTTTGAGGTATAAGTTCCTTACGATCTTACGCAGATGCAGAACAGCCTTCAGGGTTGGACTGGCTGAAAAATGTATCGTGGCGCGTACTGCCTCATCCACGATTTCCATGACCGATTTCTCACCCACGATTTCCCATCGGATCGCAACCAATCAAGCGAAGACCTTCAGACTCTCTTGCATCTCGCAAAGCCAGAGATTGACTGGACCAGCAGCCTAGGGCGTGGCGAGGCCGAACAACAAGAGGCCTCGGCGCCACTGGCGTGACATCAAGGTCACTGCCTACGTGCACCACCACGGGGCAACCAAAAAGGCCGGATTACGCCGAAGGCGTGCTACGCAAGCCGCGCCAACGCCAGCTGTCCAGCGATAAGGACACCAAGCGCACGAAGGACACCGACCACAAGCCGCTCGACCAGCTGCCACCATCCCGTCTTTTCTGCACCACGGACTCTCAGCTCTACCCTACACTGCCATCTCTATCATCTCTGCCTTGGACTATCATCTTTGCTGGATCTGGAACTTCACTTCAGGCTGGTCCGGCGGTGCCGCCAACCTCCCCCCCCCCCAATATCGCCGATATTTGTAAAGTGTTCTCCTTTCTCTCCTGCTCCACCGCCAAACCCAAGATCCACACAGAACGCACCATGCCTGCGTTGCCTTACACCACAACAGAGTAACCGACGGGTGATTTATATCTCTGCCGCCAGGTCGACGGTCGGCCTACGACCAACCTCGACCCTTGGAAGGTGAAGATTGAGATCACACGTCCATATGCTCCCCTACACGCACGCCCTCTGAAATCTGGGGAGCTTTTGATCCAGGCCTGCAACACCACGGACGCAAACATTGTAGAGCACATCACACACCCCGTAAACACACAGGTCACCATAACACCAGACACACACCACAACACCTCTCAGGGGATCATATACGTATGGGAGTTAGAATGGACGCCTGAGGAAAGATTGGTTCCCAGATTTGCGAGCCAGGGGATCTCCTCGGTATACCGGCTCCCTCTCCCACAAACAAACCAAACACTCACATTCTCATCCTGACCTTCACATCCAAACAACAACCCACACATATCACAGCTGGTTACATCACATACAAAGTAACACCACGCACACCCCTCCCTCGTCACTGTTCCTTTTACCAAGGATATGGCCACACGAGGGAGGTCTTCAACCACACAAACCCCACATGTGCCCTCTGTGCCGAACCACACAACACTAACGAATGCAATAGTGGGATAAGAAAATGCGTGGGCTGCGGCGGGGACCACGGCTCCCGGGACGGGGCTTGTCCTCGGTGGAGGAAGAAGAAAGACATCCTCCGACTTATCCACATCGAGGGCATAGCCCCGTCGCGGGCACGAGCGTGGGGTGACGAGCAGTACCCGCTGCTCCCCGCCCGGCCCACGCAGACACACACACGCACCCTACAGTCACTCCTCAGGAAACCCAGACGGATTCTACAATAATCATTCGCCAAGAACCCACAACAAAATTCACGGCACAAGCACAGGCACCTCTCCTCCTACCACACTGCGAAGCACACAAACCATCACCCCCATCACTCCCCCAGACCCACCCCAAGCACCACCTACACGACGCAAACTCCCCCTTCACTACGGACCAATGACAAACTCAGAGGAAGAAGACATTAACTCAGACATCGTAGGAACCACTCCACAGACCGCCCATGCACCGACAAAACGGGAAAACAACAAACCAAGCACTACATCCATTAACAAACCAACCATGAAAACCAGAACACGTAGCAAGTCCACTCGACAATAGACAGCATAGGAACAAACATCCGAACAACTCCTCAACCCAGTCTCTCCCAACACCATGACATGTATTTATATTTTTTTTTAAACTCGAACAGGCTTTTTTAAAAACTCGAAAGGTGCCAGGCCGACACCAGAATCTCAAACAAACGTAAAAAAGTAATGAGACGAGAAAAGCAAAACAAAAAACAATAAAAAACTAGAAAAAAACAAAAAAACAACAACAATAAAAGTACAAAAAGAACCGGAAAAAACAAAGAAAACAAGATAAAAGAGGAAAAAGAATGAAAGAAAGGAAGAACAGTGTATGACCTGACAACCATGTATGCTTGCAATGTTAACACCAAAGGCGATGACCCCCAACCTCTCCCCCAACTACTACCAGGCACCGTCCGGACCGCCACCTCCAACCGACTTCAACGACGTAAACAGTCGATATCACCACGCGGTGGCAGGCTGTTATAATTAATTTATTCACTCACTCGTACTGCCTACATGCAACTACATCGATGTAATGATAATCACCTCCCATGGTGGCGCAGGGACAGATTCTCTGCATGATTTTATATTCATTTACATATTCATGGTTATCTGTATTCGGTCTTTATGATGCCCACGAAATACAAATATACGACAGTTCTAATGGTGCAGTTTCAGGACTGATGGTAGCAAGAATGAAGAGGAAGAAAAAGAGCAAAAGGAACCAGGTGAAGAAAAAGAAAAAGAAATCAGAAAAAAACAAGAGAAGGAAGAAGAAGAAGCTTGGGTTATTTTACGATCCATTCGACCGCTAGACCCAAGAGCGTCGCAGACCTCTCACGCCGATTGGACGTGGGTGAATTCGGTGATACTGCCAGCTGCGGGATACGAACCCACGATCTTACGGCCAAAAGCCGAACCCATGTAACAGGAATGAGCATGGAGCCCACTTACCAGGAGGGCGGTGAGTCGATATTATGATTTTCAGCCATCGGCCGAAAAGATAGCGGGTGAAAAAAGCACAACTGGCAGACAAATGTGGCCGGTAGTCGGCAGCGAGTGAACATTTCCAGTTCCACATTCGGGCTGACGTCATCTCGGCGGCTGAGCAGGCTGAGTCACGAGGACAGCTGGAGCGGGCTGACGTCATCTCGGCGGCTGAGCAGGCTGAGTCACGACGACAGCTGGAGCGGGGTGACGTCATCTCGGCGGCTGAGCAGGCTGAGTCACGACGACAGCTGGAGCGGGGTGACGTCATCTCGGCGGCTGAGCAGGCTGAGTCACGACGACAGCGGGGGTGACGATCTCGGGGTAGAGGCTGATACGACGACAGCTGGAGCGGGTGACGTCATCTCGGCGGCTGAGCAGGCTGAGTCACGACGACAGCTGGAGCGGGGTGACGTCATCTCGGCGGCTGAGCAGGCTGAGTCACGACGACAGCTGGAGCGGGGTGACGTCATCTCGGCGGCTGAGCAGGCTGAGTCACGACGACAGCTGGAGCGGGGTGACGTCATCTCGGCGGCTGAGCAGGCTGAGTCACGACGACAGCTGGAGCGGGGTGACGTCATCTCGGCGGCTGAGCAGGCTGAGTCACGACGACAGCTGGAGCGGGGTGACGTCATCTCGGCGGCTGAGCAGGCTGAGTCACGACGACAGCTGGAGCGAGGCCGGCTATTCCTGAGGGCCGCCGTCGACTGGAGACACCCGTCAGTGGCAGACAGCGGGCGGCTCGACAACGGGACGCCGAAGGCAGCAGACCTGCTGGCCCCCGACACGGACGGCTGCCCCCGTCCCCCGACAGTGCCCCACCGCCGCCCCAAATAGTTCGACTCAGGTGGGCCACAGAGCTATAGTTAGCCAACAACTAGTCGGCTCTGAACGCCAGTCTTCCCCGTGTGTGAGTGTGTGTCCGCGTAGAGGAAGTCGGAACGGGATACTTGGCATATGCGTGCGTGCGATTGCAGGCGTGGTTGCAACTACACATATGTACTGCTATGCTAAATACTTCAGGCTAACGGTTTCCATTTTCATTATATCGGTTACATCCTTGAAACAACGATTCAGTTACTGATTTTAACTTCTAGAATCATGAGTCCATTTTCGACCACCGGTAGTACGGAACACGCAAATTAACAATTAAAGAATATATATCCATATCGTGACACCTATCTCAACACACGGGTTAAATCTTGGTTCACTGAACAATCTTTCAGGGGAGAAAGGCCATCTTGGAAAACATGACAAGACCAAGCTTATCGCCGCCTTCGTCCACGTGAATAAATGTCCTTCTACTGCCTTGATGAAACCATTATCCACTTGACCCGTTTACATGAGAAACGAAGCTTCCGAACACGATGCGATCAGGGATGCTTCCCAGCATATTGCTCCTGTAAACGGGATTCTGACGTACCGAACAACCGGAAAGCTTCAATAAATTTTCATCAGTTAAAAAAAAAATCGTATCGTATTAGGCAGCTTCGCTGTTCGTGTTGACGGGTAAAGTTGTGTTGACCAGAACTTCGCTGGGTCTTTGCCACTGGTGCGCCTTTGCCTGACAAACCACTGTTGACCCAGGTGCACCTTGGTATGACCACCAGGGGCGGTCGGCCCATGTAAAGCACTAAGGCAGTGTCTCACCTGAGTAGAGCTGGGAAGTATTGTTGTATGCTATTTTCATAAAATGATGCTTTCATCCACTGGAAAATAGCAAACATAAAAAACTTGAAATAAACATGCATTGGTGATACATAATAATTGTGGTGAAAATTGAAGTTCATTTACATTTACATTATTTGCATCTCAGCTTCCAAATAGCTCTATCACCGGTCGGCAGAGGCTAGCCTCTCGCACATTTCGCCATATAATGAGTTTTCGTTTCATGACAAGCGCAGGATAGGCCGGGGCTTGTTGTGAAATATCGTTTTGCAATCGGTGACGTCACATGGGCTGGACAATTGCTCAGACCCGTAGGCGTTCCAGCGAAACTTCCGTGTTTTCTACACGACATTTCCGATCGTAAATACCATCGAAATGGGGCAAAATCGGGTTCATATGAAAGCTTGAAGAATCTTGTCCACGGATGTGAGCTATATTTTCCATAACACTAGGATTTTTCGCTTGGACCCAAGCTGACTGCATCCATGTCAAGCGCCGCAGGAATCGCGTAGTGGCACGGGTAGTAGCAGTATGATGAGACGGGCCAACTGAAGATCACGGCCGGGAAGAAGGTGTGGGAGCAAGTAAGAGATAACTGTTGCAACCCAATTCCTCCCCACTCGGTGCAGGGGCGTAAACAAGGGTAGGGGTACTGGGGGCATGTGCCCCCATGGGAAGGTGGAACCCATCCGACTATGAAAAGCCACCAACATTATAGTTATGCTACCGGCGGATGTACCTATACTAGTTGGAATAGCACGCCCTTATCACCCGTGTGCAGATATGGAGCCCGCAGCTGGTTTTCAGGATTGTGTTCCATTTTTCATTCATATACGTCTAGACCAGGGTTGTTCTTTTTGTATATTTTTTTAAGGGCAAGTGCCCCTCAATGTTGGCCCTGTCCACTAATAACTTAGACCTTTAACATGGAGTACATTGAGCAAGCACTTGATCGATGTGGGGCTTCCCATTAACGTCATGTGTCTTGCACACAAATAATCAATAATAATAGTGGCAACATAATATTTATATTTACATTTGAAATTTAGATATTACATTTATACATGATATATGAAATTTATATAGGAAAACTTCCCGGCAATTTCGGAAGCATTTGAACAGGAGAGATATGGTTGAAATCCACTGATTTCGGAACGATGGTGATAGGTTTGACACTTTGCAGCACCAAATTAAGTGGTTGATACTCATCTCACCATAAAATAATAACGGGTACTTATTATATAAATTACAAAAATACTGGTCGAAATCCGGCGATCTTTTCTGCCTCACCTCATTTGAGTGCCCCTGCAGAACACTGGTGACCGCAGGTGCGCCTTTGTCTGACAGACTACTGCTGACCCCAAGTGCGCCTTTGTCTGACAGACCACTGCTGACCCCAGGTGCGCCTTTGTCTGACAGACCACTGCTGACCCCAGGTGCGCCTTTGTCTGACAGACTACTGCTGACGCCAGGTGCGCCTTTGTTGGAGAGATACTGCGCCGGGCTCGCTGGCCTCGCCGCTGGTCTCTGCCACCGGGCCCTTAGTTCCTCCCAGCCGCAGGTTCAAGCCCTGGGCTCGTCCCCACTGCAGGGTCAGTATCCTGGGCTCGTCCCCACTGCAGGGTCAGTATCCTGGGCTCGTCCCCACTGCAGGGTCAGTGTCCTGGGCCCGCCCTCACTGCGGATTCAGTGTCCTGGGCCCGCCTCTGATGCAGGCTGTGTCTTGGTTTCTCCCGCTACAAGGCTGGTGTCTGGGCCCGACTCCGCGGTGGGTTCAGTGTGCTGAGTGCGCCTCTGTCGACAGTATGACGACCGACACCGGTCGCTGGCAGGCTGCAGTGGAGTGACTAAGTCCCGCTGACTAACACCTGGCTGGCAGCCGCTCTGCATGTTGGCGGGTGGGCGTGGCTCACGTGCTGCCGACCGCAGCTCCAGTTGTGCTGTTCCAGCCGGCTGGATTACACGAGATAACCGGTTCAATTCACCTGTCAGAGCTGCTGAAAATCGGTAGCCATTTGGGTCCTGATGAAGCTGATCAGATCCCACGCGAACTTTGGGCCACAAATCTAGCAAGCCAGATTGGACTTGAATCTGCAATGAGTGTTAAAACCCAGAGGTGAAAAAATATCAGCTACTCGGCCACGAACGTGGGTGACAGATATACGAAAAATATCTCCGGTTGTGGTGACAACGTACGGTACCGGATTAGCATTGCGTATGGATTGTATTTTTCGTCAGGCCGCTTTTCCTCTTAACATACCAAGTCAAGTTGTATTTTCTAACCATACAGACATATACGTACTCATCTTGTTTCAGTGCATGTATCAGAAGCATACAGAAACAATTTAGTAGCTATGATCGAGGGGACGGGGGGGGGGGCTGAAAAAACTCTACCACTCGTGGTAAAGTCCATAGGTTTTAACATTGCCGTGGTAAGCCTGTCGCCTACGAACTGTCCCGTCGCCGTCCAGATTGCACCCGACGCAACAGTCCCGTTTTCCAGCGCAGTTTGTGGCGTGTGGCACGGCTCACATCAGGTAACGAGATATGGCTGACATCACGTGAAAGCTCAAAATGTTGGCTATCCGTCTGGAATAATTTCGTTGCGGTCGGGTCAACGTGTTGCGCGTGCACGTCACCGAGGTCTTGAGAGGACGGGTGTCCGGTGAATGACCGGTTGCCCGTATAGGAATAGCATGTAAAACTGAGATTTTGCGTTCGGAAAATCACCAATTTTAACGCTCCCCATCGACCCGATCAAAACCGCAATATCTCGACAACCAATAGACCGATTGACACCAAATAAACACCTCAGTATTGCCACGACAATTTTCAACATCGTCGTGGCATCTGTTTCCGAATCACGCGCAACGTGCACGCGGGGGGGGGGTGTGAAAAGCGGAAGCGACGTTTTTGCGCGTTTTTCCCGATTTGGTCTGGTTCTCGGAAATGGCTAAACTTAGCGACTTGCCGTCACCTTCACATCATGGCCCTATGTACCGACTATAATTTTCAAATTTACAATCAGTGGCTGCAGTGTGCGGGCGCAGTCATCGTGACACGGGCTGCACGTGTTTCAGTCCGTGAAAAAGGCTCCGCTTTCTACTGTCTCTACACCACTGTGGAATGACAATTCGTGGAGAAAGTTGTACGTGCGGATAGCCCCACTCTTTGTGATGCTCACAAGTCATTCGGATTTTATCCATCACCAATACGTTTGTTGCAATCGTCGATGCCCGCAACCGTTACCAAGCGTCACTTTCGGCAATCCCAAGCGGCTGACGGCCGGAACAGTATCCTGTCACCTCCCAGAGGCTGAATCCGACGCAACAGTTCCGTTTTCCGGCGCAGTTTGTTTTCAAAGCTGGTTTCAGTGTGCACGTATCTACCTAATAAGTACCAAAGCGCTGTTGAAGCTGAACTTGTGTATGCTTGCGTAGCTGGTGTTTCGTCTCTGAGAGACGAGAGTCATGACAAGTATTGCAAACATGGACTTGTTCGTGATGTTGGGCGCGAAAAAAAAAAAATTATCTCCAGGAAGTTTTCCACTCCATTTGTCCAAAAGAGGAATTGAGTCTGACAATGATTGCGATATCCTTGATGTTTGGTCATGATCATGGGAGCATTAACACGGAGCATGACCGTGAAAAGTGCAAAAATGTTTTTTTTTTTATGACAAATACAAATCACATCATTCTATGCAACACAGTTTTCCTCTCATAATCCAGGATTCAGATTAGAAGAAAAGTTCTCAAAGTCCTCTGCTCTATGCCGACCTGTAATGCCACATAATTTTCCTTTCCAATTCCAGAATTCCAAGACATAAACCCAACCTTGGTCATACCTGACTGAAGTAGAACTTTTCTCGTTTCTCAGTCTAACATATTATTTCAGCCATTTTCCCACACTGCATGCTTCTGTAATCATTGCGTGAGACGAAATGTACGACCCTCAATATACCAGGAGGTGCTGGGTTTACTCAACATCAAAAGTAGCGTTAGGGATCATGCTATATTACTCAACGTTTCGGCCAGGGGCCATCATCAGGAGTGCTATATCACTCCTGATGATGGCCCCTGGCCGAAACGTTGAGTAATATAGCATGATCCCTAACGCTACTTTTGATGTTGAGTAAACCCAGCACCTCCTGGTATATTGAGGGTCGTACATTTCGTCTCACGCAATGTCTAAAACCCAGGAGCATCTAAGAGCCATTCTTCGTTGTATTAAACAATGCTTCTGTAATCCTCATCATGACAACAAATGTTTTGGTTCTTCCAATATAAGCCTTTACTTTAATAATTTCATCTGGTCACTTCCACGGGTTTATCTATTTGTGTCAGGGCCCATGTTTTGCTATAAGCAGAACTTGCTGCATGGACCAAGAGGTTTAAAAATAAATTACTTGAAAATAATGCAAAATATGACCTATGACACTCTGCCCTTGATATTGGTGCTATATTGACTTTCTTATTGTACAAGAGAATTCAATTTGTATTGGTGAATTTCATTTTCAATGAGTCATTCGATTTGGAGAACAGCATATTGTAATACCATGTGTATTCGCATGATTAGGATGATGTGACCATTGATTCCCTCAGAAATGCTTACTTTTAGTTACAAAGCAAAATAACATACCATTATTGTTTAATATCTAAAACAGTCTGACATGGTTTACCATACCCCTTTTAAATTGTTTCTTCAATGTAGGCACAATTTGTGTGTTCAATAATACAGATGTTAAAATATCTAACCTGGTCTGATATTTAAAAAAAAATTTGTCTGACATACATTGAGCATATTTTCACAAAAAAGCTAGCTTAACCTGTGATTTTGCTTTGCTAAGTAAAATGTGTGCACAACATATTGTGAGTACATTAAACCACAATAATATGCACCATAGATGGATTTTGATGGATGCGCACCATAGAAGCAAGATTAGCTTATAGTGTGTGTTGTAATTTGACATATTAATAATAATTGAAGATCGTATATAATTGAACAAATTGGAGATCATATATGGACTAATGCGTTCTTCTTTGTTCCATTTCAGCGGCATGGTCGATATTTTGCGCTCACACACGTGCATACGGGTCTTAAAGTGAAATATCAACATGTGACTGCCTGGTGGTGTTCGATATTCTGTAGGTGGCAGGCTGGACACTTCATACACCTCTGTTAACACCCCATCATTGAAATTGTTCGTACTTCGCCACCGAACCCCTTGAATTACATTGCTAACTCGATCTAGATTCCGCTTTTCAATCAGTCTAGATTCAGCGCCCAGGAATCGTTTGGCTGCAGCAGTGCGGAGTGATTCGGACCCGCTATCAGAGACCGTTCGCATCTGCTGTTGGCATGTCTCGGAACAGTACTGTCAGGGCTGCTCGGACCAACTCTCCTCACCTGTGGATCTGTATGAAGAACGTTGAGGAAAAGGGAAGAATTACTCAACTTCCGCATAATCCATTCATGCGTAGTAAAAATAGCGGTGAGTTAATTGCACCCAGGTAGAAGCGCTACAATAGTATCTGCACTTCTAGTTTCTCATTTCTACAAGAAATAAAAATGTGACTAAAGCTTTCCTTTAGCAAAAGTAAATAATGATCCTTAATGGTAACATGTGCACAGTGATTCCACGTAAACGCATGTAACATGTAGTAAATGCCACATGCATATTGGATATTTACCGGTAACAAGATGCCACATGAATATTTGATATTTACAGGCATGCTAATATGCATTAAGTGTGCCTGCTCTCGATCTGATAAGGTGATATAAAGACACACTGCAGTTGTGCTCCTTTGGAAAAGATAGCCACAACAGGGAATAATGTTTCCGGTTTGCTATGGTCCTTGATTATTCTGAACGTCACGGCTACACGACAGTTAAAACAAATATCATCCTTGCATTACCATGCGTACCTTAATATCCACTTGGATTCATGCGTGGAAGCAATTCAATGTCAGCAATTCAAGCAAAATATCTACAATCCTCAGAATGGGGCCGAATGCCCCGCCTCTGGCAGTTCTGGGGGAGGGGGTAATTTGACATCAGCACGAACTTTTAACCCAAGCAAGATAGAGAAATGAAGTCACGACATGATGCACCTCCAACTTTCCAACCTTGACGTTCATTATTACTTAATACATTTTAGTCGATTTCCTCTGGTTGAGCTTTCGAATGAGGAAACACGTCAATGTCGGGGAGTCGGGGAGAGGTCAATCCGTAGGATCTGGCCAGAGTTTTTGGACTTTGATCATGAAATAAATGTGATTTCGTGTTTCAATATATATCACATAGAAAATGACGACATAGTCTGGCATCATGAGACGTGCAATTGACAAACCATGAAACAGACATGACACGTCCGCCGCCTCAATTACGGCTGGCATACTGGCTGTGGCAATCCAATGTTTATTATATATAAATGGTAATACTAATAATTACATAAAAGTGAATATATTTAAGAAGCACACAATAACCGTGAAATAATAATTTGAACGGGTGCTAGAACTTGCCCATGTTCTTTCTCCATTGTTATCTATTGATTGATATAATCTGGTGTCCTCTCGCCTCTGCCTCTGCTGGGCTATTCTAGTAAATTGTTAATATTGCAGCTGGCATTGAAGTGAAGACATAAACAATTGACAGGTCGAGTCGTTACGACCGGCCGACAATATATCGCAGCATATGCCCTCTGGGTAGTCATGTGTGTGCCTCTGGCAACGCATGTGATGCGACGCAACACACCAGGTCACGGCAAAATATTATGAAATCTTACGCTTGCCACAAATGCTTTCTAATTTATCCCAGCCGTCAATCAACAGATTAAATTGATTGAGATGGCAATAAATAGCCCTGGATCGTGCGAGTCGCACCGATCCGAAGTTTGCTTTGGAGTGTGACGAAGATAACGAAGGGCATTGCAGGTTTGGAAGGTAGGAAAATGAAAAGTGAAACTTGCAAGTTATATGCTTAAGCCAGCAACCAAGCGAAGTGTTTGAAAAAGGAAGATATTTAGTCCAAATGACTTTTTGCTCTGGTGGGTTTATAGACCAACGTCGCGTGCTATAGCTACGCGTGGTTTGTTGAGTAAATCTCTGCCCAACCACCCGATCCCCGAATTTCCGTTCAACGACAGAAGCTAGACCGAGAGTTTAACTCGTGACCTTCCCGGTAGCCTGTCTCCGACTGTACCGAGTCAGTAGTGTTTCGCAATAGTGCTAAGTCCATCCGTAACTGATACCCGAAATGCAGTTCGGTTCGATATGTGTCACACTCAGAATCACACTCAAACTAGGTAAAACGAACCAACTACATTGACATCTCATGACCTACTATGCGACCCAGTGGTCTACATTAACTCATTGCATCACCGCAACCCACTCTGATGCTGCCATGACTGGATCTGAAGCCTGCGTCCAAAGCTGGAACTTGTAAAGCAGAACGGAGAAACTGTAGGAAGATGGTCTTCCTAGATAAGTCGTACTGGCGAGCTAAAATGGCTTGGAAGAAAATATTGACGGATGACGTCCTGGCAGGGAAAATAATTAATCGCCGTTTACATTAATAATATGTGGTGCAAAAACAGAACAGTAACGTGCACAAGTGTGGTATGTATCTCAATTACCTACCACATTTATATGACTTCCTACTTATCATAGGTATCTGGGAGAAATAAGCCAAATAAATATTGACCAGTGGCCGCCCTTTATATCTGGCCTACATTGTTGGCATGGCTGAGTTCAGTTTGGCAGCACCAGCGCGCAAAGCTGACCACCAAAGCTGACCACCAACGCTGACACGGCATATGAACAGAGGAGGTCGGCCCATGTAAGGCACTAAGGCAGTGACTCACCGAGTAGAGCTGGGGAGTACTTTTTATGGTATTTTCGTGCAAATGATGCTTTCATCCACTGGAAAATAGTAAAGTTAAACCACCGGAAACAAATATGCATTGGTGACTCGTAACTATAGTGAAAGTTGAAGTTCACAATTACATCTAAGCTTCAAAACAGCTATGTCACCGTTCGGCAAAGTTATGCCTCTGACAGATGTCGCTATAGATCGTTGTGTTTGGGACACCTTTGAGGCACATCGGGCCATGTTTTGCACACAAATATTCCCATCGATTCGTGAAAATAAAGGAATGTGCGAAATTGTGGGGCAGGAGTTGCCAAGCGAAAGCCCAAGGAGAAAGTCTGTTAGCGACCAGTGGGCTCTTACTGGGCTTTGACGTCATGCTTATGCAGCTCTGTAAATTCCATGCATTCACTAGTGTTCCCAGGATGGACATATCAGTCCAGCCAGCACCAAGAGAACAGAGCAAACGTGTTCTTCAATCTCAAATTATGCAAAACCTAGTCGCATTTTATGAAAGTGTTACTCTGAGTTCATGCTAATGTACCTAGTTAGGCACATACTAATCTTTCCAAATCCAAGGAATTATAAAATTTGTAAGAATTATTTTATTTGGCCGTAGCAAACGACCAAAAACCAACTTTTGGAGTCCGCACAATGCGTGCAATTTAGGTAAATACATTGAAGAAACCCGTAGGGCACCCTGCGCTAAAAAAGGTTTTTTTTTTCAGTGTCTTGATGGAATTTAATATAATTATGAATTCATATTTTCGGAAAGGAAAAACTTTTCTGGCATAATCAGGTTGCACCTATATCTCAATAAGCAGCCAGTTCATGAAGAAAATAAGGTAATATTGTGCTTTAAGGTGGTAACAAGACAAGCTTTTACACACATTTGCCTTCATAAAGGAAACAACTGGGTTAGGTTCGGCTACGTTCGGTGAGTTTAGGTTTTTAGTTAATTTTCTTTTGTAGACATTTCTTCTTTTTAAAATATATTTTTTGTCTTCTTCAAAAGCATCTGATGTTAGGTTAGGTTATGATAGGCTATACTTTTTTAATTTTAAAAGTTTTCATAAAATAATTTTGCTTAATGTTTCTTACAATTGTGTTTTGGAACTTTTTTTTCTCCAAAATGAGTTTAGTCTTCGTTAGGCTACATTATGTTGCATTTTTGTTTCATTTCCAAGCATTTCATTTGAACACGCGCCCTGGAGGGCCTATGAAAATTACGCGCACTGGGGGGGGGGGGGCGGATTCGGTCCCCATAAGATCTAGGCTCATATTAAAGCTGGAACAACGAGATTCGAGGGGTGGATGGGTAACTTTTGTATACGAATTTCATGATCTTAGGTCAATATCTTCAAGGTCAAATCAGGTCAAAATGCCAAAATGTTCTGGTTTTACGTGGCTTGGCTTGTCATTGCTATGGATCGCTGTGATTGTGTTTAGATGCTCCAAAATGTTGTTTAAATGCTCCAAAGTTCAAAACATCAATGATGTTTTGGACATTAATAATTATGCAATGCAGATGCAAGACCCGGAATTTGACCTTAGGTCACCTATATAATAGCACTTAATCAGGTCATTACCTGCTCCACTTACCGGAACCGGATCGCCCGCCCGACTCCTCCGTTGGGTTTCTCGGCGCAATCGGCTTTGCAAAGAAAGGAGTGAAGTACATGACAAAAGTATGGAAAGGCTTAGGTACACAATGAAAACAGTAGTCTACAGGATGCTTAGAGAGTAACATGGAAAGTAACATCATTCGCATGACAGTCATTTGGATGTATGTCTACATCCCAGGTGACCAACTTATGCTTCGTTTAACCTGTCATGAACTTGACTTGACTTAACCTCGGTGACCTAACATGACTTTGAATCTATATAGCATAACACCGTACATCAAACAAGTCGCTAGTGTTGTTTCCCTTTTGCCCATATACACACTTCCATTTTGCCAATATAGGGGAAGCGAATCAGCGGGGATTTTTGTAGTCCGGCGCTGCGATTTTTTGTACTTTAGCTGCCCTTAACTCGAAAAATTCGCGGCCGATTTCCATTTTCTTGCTTTGAAAAAACGGACCCGTCATTTCGAAGCAGGTGCACAAGAAATGGCGTATATCAACCGGTAACATGTGGAGTTATGTATGAAAAACCGATGGTTTGGGCGGATTTCGCTCCCCCTCCAGATAACGGCTTTAAACTATGTTGCCTAACTCGAAGTCACATTCTTTAGTGTTATTTTGCTCACAATCTGAAAAGCAAGCATTTGCACAGCGAATTAGTGGTCCCATCATCTTAGTCACATTTATGAACATACATAAGCATGCATCAAGGCATTATATGCAGTATCAATGCTAGGCGACATGATTTCAAAGAAAATTCTTCTTTATATGTTACTTCCAAAAGAACTGGCACGTATAGAATTTGCTGGATAACCTTGAAGAAGTCCAGTCTTATTTCATTCTTGTAACTGGTTTGCTCTCAGGGGCTTCTATATCAGTGAAAAAGGCAAGAAAACCTGATTTGATATTCCTTAAATGCCTCTTTTTGGTGCGCCATGCTTGGGCAAAATGAACAATGTTGTCATGCCTATATTAAGAAAATTATTGACAGTCCATACCATATATTTTATCCGGGAAGATTCTCCGCTACGGGAAGGCTCAATTGCATCCTTACCTCAAAAGTTTCAGCCAGAGGCATCCCCTGAGAGAAACAGCTGCTAATTTTCGACACCAAAGATATGCAGTGCAGAAAACCCGAGGAAAATTTTGTTCTGGGCGGGGGAGGGGGGGGGTTTGGGGAGGTAAGCAGTGACGATGTTTTCTACTTCACCTCATCTGGGCGCCTTGGACCGCCCCTGGATATGAGCGTGTCAGTATTGATGCCTAGCAACATGGCAGCACGTTTGTGTAGTGCTGCGCAGCACAATGTCCGCGTGTCTGTGACCTGTTGCGCAGCATTATCTCAGCGCGTCTGAGTCGTGTTACGCAGCACAGTGTCCGCGTGTCTGTGACCTGCTACGCAGCGCCATGGCAGCACGTCTGTGTCGTGTTGTGCGGCACAATGTTCGCATGCCGTCATCAGAGGTGCGAGGAGATCGGCACGAACCTAAGCCGAGAGCGGACGCCGACAGAATCGCCTTAGCGCTCACTTGGGGGGGGGGGGGTGTGGAGGACGAGGTCGCCCACAGAAGACTGCGGAATACGGCTTCACCGGTCATCAATAGCGTCTGAACGTCGTTTCCAGAATCAACCAACGGAAGACTTTGGCTGCCAAAAACACCGCTTGCCAGGTCGTACCGACTGGCCCTCTTCACCAAGTCAAATATTTGCCCTGTGGTCAAGGCCGACCTGTGACTGATGCCCCGGACATTTTTTGTACGGCATGAAACAATACCTTTACGTAAGTTGAAATACTACCTTGAAGACTACCTTCACAGAAATTATACTTAATACGTTGAATTTGTTCACGTAGCTAGAATGCATCAATGGTTATCAGGTGTCTTTCAATAAACCAACGCGTAGAGCCAGAGGTGCACCAATTGTGAAAACTGTTTCCTACACGGAAACGAGTCGCTCCAACTGTTTCACTTGCAAATTCTGGCCATCGCCGACAATTTATGTGACATTGGGTACCATTTCACTGGATACACGCTGCCAAAAGTCCTACGATGTAAGGCAAAATAAATCTAAGGAGATAAATCAGACGAGCCAGCTATTCAGTCGAGGACCAGAATGTGCACAGAAGAAGGTGAGACTCAATTGAAAAAGAAATTAGGTCGATGATGACGAAATAACTGATGCGTGTACCTGGCATATACATTAACTGGACAAAGTTCAGAACAAAGCCACGAATAGTGTAGTGTGCTCATTGCCGCCTACGGAACTGTTTTGCGTTCTGTAACTCTGGAACGAACGAACAGTTTATCTCATGAGAACACCACTTGGGTTGGCTACATTGTAGGCAAGTGAGATGTTGTGTGCACCCGCATGTGGAGCGCCATGACGGCTCGTGGCGCGCGTGAGTTTGGAGAGTACTGCTCTCTTTTTCATAGCTAGCAGACCAAGCTTGGATGCAGTATTCCAAATGTGGCCTGACATATGCAAGTAAAGCTTCCTGATGACTTCCTCACTTCTGTATGATACATTCATATCTATTGCTCCAAGCATTATCAGTGCCTTCTTCCTGGCTTCCTTGGTCTGTTCTGATGCCCCCAATGTTGTGTTATAACATCGAAATCCTTCTCCTGTTGAGTCACTGATAGTACTTGGCGACTTATCAAGTATGGAGCCTTCATATGGTTCCTACCTACATGCATGATTTTACACTTCTCAAAATTAAATTTCATTTACCATTCTTCGGACCACTTCACAGGTTATTCTAAGGATTTCTGCAGCGAGATATGTTCATTGTGACCTGTTGTTGCCCTAAGGATCTTCAAATCATCCGCACATTTCAATACCTTACTGCTTAGGCCACTTTCAGCACTATTTACAAATATAATGAGCAGTAGTGGCCCTAGTACTGACCCCTAGATACTCCATAAAGAGCATTTTACCATGATGATTTTGTACCATTTAGCATCACTCTTTGCTGTCTATCTGAAAGCTACAACTCTATCCATTTTAAGATGCTACCTGCAATACCGTGGACCTGAAGCTGCATCATTAACCCGCGCTGTCTTTCCTGACAAATCCTCCCACCCCGTCTCGGGGGTGGGGGCGGCGGGTGAAAACCCCCCTCTAAAATCCAAACTAAGCATCGCACGAAAACGAAAGACATGTCATCGAAAAGCGCTCGACGAGTAGGGTTCGGATACACCCCCGAAAAAAATTCCCCCCAAAAGTGACGTCACCAGGGGGCTAGATTTTCACGACTTTTCACGATCGACATTGTTTTTTACTCTGGGGAGTTCATTTTGGGGAATATGTGAAAAACAAAATTTATTTGGAATGAGAAAAGGACAACGAAATCAACCAGGGCTATATTTTTTGGCCCCCAAAAATTACTTTTTAATTTTTATGAAATTTCAAAATTTTGAGTTTTCAAGTTTTCCTTAATTTTCCTTCTCGAATGGGTAGGGCAGACGGATAAATGTTGTTGGAAGTCAACATGCCCTAATAAAAATGCTTACTTTAGCCAGAATCCTGTGCTTGAACCGCAATATGGCAATTACACAAGATTTATATGTAGTCAAAAACGAAAAAAAAAATGAAAAATTAAACTCGTACGTTTTTTTGCATCCATAAAGATAAGCAAGCGCTGAATGTTTGAGACATACTGGCCTGTAGTTTTCAACTTTCACTTTTTCTCCTTTCTTGAAAATTGGAACTACGTTTGCCCTTTTCCAATCTGTTGGAATTTCATTTTGTGAAACTGATCTACAAAATATTATACTAAGTGGAAAGGCAAGTTCCTTTTGAGCTTTGCACAAAACCCTAGCATACATTTCATCAGGTCCTGTTGCCTTGTTTGACTTTATTTTCCTGATGTTTGAAAACAACATCAATATCAATGAAATCAAAATCATTTATCGGATTATATGTCACGAACTATAATGTACGGTCGGCAGATTGGTCATATGTTCCAATGTAAACACTGATTTAAACTGCTTGTTTAGCTCCTCAACCATTTGCTCTCGGAATGCTCTCACAACGGTTGTGGCGTGTAGTTGGAAGCTATGCTCAATGCTACCGCTGATATCTTTGCTCAGTGACCTCACCAAGGTCATCTGAGGTCGCCTGAGATCACTAGCACATTTCTGCGCATTATATCGCACTCCATTGAGCTAGAAGGCTCCAATTACCGTCATTGTGCTTGTATCGCCAAGACGTTTCGATTTATATATTACATGCCCTCTCAGGATACTTTATGACCTTGACCTGAGGTCATAGTTTCGCTTGACCTGACCTTAAATCACACCGCCTACTGTCAATAGCACATTTCAAGGACTGTCAAATAACGTTCGCCGTTTGTTTCTATCTGTTACAGGTCCTGGGATATGTGTCAATATCTGAGAGTCCCACCCGATCTGGTCGAATTTCACTTATGATGACCCAGTTGCCTGAATATTTACCTGAGCGAAAAAATGACTGAAACAGTTTCGATGGAACCTATCACCAGCTATCTAACGCCGCTTTCTGTTTGTCGCTAGCTAGCATAGTTCTAGAGATCTTAGGGGGGCAGACATCTGTCCCCCGGACATGCGAAGTTTGCGCGGACCACCGGACGTGCGAGTGTTAATAGTTCCCACTACATGTGCCTTGAATCTCACTATGTTATGGTTACTTCTTCCCAGAGTTTCTCCTACGGTCAAGTTTTGAACTAAGTCACTTAAATCCGAGAATACAAGGTCCAAGAATGAGGCATGCCTGGTAGGTTCCGTTACAAACTGGTGTAAGAACAGGTCCTCTTCAAGGCATTTCTTAAATACTTTGCATGATGGGGAGCCAACATCAACATTTTCATATCGTTTTAGATTAAAGTCACCAAGAATAAGGCACTTCTTTTGAAAGTTTCTACTGATTTCTTCACAAGTCACCTTATCAAGCTCCAGTTGCTGGGAATGTGGCAGGGTTCCTGATCGGTAGAAAGCTCCTATTCTCAATTTATTGCTGTTTCTTTTTCCCACAGTGACATGAAGCCAAATGGACTCCACAGACACATTTTTCACCCCACCTGGTACTTTTTGAGAACTGAGCAAGCTATTCACATAGAGCATTACACCACCCCCTTTAACTGCTCGACCCCTATTGCACGAAAACATGATTGTATCCCTGGATGAATCCTGCAAATTATCCCCAAAATTCCCCTCACTGACCCATTCCCCCGTAATGTAAACAAAATGTGGTTCTTACTCAGCAACATAACACTTGAACTCATCAAATTTGGATCGAATTTGATCCAAATTCTCAGCGTTAGCACGCGCCCTTGGAGGGGGTGGGGCGAAATGCGCCCACCCCTCCGGTTTTTCGAAGATAACTCCAGATTTTACCGGCCGATATACGCCATTGTGTACCTACTTAGAAATGACCGACGCGATGCTTAAAGTAAGAAAAACGAAATTCTGCCGATTTTTTTTCGAGTTAGGAGTCGTTAAAGTCAAAAACATTTATCAGCGCCAGACCACAAATATCGGCCCTGATGCGCTTTCCATATATTGGCAAAAAGAAATGTCCTTGGCAACACTAGCGAGTTGATTGATGTATATTGTTATGCTATATTGTTTCAAAGTCATGTCAGGTCGCCGAGGTCAAGTCAGGTCAAGTTCACGACAGGCTAATGGAACCAAACTTGGTCAACTGGAATACTGTCATAAATGCAAATGACTGTCATGCGATTAATGCCACTTTGCATGTTACACCCTTCACATCCGGAAATCTACTGCTTGTCGTCGTGTGCCGAAGCGTTTCCGTACTTTATTAATGTATTTCACTCCTTTCTTTGCGAAGCCGATTGTACTGAGACGCCCAACGGATTAGTCGGGTGGGCAGCCCGGCTCCGGAAACTGGAGCAGGTAAGAACCTGATAAAGTGTTCCTATGTAGGTGACTTGAGGTCAAATGGCGGATCGGGCATCTGGATTTCATCATTAGTAATTTTCAAAACATCATTAATGCCAATTCTGGAGCAATTAAACACAATCACAGCAATCCATAACAATGAAAACTTCATCCCTCCCCACCCTTTTGCCTAGTTTCCCTGAAGGACATGCTCATACACTTAGTCTGACACATGCACCCCTTTTCAGAGAAGTGCAGACCATTCCTCTGATAGAGGTCCCATGATCCATAAAACCTGGACAACTCGTCAACAAAGGTGAAACCTAACTCATGGCAGAACTTACCTACTCTGGCATTGACTGCCAGTGCCCTAGAGCTACACTCAAGGAAGGCTCCAGCCCTAGGAAAAATTGCAGTTGCAATGGCTCTCCTATTGTTATCCTTCAGGGTGGCCAGAAGGGCCCTGTAGTCCTGCAGCAGCTCCTCACTCCTAGCAGGACGTATGTTATTCACCTCTACTTGTACTACAACTGTGCTAAGCTGGTGATCACAGGTGGCCTGTGCCACCACTGGCACCAGGTCAATGACATTGGCACCAGGCCTGGTGATGCACCTCCTGTCCCTCCTACCTTTACAGAATACCCAATGTAAATGTCGCACACGAGGACCACCTTCAACCAACACTGTATCCTTACTACTACTATCCTGGGAGCTAGATAGTGCCTGGAACCTATTCGATGTTGATATGAATACATCATCTTCAAACATTTTTGGATGATGTCCTCTAAACTGAGCTAGGTTAATGCCGCTAAACGACCCGATGTTGAAATTCTCATGTAAAACACAAGCATGAGCAAGTGACAGCTTCGAATACCTGCGATTTTCCCGCTATAATTGAAAACACTTAGGGAGAGAGTGCAGGTTGGTACCCCGAGACGGGGATGAACAAGCTGGGCACCCACTTTTAAGAGATCGCCATCCATATCATAGTATTTTTTTTTTAGGAACTTCCAGATTGGGCGGTATCTTACATTTTCTGCGAAGTCTCTGTCATGGCCAACATGCACTTTTCCAAGCTTCTCACTCCAAATAGGTGAACTACAACATATCATCCATAATTATTTCAAAATTATGGTTTGTTCACACTCCATTTGAAAGTCTGCGAATTCATCATTTCTGGATAATTTGTTGCTTGGCGCTGACTTGGAGCGCTTTACATCTCGTCCTGTATGCGAGTTATTCATCCTTAATCTTCTAGACGTATGACTTGCTGATGCCGCACAGCCTGACCGAGAGGGAGATGGAGACACAAATCTTTGTCAAAGCAGCTCGTCCAGGCGTCGTCCTCCTTGTGACGTTCATTTTGGAGCGATGTCAGCCAACCTTTCACTTGATTCACCGTTTCACCGTGATTCACACTTCAGTTTTGATTGATATGTGAAGTATTGACTTATTAAGCATTGAGATGTGTGCTCAGTATTAATTAAGAATTGTTATTAAGTATTGATTAAGTATTGAGATGATTAACTATTGAGACGTGAAATATTGAGAAGCCCATGTAATTATTACACGCCCACTATACAGACAAGCACCAGTCAGGCGATAATAGGTCAGTGATCAGCCAAGTAGTCGGCATCTACCCACCGCTCTACCCAAGCGAGATCCTCTCCTCTCCTCTCCTCTCCTGTCCTCTCCCCTCCCCTTCTCTTCCACTCCACTCCACTCCCATCCCATCCTCTCCTCTCCTCTCCTCTCCTCCCCTCTCCACTTCTCTCCTCTCCTCCCCTCTCCTCTCCTCTCCTCTCCTCTCCTCTCTTCTCCTCTCCTCTCCTCTCCTCTCCTCTCCTCTCCTCTCCTCTCCTCTCTTCTCTTCTCTTCTCTTCTCTTCTCTTCTCTTCTCTTCTCTTCTCTTCTCTTCTCTTCTCTTCTCTTCTCTTCTCTTCTCTTCTCTTCTCTTCTCTTCTCTTCTCTTCTCTTCTCTTCTCTTCTCTTCTCTTCTCTTCTCTTCTCTTCTCTTCTATTCTCATCTCCTCTCCTCTCCTCTCCTCTCCTCTCCTCTCCTCTCCTCTCCTCTCCTCTCCTCTCCTCTCCTCTCCTGTCCTCTCCCCTCCCCTTCTCTTCCACTCCACTCCCATCCCATCCTCTCCTCTCCTCTCCTCTCCTCTCCTCCTCTCCTCTCCTCTCCCTCTCCTCTCCTCTCCTCTCCTCTCCTCTCCCTCTCCTCTCCTCTCCCTCTCCTCTCCTCTCCTCTCCTCTCCTCTCCTCTCCTCTCCTCTCCTCTCCTCTCCTCTCCTCTCCTCTCCTCTCCTCTCCTCTCCTCTCCTCTCCTCTCCTCTCCTCTCCTCTCCTCTCCTCTCCTGTCCTCTCCTCTCATGTTCCCTCCTCTCCCCTGCTCTCATCTGAACTTCTTTCCTCTATTCTCCCTTCCTTTAGTTTCCTTTCCTCACATATCTGTTGCGTTCCCCTCCTCTCCTCCCCTCTCGAAATCGGTGAACTATCACTTATGTCCCGTGGCCCACGCTCGGCAGGGAATGCTGGTAAGTCAGAGTGGCAATGTTGGCTCTGGCGCCGGAGAGATTGAGCGGCAACACAGCAGCTTTAGTCAAGTCGAAACTGAAAGGCAATAACAACGGTTGTAACGATCAGTTGCAGGGGGAGGGGGTGTTGATAAAGTGCCGCGGAGGGCAGATTGACGACATTATCCACATAGTTTGTTTTGAGTCAGATTCAGCGATGTGATGCCACATTGTTCGTATCGTATGATAACATCGTCTTGCAAAGTCTCCCAGCTGGGTCAGACTTCAGCGCCGGACAGGCACTGACCACAGTTTGAGAAGCGCTGGCTGTGGAGCTACTCTCCAGCTGCCGGTGACCGCTGAGGCATGGGGGGGGGGTGGTTACAGCAGGCGGACGATGCGGCGGCGGCGGTCCCGGCCTCGTTGGCCGCGATGGCAGGGGTGTGGTCGCCTGCCGACCGTTGGTTCTGAGCCGGTGCTGTTTACTGACCGTCGACGGCCACTGACTCAACCACAAACCATGCCGATGGCTGGCGCTGTCAGACCCAAGCCTCGGCTGGTCGGCAGCCAGGCCGTCGGCAACGTCCGACCAAAACGAAGCAGCCGCGGCATGCCGAGACGGCGTCGCCGCCGGCCGCACCACGCTGTCGCCGGGCTCACCAAATACGTGGCAACTCCTTGTACAGTAACCAGAAGCAGAATGCTCTTGTCAACCCATGTAGGTTCGGATCAAACGCCGTTGATTAATTCATTACACTGGTCTGTATAAGGTCAAAGGTGTCTCAGCTGTTTTAGGTCAGTTTTTCATGCTCATTCCGAAAATGGCATCAGTTTTGCTCGATTAGCTCGATTTTTTAAATATATTATTTCACTCATATGAAGCAAAACATTGCTCTGACTGGTTTACTAGTAAATCCGACTGAAGCATAAATAAAGGTTTAAACTCCAAACAGATGGACCATAAGTGTATTCAGAGCGCATCCCAACAGTACACACTACTGCGGAATAAATGGCCTTTTCAGAGACTTCCGACTGTGTTGAGCAGATGGGACATCTCGCTTCAGGCACCAACAACAGTCCGCCAGAAAGTTCACATCCCACCGACCTTGGTAGCGTTCTTCCATCACCCGTACGTCTTTGTGGAAGCGTTCTCCCTGCTCTTCACTGTAATCTACACAGTTATCTGGGAAATAATCTAGATAGGACCTAAGGAAGTGCATTTTTACCGGCATTCGAGCACCAAGTTGCTGAAAACTGTCCATCAACTAATCGACGACCTTCGCGTATTCCGCACTTCTGTGATTACCCAGGAAGTTGGTGATGATTGACTTCAAGGACAGCCATGCAGACAGCTCGGACTGTTCCAGACATTCTTCGAATCGAGTATCCTTCATGAGCTCCCTTATCTGAGGACCGTCGAATACACCAGCCTTCAGCTTCTCTCTGCACACATGAGGACATTTCTGTCCCAAAAATGCAAATCCTCATCCTTCTTTATCCAGTGCTTTGACAAAATTTGTCATCAAACCTAGTTTGATATGGAATGGTGGAAGTAGGATTTTCTGTGGTTCAACCAGGGGGCGTGACTGCACGTTGTGGGAGCCAGGTTCAAGTGCATGCCTGGATGGCCAGTCGCGTTGTACGTAGTGCTGTTTGTCAGCCCGACTGTCCCAGAGCCATAGAAAACATGGATATTTCGTGTAGCCACCCTGCAGCCCAAGGACGAAACCTACTACTTTGAGGTCACCACAGATCAGCCAACCATGCTCTTTATAGTTAAAAGCAGACAATAAAAGTTCCATGCTGTTATTCGTTTCCCTCAGTTGCACGGAGTGTCCAACAGGAATCGACGCGAACTTATTGCCGTTGTTCAGAAGAACTGCCTTCAGGCTCCTACTCGAGGAGTCTATGAACAGCCTCCATTCTGCCGGATTGTACTCTGTACCCATTGCTTCTACTAGGCCCGCGATGTTGTTGCAGTAGACTAGAGAATGTTCTTCGTCGAAGGTAAAGTATTCTCTGAATTTGTTTCGCGATTCCGATACAAAAAAATGTCGTTTCAAGCGCCAACAAACGTTTCTCGCGGAGCCGTGAACCCAGCAGCTGAGCGGATTCATTGGACAAGTTCAGGTCCCTCGTTAGGTCATTGAGCTCAGCTTAGCTCAGTTTAGTCCATCGTTCTCGGTCGGTTCATATGCACCAGACGCGTCTGCGTCAATTTCATCCCCACTAGAGTCGGAAATGACTCGATGTCGACATCGGGTTCAGGGATGTACTTGTACTTGTACTTGTACAGGGATGTACTTGTACTTGTAAAAGATAATGCTTTGTCCCTTTCCTCCCGCGTCCCAATCCTCACTTCTCTCCGCTACTGATATATCATACTGTAGAATGCATACTGATACATCAGTGTGTGAGTTGTTATCTTTGACTTAGTGTGAAAACTTGAGCTAATCGAGAAAAATGGATAGCATTTTCGGATTCAGCACACGAACCTTGTATCAGAACAGCTGAGAAACTTCCGACCTTTTGAAAAATGTTTTGAAACCCAGGCCGGTGTTATTCATTTACTTTCGGATGTTCACGGCGAAAACCTTCTCTTCTCTCTCATCGTCATATTGTCTTCTTTGAGTAAGCCTGCATTTAATTTTAATTACCCTTTTCAAGAGATCTGAGGGGACGTGTCCGGTGAAACAGTTTCTTAAACATGTCTTTTGCAGAATTGCCCATTCGATAACTTCAGTGCACAAAGCGTAAGACGCATCTATGACAAGAGATAGTCCCCCAGCTATTGCAAAGGGTATTGTACCCCTTTGGATATAATTGTGTTTTTGCAATCGTCAGACAAAAAGAAACAGACCATTGCACCGCATGGTTGTCATTAGCATAATTAAGCTTATGAACCTTTTCTGCACCGGCTGTGACAATTTTCCGCCATAAATCAACAGCCAATTTTCCGTAACCCAACACTGCATATAGACATCACTGCATCAAATTGGTACCGTGAAAATAATGTGGGGGATGTCAAGGTAATATTAAATGTGCGGCATTATTTCCAATATACCCAGTATCTAGGAAGAAGGCTCCTGGTTTTTGTCGTCTACCAGTTCGAACAGTGACGCATATTTGTACTCGCGCCGGTATTAACTCGCTCCGTTTCTCCGATCAGATCCTCACACCCAATCTCGAGAGGGGGGGGGGTCTTTAAAGTCTCCTGTCTATCTTACAAATTAAGCGTTGCATGAAAACACACTGGGTACCATGGACAGCTCTCGCCAAATGTAGTTCGAAAACGATTCTATTTTTTACTTTTGGATAATCTTCATGTCCATTCCAAAATCGACATTCCAAAATTGACATGTCCATTTTTGGGAAAAAGACCGATTTTTCAAACGCATTTTGTAGCAGTACGTAAAGGTAGCTTAGTTGCTGTGATGCTGTTTTGACGCCATTTCGGCCATGCAAATTAGGCTTAAGTAACACAACAGCAGCATCCAAATAGGCAAACAATCTAAGATGTACGATCTCGCTCTGACGGAGAGGGCGTACCACAAGGGAAGCTTCATTGTACTCTCCTTGACATTCCCAGTTGAAGACGCCACTGTTAGTAGAAATGACGTCCCTCCAGGGTCACTTGGGTGCATAATCATTGATATTTTTCCAACCAGTGGTACCCTTTCGGAAAAATGGCGACACTCCAGGTGACACTCCAGGCGACACTCCAAATGGCGACACTCCAGGCGACACTCCAAATGGCGCCTTGCCAAACAACATCAAAAATTATGGGCCACCCATACGTCCATCCAGATCGTCGTTCTCTCTGGACAGGCAGAGCTTGCGAAGATCACGATCGACTGGACGATACTGCTCAACCATCCATCTGCGTGGAGAACAGTTTCGACAATTTCCTGAACGCTGATCACAGATAAAACACCACTCACTATATTTCATGCGTTGGAGGATGGAACCAACCGTTTCTGTGATGGGAATTGGGAAGTGTAAATCGGACTAGGGAAGTAATAATAGCGGCCGCTGTTCAAAAACGACTTGGGATATATTCGACAGCCTAGGTTCGAAATATTATTTTAGAGAAAACATGTCCTTCTAAAACACGCGAAGAGCTCGATAAAAACAGCAATGGTGTTATGAAGTCTCTAAGCTCAGGTCATTTCTGGGTATGGCATGATTGGAATGTCCTACCCCATACCTCACTAGATCTGCTAGTGATCCCATGCATCACTGCTGCAATGTACTTGGCATACGGCTTCGAGGTGACTGGAATCGAAGATCTTCCATCCATCTGAAATGGGTCCCACCTCCGACCTGGGGATGGAGCAGAAACTCTTCGATAAGATCAAGGCTATGATTGACGAATTAACTTTCTTTTTCTAAATTTGCATGACTTCTTTAGGGTATTTGGTTACACCATAGTACAAGATAGTCCCAGAAAATGGACGAACCCGTGAATCCTGCAACTGTACCAGGTCCTTCTCAGCTGAAAGCGTCTGCAGCAGCCGCTGAAATCCTGGCCGGGCTAAGTCCTACTCACCACAGCCAACTGATATCAACACGATAGGCTCTCAGTCGTCCTCGGGGCCAATGCCTACCTTAGGCTCAAGACCGTTTAGAGTGTACAACCGTCCGTGATATCAAGCTTCCACACAACACATACGCAGCTCAGAAGATCCATAATCGATTGCGGGTCTGTTGCCTCCCACGAGCTCCTGGCCGACCAATGGGCTTCGATCCTCCCAGTGCTCCTGGGCGTGCTTGAGGTCCAACAGATCCGTAGCTCTCATAACAGACTCAGGGCACTAAGGCTCCATAGTTACTCACTTGTTTGAAACTCCTGTAACTTGCTCAATGGCCGCGGCCGTGACTACCTGGGTGAAGGTGGAACGGTCTCAGCGGTTCTGCTCATCACGTCAGAGGCCAGCGCTGTCGCCGAGCCACTACTGATTCATAGCTCAGAAGAAGCCGGTGTCTTCTTATTGTCCAGGACCTCTTATTAGCCTAGGTACGTACCATGGTTGATAGGACACTTCCGACTGATGCAGAGCCCCAAACCGTTGAATTTCTGACTGCCTCGCTACTCTGCTGTTCTCAGGTTCCACGGCAACTATGGGCTTCTAAGCAGTCCAATATGGGGTTATCACAACCACCGGACGGCCGGCCCAGAACCCCTCACAGACTTTGACACCGCGAGGCCATCCACTACAACGTGAGAAATGTCTTCATAGATGGCATCGATCCATGGACGGCAATTCTGGGGCAGAAAGGCATGCGATGTTGTTCTGATGTGCCTAACTGTCATACTTCGAAACAGGCTGATACCTGTCGATTGGCCATCTACGGTTCGGTTCGGACGCGTTCCCCGACTCACGGTGCCTTTATTTTGGAGTGGTCTGGTCAGGACTTTCCTCGGTATGTCCTGACCCCATTTCTGCAGCAAGTTCATGGAAGTCAGAATCACCTGTCTTGTCGTGACTACTGAAGCCCTCTCTCCACAGAAGAGCTGCTGGAGTCCCTCCCCTACAGCCATGACTACCAGCACTCGTTTCGTAGTCCCCGTGATGAGAGTGGGCGTCAGGCGCTTTACCTGAACAGCGGTGAGTCAGGTGCCGAGTGTCGACCCCGCCCCCGCCTCACTCCTCTCGACGAAGCTCGCCGTCCCTTCCAGTCGGCTGATTCACGCCCTATTCTGGACCGGCGGCGACGGCCGCCAGGGCGGCGCCACCGTCGGCTCGGTGTCGGTTACGCGATGGTACCGTATCGAAGCGCGGTTGCCGCCGCCGACGTCCCGCCTTATTGGGAGGCCTACCTTCAGTTGTGTGGTGCGGCTGGCTTGTCAGCCGGGGGCTCCCACCGGCGTACCGCGTGACTACGCCCGTGGCCATATATGCCACCGGGCATTGCAATTGTCCCTTCACTCGTGCCAGCGGATCGACCGGTCTCCTCATACACACCCACCATGAGCGAGAAACTATGCTTTTATGGGCGCACGAGCTCATGCCAAAACATTAGCTCGCTGACTCAACGTTTAGCACATGTCATGCAGTGGGCACGCCGCCAAGTCGATTTCGAGAAAACGTGACCGCATGTTCTATACACAGTAGGTCATCTGTTACCAAGGGTGTTGATGTTGTCACCGTGACAGCTGTTGGGGCTCACGTTGTCACAGGCGACACTGCTAATATTTATTATTTAGCGGTACCGCAATTGTTCATCTATGGACCAAGTGGATAAGCTCAACATCAACCTTCTGGAAGGAAAGACTAGCCTATGTTTATATTTTGCTAGCTTTTACTAGCTGCTAGCCTATGTTTATATTTTGTGTTAATAAATAATTTGGAAAGGTTCTACACAAAGCTCACCATCAAATGTCTGTGGCATAACTTTTGATGTTGCTCGCCGGCTTGTTTGTCTGTTAATTTACACTGGGGAAACGTGACCCATCATGTTGCTATTTTTTCTTGACTTTTGCCCATACATCTAGATTGTTAGCAAATTGCACACTGTAAAAAGAATCAGTGCTCAGGGAGTAATCGGAGGTACATAAAACCCATCTTGAATCAATATGGGGCATATTCTAGCACCTTTTTGTAAAAAGTGGTAGGCTTGCATTCTTCGAAGTACAGAGGGAGTTTTCGAAATATCATTTTCATGTCAAGTATTCCGACAATACTTTAAAAAGTATGAAAAGTGAGGTACTTTTGTTACACCATTTACCCGTCACTTCACCTCCGCCCGCGGGTGAACTGCCAGTTTCGCGCATGCGCCGTGAAGCGTGCGATTTGAAGTACGTGGGGTGTTGGCTGGGTGTTGCGGGGAGGTCATGGGCGATTGCAGGGGTACCGCTGCCACCTGCGTTCTTAATATGAGGTAATAAAAAGGAAAATCATGCTAGTGAGAGTTTAAGTTTACACTGTGCCACCATCTTCTTTCGTTCTCGATTCGCCATCTTTCGCGTGGCGCGGATTGTTTCGATTGTTATTATAGGAAGTTGAGCTGGCGGATGAATGTATTAACCTGATTTTTTCCTAAAAATGAGGTAGGTATGTACCTACCTGTAATTGCCAGGCTGCAAACGTGTTTGTGCTCATGATATAAGCTGGGTATAGGATTTACACTAAAAAGCGGCTTGCTCAATTATTGGTGACTGCACTCCACTGTCACATGACAAGATTATACCTACCTCTTCTGTAATGATTGAATCCATTGACATGTGTTTCAATAAAAGCATATCAATATAAAACAGGAAAATACACAGCATTCATCTCAGTGCCCACAATATCTCCCTCCCAGGGGGTGGTATAAGGGGGCAGGGGGGCAGTTGCCCCTGCCTACAAATTCTGGGAGGGGGCACTACCTAGTGGCCTATTGCTTCTTACCCCCCCCCACATCCACCCCCTGTAGGATTGGACTTTTAATTTGAATTACTAATGGGGGTCCTTGCCAGAATTCACTTCCTGCACAACCCCCCCCAGGACTGGACTGGATGTTTGATTACTATCCAGCTGGGTTTATTGTGAGACTTGGCAGTACTCGGTCAGACATTTATTTATTGTACTTCTTAAGACCATTCTGCTCACATGGCTAATAATGATCCACTCACCCAGGGGGCACCATGGGACATTGCTTCTAACCCTGCCAGGCACGTAGCCAGAGGGAGGGGGGGGGCTGAGGGAAGGAGCTTACACTAGATCTGTAGCGATTTTTGGGGGAATATGGGCAAGCAAACACATCCGACAACTCACTTCCCATCCCCCCTCACAAGCAGCACATCCGCTACATAGTCAACAACATTTACACTGCCAAGGACCCTTTTGGAGAGAGTCCCCCCTGACAGAATTCCTGGCTATGTGCCTGAACCCCGCCAGGGGGCACCATGGGAGTGCTTGTCCCCTCATCCTAAATTACCTTCTGCCACCACTGCTCCCTCCATCCCCCAGCATGAAATTAAGTTCAAGTTCATTCATTTGCATACAAAGTCTAAGAATTGTACAATGCAATTGTGATGATGAATAATTGGTATTCATATAGCTAGCAGTGTAACCAGGGGGCTAAGGTGGCTTTAGCCCACCCCAAAAGCCAGTTTATGGGGCCATAGGGGTTGGCTGAGGAGGCCCATAGACATGCTGGCTATCTCTGGCATTGCTTCCCACCCAGTGGCGGAACCAGGATTTCAGTTGGGGGGGCAGGGTTGGAGAGCGGGGCCCCTCGCAAGTAGCCCCCCTCATGTTTTTATCAAGTCTGTGGAAAACATGCACCCCTCTAGGGAGAAAGAAAAAACCGGAAACAAGCTTGAAAAGTTCAGTTCTGAAGAAAGAAAAACCCACGTCAGCGAGATAGCCGGTGAACCCGTGAGCATTGTATTCCTGCAGCCACAGCACTCGGAAGACATATGTGAAACGAGGAATACCCAGGAAAATAGCGACACATTTGCAACATATTACCCACATCAGCAAGCTCTATTGGGGGCGTAGCTTTCCCATGCTTCGGTACATATGTTAATTTTGGCGTATTACGTTGTTACATGTTTACATGTTCATCCCGGGGCCCTTCATGAACATATACTTCATAGTCATCGTGCATTTAGGCAAGGGGAAGTGTTGGAGTAATGTTACGGCTGACAGCCGGCGGTGTGGGAATGGGGGGAGGGGTGGGGGACAGATATAACTCTCAATCGTGACATCACGATGCGCGCCTATTGGACCTTGGATGACGGGGTGTCGTTCCTCAGGTTGGGTGCGGTCGGCCCGCGTGGCGGATTCGACGCCGTCTATACAGCTCTGGTATCAGCTCACTTCAGTGCCTCAGCTGTTCGTGGAGAGACTGTGCTCGTCACTAAGTAGTGTTTTTGTAAGGCAGGATTTGCCTCATGTGCATCATCGCCGATGGTTGTGTGGCCTTCCGCCGCCGGGTTCGGATAATTATTTTATCGTTTGTGCTCAGCGTTAACAGCATTAGCTTTTCAAAGACCAATTCCGTGGTCCTGAGTTTTTATCTCTGCAGTGTGGCTCAGGCCTGATCTCGCGTAGATGACGTGTAGTCGTTGGAGGTATACTCCTGAGGTCGGGTGCGGCCGGCTCGCGTGACGGATTCGACGCCCTCCCTATCAGCTGATATGGCATCAGCCCACTTCAGTTCCTCAGCTATTCGTGGAGAGACTGTGCTAGTCACTAGTGGTGTTTTTGTAAGGCAGGATTTGCCTCATATGCATCATCGCCGATGGTTGTGTGGCCTTCCGTCGCCGGGTTTGGATAAGTTTTTCCCCGTTTATGCTGAGCGTTTTTCACTTGTGCTGAGAACACTGAGCGGTCTTTGACAAGCGTTCGCTTTTTAAAGACTAATTCCGAGGTCTTTAGTTTTTTACAGGGTGTTTAACAATTGTTGAAACAAAGTAGCGGCCTTTCAGATCGTCACTAAGGACTTTATTATCTTTCTCTTTTCACATTATTGCTGGGAAATAGTTAACATTTTGATATATTGAACAAAATATAGTGAAGTCATGCCCTGGACGATGGAGCACAAGATCTTTTGTGTGAACACATATGCGAAACTCCTGTGTCACAGGGTTGAAAGACTTAGTTTCGTATATGTCTTCACACAAAGGATCTTCTGCTCCATCGTTCAGGACATGACTTCACTATATTTTGTTCAATATATAAAAATGCTAACTATTGCCAGCAATAATCTGAAAAGAGAAAGAGAATAAAGTCATTAGTGACGATCTGAAAGGCCGCTACTTTGTTTCAATAATTGTGAAACACCCTGTATATCTGAAGTGTAGCTAAGATTTGCCTTATCTCACGTAGATGGCGGGTTGTCGTTGAGGCGGTGTGTGTGGTGGATTCGCGCCACGGCCGGTGGTTTAATGTGTGTGGTTGAAAAGGCGAATATATATTCGCGTTGCATTTTTGCTTTTTTACACCCAGAGAGGCGGTTTTCGCGAGTTTCGCGGGGAGTAAATGAACCCACGGCGTGGGAAATGCATGCTAACCATAGGTGCTAAGGTAAGTACCTTTCGGTTTAGCACTATATGGGGAGTGGTTTCTGACAGCCGCCCCATACGGTACTACCGTAAGTACCAGTACACCTCTGTGCAAGTACCCAGAAGGGTGCTTTAAAAGCACCTTTCACCATGAAAAGTACCCGGGTGTGAAATCCCAGGGGTGCTCAGAAAGTAGGTATAGTGAGGTAATCGGCAAAAGTGCCGAATGCGAGGTTTGAAAAACTTCGTATGGGTAGTGGTTTTTGACAGCTGGAAACACCTCACAGGGCGCTACATTTTTTTTAGTGTATGGAATACAGCAATGTTTTGGCAAGCGTCCATAATTACTTCGGTGGCCCTTCGCAATTGATCATGTATAATATATTACACGTATGCAAGTACATTATATGGGTGGTGCATGCAAGAAGCCGTGAAGCTCAAGATAATACACAGATAGTTGTACATAGTTGAAAACACACGCACACACACACATACATACACATCCAACATTCCCAAGCCTCCACACCAATCTACGAACCAGTGTCCTCAAAACTACCACTGCATTAACAGACGGAGTATTAACACATATTATGCTATTTTTGTACATATTTTTACCCTTGATTATGATTCATCAAGGTGAGGTGAAAATTGCCAGCGTTTTTTTTTGGTCCGGAATACCTATCTATCCACGGCGTATGTTGCCACGCCCAATGCGTATGTTCCCTATGGCCCCATAAACTGGCTTTTGGGGTGGGCTAAAGCCACCTTAGCCCCCTGGTTACACTGCTAGCTATATGAATACCAATTATTCATCATCACAATTGCATTGTACAATTCTTAGACTTTGTATGCAAATGAATGAACTTGAACTTAATTTCATGCTGGGGGATGGAGGAGCAGTGGTGGCAGAAGGTAATTTAGGATGAGGGGACAAGCACTCCCATGGTGCCCCCTGGCGGGGTTCAGGCACATAGCCAGGAATTCTGTCAGGGGGGACTCTCTCCAAAAGGGTCCTTGGCAGTGTAAATGTTGTTGACTATGTAGCGGATGTGCTGCTTGTGAGGGGGGATGGGAAGTGAGTTGTCGGATGTGTTTGCTTGCCCATATTCCCCCAAAAATCGCTACAGATCTAGTGTAAGCTCCTTCCCTCAGCCCCCCCCCCCCTCCCTCTGGCTACGTGCCTGGCAGGGTTAGAAGCAATGTCCCATGGTGCCCCCTGGGTGAGTGGATCATTATTAGCCATGTGAGCAGAATGGTCTTAAGAAGTACAATAAATAAATGTCTGACCGAGTACTGCCAAGTCTCACAATAAACCCAGCTGGATAGTAATCATTCTAAAACATTCAAATCCATCAATAAACATGCTATGCTTTGCTTGATGCTGACCCAAATCACAAGCTGCAAGATGACGCCATTATTTATATTAATTTTGTTTCCGTGCAATGCTTAATTTGGAAATTAGAGGTGGGTACATAAAGAGCCCCCCAAGACGGTGTGTGAGGATCTAACCGCAAAGACTTAATAGAAAGAGTTAATAACAGAGAAAGTATGAAAATACTTGCGCAACGAGATAAAGTGGGGGTATGTGCATTGCGAGGTGACGATTTTCGAGCATGGCTGAATTTTAAGACTGGTTGGCACTTCTTCTTTGGCGGTTAAGATATCTATTCGGATTCAAAATCGTAAATAAGAAATGGAAGGATGTGGTTAGCGCCATTGGAAAACGAGTGTTATAAATCCCCTAACATAGTGTCTTATAGTGGTGGATCCACTGATGGGCACCAGGGGTGTAATTTCGCATGCTTTGGATGGCCACCTGCTCACCATTGAAATGTTGGCCTTGACATCTGAATAATTTTAACTTTTAACACGGGTCTATATGTGATATGAACCCCGATGCATTTGGGCCCGCCGATTTTCTTCATGCGCTGTGCCCTTCCAATAACTTCCAGAAACCTACACCAGTGATGGTCACCTGCGGTTATTGGAGGTGATACCAGGTCGTGACCTGGGATCAGTAAAAAATAGGGGAAACAGGACAGCACTGCCCTCGGGGTAATATCGATCGGAGGAGAATTAAGGTAAAGGAAACTTAGCTGACTGCCTTTTCCATTCAAGGTCGTAAGTCAACTTTGGTCTGCCATCAAAAGATCAATTATTCAAAATAGCCAAATGTATTTTGTATGTGCTATGCTATGCTAGGTCACATGACCCCCTCAATGATCAAATGGGCCCTCCAAATCGGGCTCAAGTTTGAACGTTGAACCCTACGTTTATATCACGTTTATATATATATATATATATATATATATATATATATATATAGATATACACGTGCCCATATTTCGTTGAATATATTTCGAAAAGGGCCTATTCTTTCCTCACAAAATCAGTTTGTCTTTCGTACTAAAAGTTTGTTCAGAAGATTAAGAAGTATATTCAGAACCAGGATCGTCGAATATTCTTCCCCTCAAATGTAATTGTAATTGCAAGTATGCTTAATACCTTTCTGAGACAAGGAATGCAGACACCACTTCTCATCCCACCCTCACCCCAAACAGCGGGGGATCCAGGAATTTTCTTGTGGTGTGGAGAAAACTTTCCTCTCAGCCATTGGCTGAAAAGTGCGCGGGGGAGGGTGCAATCAAGCTTACCTGGATGGAGCATCTTCCCGGTCAGAGGGGCGCCACATTTCCATAGGAAGGCACCTTTCCCCAGCCTCCCAGCCCTTCCCCGATATCTGCCCCTACCCCATCCCCTGTTCAACGCAATTTCCGGTTAGGTTCCCCGATTCAACACCTTCACCACCAATAAAAACATCCGATTGTACACCTGAATTGGTACCTTCAGCACCCATAACATTCTCTGATGACCAAGGGATCCAGGACATAAATAAAGACATAAAAGATTAGTGCAACTATGAGCCACAAGGGCCCTTCTTGGTTGCACTCTGTACACTGAACCAGTTGCCCACCAAATCTGTTAATCAGCCCTCCCTGTAATACTGAAAAGCAAGCCCTCTATTTTTATAAGTCTATGCTGTTTTAAGGATGTTCAATGTGCTGCTACTGACAATGTTTTCTGGTAGCTGGTTCCAGTGTTCTACTAACCTGTTGGTGAAGAAAGTCTGCCTTAACGTTGTTCTGCTGTGGTTAACTTTAATTTTGAATTTATTACCTCTAAATGCATCATTTCTGTTCAATTCAAACATTTCCCAAGATATCTCCTCTCCAGACCATGGACAAATTTAAAGACCTGGATGAGATCTCCTCTCATCCTTCGATATCTAAGTGAAAACATACTCAATTTCTCCAATCTTTCCTCATATGCCAGGTTGCTTATGCCATTAACCATTTTTGTAGCCCTCTTTTGTACTCTCTCTAAAAGCCAACAATCTTTTTCATAGCTAGGAGACCATGCCTGTATGCAGTATTCCAAATGTGGCCTGACATATGCACCGTAAAGTTTCCAGATGACTTCCTCACTTTTGTATGATACATTCCTATTGATTGCCCCAATCATTATCAGTGCCTTCTTCCTGGCTTCCATGGTTTGTTCCGATCCCCCCAATTTTGTGTTTAGAATAGCACCTAAATCCTTTTCCTGTTGAGTCACTGATAGCACTTGGTCAGCCATGAAGGATGCAGCCCTCATATGCTGCTTACCTAAATGCATGCTTTTGCACTTATCAAAATTAAATTTCATTTGCCATTCTTCGGACCACTTCACAAGTTCGTCTAAGTCTTTTTGCAGCGAGATATGCTCATCTTGACCTGTTATTGCCCTAAATACCTTGAAATCATCTGCAAATTTTACAACTTTACTGCTTAGGCCACTTTCAATGTTATTTACAAATATAATGAACATTAGTGGCCCCAGTACTGATCCCTGGGGGACTCGACTAAAAACATTTTGCCATGAGGACTTTGTACCATTTAGCACCACTCTTTACTGTTTATCTGAAAGCCATAACTGAATCCATTCTATGATGCTACCTGCAATACCATGGGACTGAAGCTGCATCATTAACCGTTTATGGGGTACCTTGTCATAGGCCTTGCTAAAGTCAAAATATGCTATATGAACCCGATTTCCCTGATCAAATTATTCTGTGGCGAAGTGCAAAAAGTCCAAGAGATTTGTGAGACACGATCGTCCTTTTCTAAACCCATGTTGAGTATCTTGAATCAATCTGCTACCTTCCAGATAACTAACTATTCTATCCTTGATAATTTATTCCAGTACCTTGCAGACTAGGGATGTGAGACTTACTGGCCTATAGTTTTCAACTTTCCCTCTTTCTCCTTTCTTGAAAATAGGAACTACATTTGCCCTTTTCCAATCGGTTGGAATTTCATTTTGTGAAACTGATCTACAAAATATCATACTAAGTGGAAATGCCAGTTCCTTTTCGGTTTCCCGCAAGACCCTAGCATAAATATCATCAGGTCCTGCTGTCTTGTTTGGCTTTATTTTCCTGATATGATTGCAAACAACATCACTATCAATGAAATCAACATCATTTATCAGATCACATGTCACTGAACTATGGTGTACGGTCAGCAGATTGGTCATATCTTCCAATGTAAACACTGATTTAAACTGCTTGCTCAGCTCCTCAACCATCTCACTATCCTCACCCAATGTAGTCCCGTTTACTTCCAGTGGACCAATTGTGCTAGAAACTTTACTCAGCTTGTAGAAACTAAAGAACTTTTTACTGTCCCCATTACAGTTTCTAGCTAAATCCAGTTCTTTTGCTCGCTTTGCCGCTCTGGTTTTTTGCTTCACAGTGTCTCTAGCTTTTCGATACGCCTTTAGATTAACGACATTTGAGGCTTCTTTATAAACTATAAATACAGTTTTCTTAGCCTTAATTGCTTTTATCACGTCTGGTGTAAGCCATGCTGGCTTTCCTACCCTCCTTTTGCGTCTTTGCTTTTGGGGGACATGTCTAATCTGAATTTCCTTCAAGTAAGATTTGAACTTTTCCCACATTTCACAGGCATTTATATTGGAGAATTCTTCTTCCCATCTGATGGCACTTAAAGCCGCTCCCATACAGTCAAAGTCTGCTCTGTTGAAATGTGGAACCTTTACCAAATTATCCTTAAGAATTTCCCCTACATGTGATTTGAATCTAACTATGTTATGGTCACTTCTTGCCAGAGTTTCTCCTACAGTCAAGTCTTGAACCAAGTCACTTAAATCCGAGAATACGAGGTCCAAGAATAAGCCATGCCTGGTAGGTTCCGATACAAACTGGTGTAAGAACAGGTCCTCTTCAAGGTATTCCTAAACATTTTGCATGATGGGGAGCCAACACCAGGATTTTTATATCCTTTTAGATTAAATTCACCAACAACTGTATACAGACAGAGCGATTGCAACCAGACACAGGACAACTGTAGACAGACACAGAGCGGTTGTGACCAGACACAGGATAACTGTAGACATAAGCGTGAATGCTGTGAAGGACAACTATAGACAGACACGGAGAAGTGCAGGCCATCAGGAATCGCCATGAGAGAACTTGACTGAAGGGGCGACATTGCTATCAGCTGCAAGACCTAGCCGGCGTACGTCCGGGAGGGGGGGGGGGGTAGATATCTGCCCCCTGCGGTTCTTCATAATTTGTCGAGTGTTTTTTTTTAATCAGTGCCGCTATTTGAATACTTGGTTGAGTTTCATATTTAATTTATTGCCTGATTTCACTTCCGAAGGATTTCATATCTACACATAAAGTGCATATATTTCAAGCCATTCATTCATACTAGAAGATATAAGCCATTCATACTAGACGAAGTCATCCACATTGTATCCCGGTGCTTATTGGACGTCGTGAAACGGGCTAATGCAAACTTGCTTTGTTATGTGATGTAAAGGTGTGCAATGACAATGCACACCTTTGCATCTTGCATGCACTTTCCTGACTGCTGGACCTCTCCCCAAGCTGGCATGGAGTGAGAGATGCTGACATTAAATAAACATTGCAGATGAAAGTATTGTTAACCAACACAATAATAGTTATTATTTTGAATTATGCATCTTAAAGCATTTTGTACAAATGGTACGTTGTAATCGCAGACATATTCATGGTTACTGGTTCTCCAAGCTCTGCTGACTGCTGACTGGTCAAGTTCACTCCCAGTGACAAGCATGACTGTGAGCATTCTCTAGCAGGTCATGCCGCGTCCTCTGGGCGATGTGTCTGGAAGTTGAAAATGTCCGCCCAGTGCAGTGCCTGTACATAATGGTGCCACCTGCCCTCTTCCCCAGGTTTGAACCGACGCTTGAACGATACTTGTTGCCCTGCTGCGCCCATGGGCGATCAACCTCTTCGCCGGCTTTAGCCTGTCGTCTTTCCTTTGTTTGAGGAGGCACTTGAACGAGACTGGCCACCCTGCTGCGCACATGGGTGAACAGCCTTTTCGCCAACTTTAACCTGTCATCTTTCCCAGATGTGTGCAATTTTATAGTTGTGTGCTATTAGCAAAACAAGTGTTATTAGCAAGAAAAGGCACTAAAACTATTGATGCAAAAATGCATGCTTGCTTGATATGTCTTGTATTATTTTCCCATACTTGTGCTGAATAAATTAGTGTCTTTGGTGCTGTATCCCAAATAAAAGTAAAACCACCTCTTAGAACACCAACTTGACGTTGGTGAGGTGACTTGTGTGCTTCTTGCAAGGCCGCCGAAGGCTTACGTTCTTCTAGTCTTGTAGGAGCCAGACCAAGAGTGTTCCACCCTTTCTTGTCATGAACTCCTGGATTACGATGTGAGAAATTTCATCTATTTATGCACCAATAGCCCAGAGCAGGTTTTAAAAGTATGGGATGCTTCAACGTCGGTTGTTGCCTTTTGACTCCCGGCTTCTTGACGAAATTTGTCGTCCCATTCTGTGCTTCCTTCCTTCATATCCTCCGTTGGAATCTGTGATATGCCTGCTGTAGGCGACATGTGTCTTCTTTTCACCAGCCTTTTGACCGACTTTAACCTGTCTTCTTTCCCAAGTGTGTGTAATTTCATGGTTGTGTGCTATTAGCAAAAAAATGCATGGCTGTAAGCATGGGTGTAACCTTTGGGGGCTGGGGTATATGCCCCGCCCCCATTTCAGAAACGTGGCGATTTGTCCCCCCCCCCCCCACTTTTCCGCTCTCACCGTGTGACCAGCAGCTCGACGAACTTGCAGTGGCCCTTGTCCCCTGGTTTGTCCCCCCACCAATTTCAAAACCGTGGTTACACCAATGGCTGTAGGGCACCAATGCTGTTGATGCAAAAATGCATGTTTGATATGCTTTGTACTATCTTCCCATACTTGTGCGGAATAAAATTTGCATCTTTGGTGTTGAGTCCTATGTAAAAATGAACTCAGCTCTTGGAACGAGACTGTCTGGCATGTCGCATTCAATTTTCCTGTGGACATTTCCTGTTGTACTTGATCATGATCTTCAATTGCAAAATTACCAGGTACTCTATGTCTGTGACCTGCAATAGTATTTCATCGTATCTTGTCAGGTACTTCCCTGTTTGAATGCATACTGCTGTATAGCTTGCATTACAATTGCATTGCAGTTGAACATAGTCAACATGTCCTTTAGCAGCCGGTTGAGTAGCTGCTGCAGTTACTTTATCAGGTATTACTGCCAGTTGTAACCAGCATGGCGGCAACCTCGGACGGAGCTGTTATGACACCTGGTATCGGTGTTGCTGCTTGGAGAGCTGCGGCGGATCGGCTACTGCTGGGACAGTTCCCTGTGGCGCTGCTGAATCTGGCGGAGTTTCTGATGGCCCTCCTACTGCCGTCGGCGTAGCTTCTGTTCGCGGAGCTCTTATAGTATTCCCGCTACTGCTGTCCTTGTCTTCGATCTTCATCTTTGCCCCAGTTTTGTAATGATATGTTACTAATTACAGTGCTACAGTAACATTGATGTAAAATACTCGCAATCGGACGTTCAGACGCGATGACCACAGTGCCCTCGGATTAGTGCTGATTGTTGTGATGTTAGGGATGTGTGGACTGTGGAGTTCTGTTCGAAATGTATCACGCTCGACGGGCACCTGCACATTACGGCAATTACGAATTATCCCAGACATTGTCACTTGTAAAGTGCTGAATTTATGTCATGGTTGGCCCAGTTCGTCTCAGAGTCCAGAGATGTGTGCTGCGTGTTTTGGCTTGGCTGGCAAATAGGCTATGGCGATGAGGCAAAGGTTTACGGGTTTGCTCGTAACGCTAATGCAGTCGTGTTCTACGCATTGAACTGGAGCCATTCCTCTGGGCATGGCATCGTCATTATCGTCAGCCATGGCCTGTAGGTGGTATTTAAATAACCAAACACTGCCAGGGCAATCCTGTTTCGCCTACAAACACCTTTTCTTTCTGTTGTCAAGATGCTGACAAGGTCGTGTTCTTGCAATTGTGTTGTACGGACTGGCTAAACGTACTTAGGCACATGGAGCCGGGCAAGTCCTTGTGTGACCTGGCGTGTATACAATTATAATTTCCTCAAAACCGGAACGTTGATCCATTTTGCACTGTGAAGTGATGCACGTTCAATACATGTGTGGAAACATGTGGCAAAGAATATGTTTCATTTATATTACCAACCACGAATCATGCACGATTAGGACGGAGACGTATAATAACCTCCACAGGTCGTAACCTTCACAGGTCACAACCTCCACAAATTCAACACATCGCAGCGGTCGTAACCTCCACAGGTCATAGCCTCCACAGGTCACAACCTCCACAGCTCCGAAGCGGTCATAACCTCCACAGGTCATAACCTCCACAGGTCGTAATCCCCACAGGTTGCAACCTCCACAAGTACGGAGCAGTCATAACCTCCACAGGTAATAACCTCCACAACTCCGAAGCGGTCATAACCTCCACAGATTCAAGAACTACATAATTTTATAGAAGCATCATTTCGGATAGCTATCGCTAGGTAGCAGCACGGTCTAGGTATTATAGCAACGGATATTGAATCGGTGTTTACATTGGAAGTTACCGGAATATCGGTGTTTACGGTGTTTTATACGGTCAGTGTTTACATTGGAAGACATGACCAATCTGCCGACCGTGCACCATAGTTCAGTGGCATGTGATCTGACAAATGATGTTGATTTCATTGATAGTGATGTTGTTTACAATCATATCAGGAAAATAAAGCCAAACAAGGCAGCAGGACCTGATGATATTTATGCTAGGGTGTTGCGGGAAACTGAAAAGGAACTGGCATTTCCACTTAGTATAATATTTTGTAGATCAGTTTCACAAAATAAAATTCCAACCGATTGGAAAAGGGCAAATGTAGTTCCTATTTTCAAGAAAGGAGAAAGAGGGAAAGTTAAAAAAATATAAGCCAGTAAGTCTCACATCCATAGTCTCCAAGATACTCGAATCAATTATCAAGGATAGAATAGTTAGTTATCTGGAAGGCAGCAGATTGATTCAAGATACTCAACATGGGTTTAGAAAGGGACGATCGTGTCTCACAAATCTCTTGGACTTTGTTAACTTGGCCACAGAACAATTTGATCAGGGAAATCAGGTTGATGTAGCATATCTTGACTTTAGTAAGGCCATTGACAAGGTACCCCATAAACGTTTAATGACGGCTTCAGTCCCATGGTATTGCAGGTAGCATCTTAAAATGGATAGAGTTGTGGCTTTCAGATAGACAGCAAAGAGTGATGCTAAATGGTACAAAGTCATCATGGCAAATGTTCTTAGTGGAGTCCCCCAGGGGTCAGTACTGAGGCCACTACTGGTCATTATATTTTTTAATAACATTGAAAGTGGCCTAAGCAGTAAAGTTTTGAAATTTGCGGATGATTTGAAGGTCTTTAGGGCAATAACAGGTCAAGATGAGCATATCTCGCTGCAAACAGACTTAGACGAACTTGGGAAGTGGTCCGAAAAATGGCAAATGAAATTTAATTTTGATAAGTGCAAAATCATGCATGTAGGTAAGCAGCATATGAAGGCTCCATACTTGATGGGTGGCCAAGTGCTATCAGTGACTGAACAGGAGAAGGACTTAAGTGTTATTCTAAACACAAAACTGGGGGCATCAGAACAGACTAAGGAAGCCAGGAAGAAGGCACTGAGAATGCTCGGGGCAATACATAGGAATGTATCATGCAGAAGTGAGGAAGTGACCAGGAAGCTTTACTGTGCATATGTCAGGCCACATTTGGAATACTGCATCCAAGCTTGGTCTCCTAGCCATGAAAAAGATTGTTGGCTTTTAGAGAGAGTACAAAAGAGGGCTACAAAAGTGGTTAATGGCATAAGCAACCTGGCATATGAGAAAAGATTGAAGAAATTGAATATGTTTTCACTTAGATATCTGAGAGGAGGTCTCATCGAGGTCTTTACATTTGTCCATGGTCTGAAGAGGGGATATCTTGGGGAAATGTTTGAATTGAACAGAAATTATGCAATTAGAGGTCATAAATTCAAAATTAAAGTTAACCACAGCAGAACAACGTTAAGGCAGACTTTCTTCGCCAACAGGGTAGTAGAACACTGGAACCAGCTGCCAGAAAACATTGTCAGTAGCAGCACATTGAACATCTTTAAAAACAGCATAGACAATCATTATAAGAATAGAGGGCTTGCTTTTCAGTATTACAGGGAGGGCTGATTGACAGATTTGGTGGGCAACTGGTTCAGTGTACAGAGTGCATCCAAGAAGGTCCCGTGTGGCTCATAGTTGCACTAATCTTTTATGTCGTTATGCCTTTATGAATGAATGTCATGCGATTGAATGTTGAAGTATAGATAACAATATTTATCACTAGATGGCAGGATGTGTCGTTGAATACGCTTTTTCTGTGTGCGCACATTGTTAACTTTTCAGACGTCGGGAACCGGCCGTTGATTCGGAGTTTGGTTTGAAAAAATCGCTGAGCGATTTTCTTGGGGTGAATATGGGTTCAGGGGTCGTGGGCCACTTAGGAATTCTCACAGTTTTGGGAATTTTTTCCCCACTCTTTTCTTCCAAAAATTGTGATTTCTGCTGAGTCGGTGAAGTAGTGTGATTTGACGGTATTTTCTTACCTTCTGAGTGGTTGCGATGCACATTATAATACCATAAGCATGTAATTCAAGCCGGTGATTCGGAGTTCGCGTCTGGGAAACAACATTTTGCCATAGCAAATATTGATATTAATATCCAAATATCCAAAAATACCGGTGGACCTCTCCGCATCTTTTGTGCAACTTTTGACACTTTTTGTTGAAAACTTTTCTTTCAGATCTAACAATTATATTCAAATAACGTAGGTAATTGTAGAGTGTACTGGACGAACGTAGATCATTCAAAAGTACATATTTTCGTCATTTTTGATTATGGGATGCACAGCTCCCGTGGCAACACATTTTGTCTAAATGGAAACTTCATCTTGAGTACAAACCTATCCGCTGTAGTGTTTCTGCTATAATTGTATGTTTCTGTGGGTGTTTTGCTTAAAAAATCCGCTGGCTGCCGAATGTTTGTTGGACCAGAATTTCCTCCGATAAAGCATTTTTCTTTCGATTAAAATCCGATGATTGTTCGCATCGCGAAACCGTCACGGTGTCGCTTGTGAAAATGTCCATTAACCTGCGAGAACGGGTTACCCATAGTTCATTATAGCCTCCTGCCTCTTGTGCACTCGAGTTGCATAACGAGTTGGTTCTCTTTTAATTGCACGTTGTTGAAATTTGTATGTCGCGATAGCGCTTGCTGGACGAAGCAACTGCTTTTTGTAGGTAAGCGACCACCAGGCTAGACCACCGTTCCAAACCCTCAAGGAAATAATTACTCATGTATTACTCATCATGTACGATTGTATTTGCGTACATCTAAAGCACCTCGGCTTAATCAGTTAAACAGTGGTAAAGTTCTACAGAATGCACCGACACTGTATATCTTGTTAAACTTTATGCGATGAAGTGAAAAGCTCCGGGTTATTTTTGTATAGCATCATTTGATTTTGCGGTTGGAAATTGCAGCTGAATTTAAGATTTTTCCTGTCTTAATCTTATCTTGTAGTTATGTTATCGGAACATATGTCTGTGATTCGGTAAGAATTTGGCTAATTCCTTCTGTGTTTTCTAGCTCTTCCAAACAGCTACTGTTCCGTTAAGAAGCAGAATGACAGATTCCAACCATCACATAATTGGTGGGTATGCGTTGTATCGCGCAAAGTGTGTGCAAGTTTTGTAGCAGCTGGCATGTGTTCGCATACTTTATTTTGTTTCAACCGACCTCTGGCGATTCTGTTCCCGTTCAAAAAATAAAACATCACAGCGTCCGATGCGCAGTCAATTATGCGAAAATGCAGACTTCCTAAATCTGTTACTTCGAATTTGTGTCCATTAATTCCAACGACTTCCGAATGGCCATAGAATACTCCCGAATGTAATGATAAGAAAATACATATTCACTAAATCATTGAAATCGCCCCCCCCCCCAAAAAAAAAGATGACGGTGTGCATAATCGTGATATACCATACCATTGATTAACATGACCTCCCAGCATGCTATGAAACGGGTCTGCTATGTAGTATCCAACCCCGGCGTGTGACATACAAAATCTCAAAATGTCCGCTAAGCTTTAGATTGTGATATCTTGCAATCGTAATAGAATCGGGCCCTCTGGATCGGCCAATCGAGCTAAAAACTCCATGACGTGCAGCAGTGTATGAACAGATTCTCATTTTTGGAAAGCTGAATGTTTTCAGTTTTCACACCCAGAAACAGAGATCACGGACCTAGCAGACAGCATTTATTTCCAACCTTCCCACCACTCCTGGGATCTCCGGCAGTGCACTGAACTGCACATTGTATACTGATGAATGTACGGAACACTCGGGGGGACGGGGCAAGAACAGGAGAAAGCTACTCTGTAGACGTCTCTGGGTTCAGCAACAGAGATGGGATAATATCGACTACTTTAGCAGTTCTATGCTAACGCCACTGTCATAGAACGTCTTTTATGCGAGGGATTCGAAAACTGTTTGCTGGGCGCGAGATAGGCTGTGTTATGCAAGCCAGGGTTTTATGTTGTTAACTGTAAAGAACATAGGAAGCCTAGGAAATATATCGTCCCTCTTCTTCCAAAACAACTTTCGACTTCCCAATCATAGACAGGCCTAGGAAAAGGAAAAGATGAGACATTCGCCCCCAACCCCCAGGTTGTGAGGGCCAATAAAGCGTCATATTATGAAGGTGGCAGGCCGATATCATGTGTATGGCGCAGGAATGATTGTGTCTGACCCCGTATTGGTAGGGATTTGTCACCTCTTCCCTGCTGAGTGTTTGTTTTTGTTGTTGTTTCGACACTCATGTTCATGTTCGCAAGCACCGAGTGTTGTACATGCACTGCGAGTCACCTGATGATCCCGGAAAGTGCGCCCGGCCGAATCAGTTTGTGTGAATGTGCTGCATTTCATTGGCTTTGCGTACTTTGACGTATACGCATGCCAATTGTGCGCACTTTCCGGGATCGCACAAACGTTTCGAGCGCAAATGTATGGAGGCCAAAGTTGCGTATATGAATATAGGTCAGCGCAAATGTACATGAATATGCGGAAATGTACATACACATATGCAAGGGAACTTACCCATGTTTGCATGCACAAGCGTACTTCGGAGTAGCTGCACGTGAGCAACCGTACGTTAGAGTACAGGCGTGCTCAGAATATTGTTAAAATGTAGTTGTATTAAGAAGACCAGAGGTGTCTGTGGATTTATTACATTTACCAAAGTGGGGCTCGTTTAGGCCTGAATCTATGGGGTGGATCCCCCATCTATCCCCTCCATCTCGAAATCTATTGGACACATATCGAAACCGGACAGCTCAGGTTCGTCTAATATACACTTTAAGAATGTCAAAATATCAACCTTCCCAGTGCAGAGCTCAGGAGGTAAAACGATTGGTGGATTGATAAAGGCTATTTGGGCTTGCGTTTAAATTTTACGTCGACAAAATTGTCATAGCTCGGAACAGATGATGTTTAATGGTGTAAAGCACTAGATGTCCATACATGCACATGCAAAACATCCAATGGTGCAGCCAGAAGCCTGAGGTAGGGAAGGTATCATTCGTTCCTTGCTGCTGATCTTCGCAGTCAGTGCCACAAACTTGGACGTAGCTAAGACGGTGACTGGATCGGTCACCCCATTCTTGGGATTATACGGGTCCATGACACGGCCCGAGGGCCATGCTAGTGGTCCATTCGCACTCCTCTACGCTATTGTCTTGGAGGAGACAGAAAGTTCAACATAACTTTTTTAGGTGTTGTTTGGAGCCTAAGAACGTCTCCAAGCCCTTGCCAATAATAACGGGCCCTTTGAGATGTCTACGATGTACACAAGTGGTGGGGAAGGAGGTAGATTGGGACGCTGGAATCCCTCCCACACATCTATGATTATCTACAATTAGTTGTGGGAACATGAATAGGGAACAATTATTGAATCAGCAACACATCCCTGACATCGAAACTATTCCTTTTATAAGTAACTGTATTCGTGATCCATGCTTCTGAAACAATATTTTGGCCAGTTGGCCAACAGTCGGACTTCTCATACTCGCACAAAAAAAAACAATGAAATCAAAACATAAATAAACCCAAATGTAAACCTAGATCATTGTTTTCGAACAAAGTCTCTTGTCGAAACCCAGCGTATTCAGATACAATCGCTTCAGTCCATATGGAAGATGGCTCATAAAATGGCCATACACGAGATATCGAACGAGAGCCATGCGGGGAGCAGCAGCATCGTAGAGGCGGCTGACAGCTTCAGACATTCGGTTGTGAACACATAGCAAATATTCGTCAGCGAATATACATGGCTTTGTATTATCGGGGATCGATATGGCATGTCCATTATGGCACCAACCCCGCCGGTCGGGTTCAGTGTGACCCGGCGAAGTAGCTGATGACTAGCGATTGCAATAGAATCCCACAACTTGCGGTCGACCACGAGTCGCTAAAGTCACGGCACCAGCCTACCCGAAGGCTCCGTGCCGTCTGGCGCGAGCCGTTCCGTGGCGGCGGCACCTAGTTGTAGACGTGGTCAGCCAATACACTGACACGCACATGACGGCGCACACGTGGCCGGCTGGACCTAGCTGCCGACGTGGTCAGCCAACACACTGACAGACACACGTGGCCGGCTGGACCTCATGGTCCCACCCCCCGCGTGGCGACGTTGTCGACGTGGTCAGCCAACACACTGATACGCACATGACGGCGTACACGTGGCCGGCTGGACCTAGTTGTCGACGTGGTCAGCCAACATTCTGATACGCACATGACGGCACACACGTGGCCGGCTGGACATAACAAAACTTTGGATTTCAGCCACTTCCTTTTCAATGCAATTTTCAGACACTTTAATTCATTTCATTTCCAGTGTATTTAAATTTTTAAGGTTTACCATTGCTAAAAATGATATTTTGGTGACTAATATTGCACGAAAATTAGCAAGTTTCACTACTTATCTCTAACTATGAACGACTAGTTTTATGTCGTATGTGTTGGACCTGATTCACTATCACCATAGTGAATCAGGTCCAACAATGTTAGAACAATGTTTTAAATATGTTTAACGTTGCCCTCTTGTAGCAGGAAAAACATAAATTATCGGACGATGGTTTTATGGTAGCAAAGACGAACATGCAATTTCATTTCCCATGCTATCCTGTTTTATGGGGACACATTTCCCCAGGCCGGGAAATGCGTTCCTCTGAAAAGGTTCCAGTGTTCCCGCGCGCATTTTTCAGCTTGAGGCGCCTCTATTAAATAAAGAGGCTCCCCTTGGAAGGAAAGGCGCCCCTTGGGGAAGAGCCGAGTGCATCCCGCCCCTTCGAATTTTGCAGCGAGAGGCGCCACTTCAGGCGCTTTCACAGTGGAGCCGATCCAAAGAAATGGCGCCTCTCCAGACAGGTGCCCACATGATAATTCCTGGGTTCTACACCTGCTCTCTCGCGGTTATGAACTCGGGCTAGTTATAAAATTGTGCGCATTCACGTGTGGTTTCTCTTGCAAATTTGACAACTACAGTTGAGTCATTAAGAGGAAAACGGTGAAACTGAAAAGAAAGTTATATGTTTTGTATGTCCGTAACAGCAATGTGGCAGCGTAAATTAAAAACCAGCGATGAGAGCACCGTCCGAACAGGTTATGACGGATTTCTTTGGGAGCCCCTAGTCATATAGGATGCGAGTGACTGCTATCACAAAGGCTGCAAACAAACATAGATCTGACCGTCCTATTCCTACTACACTCAATAATTGTAAACACGCCGGACCTTCGACATTTTTTAAATTACTTCGATATCTCAACATTCTGATACAGTACGGCAAGGCACGTGAAGTGATACCCACAAGATGCAAATTGAAGCCATAACCACGAAACGCAAGGACTCTGAAAATTAACACACGCCCTGGAGGGGGGGGGGAGCGAAATCCGCCTACCCCTCCCGTTTTTCGTACATCACTCGAGATAGTTATTGGCAGATAAACACCATTGTTTGCGTACCTGCTTAGAATTGACAGGAGCGTTGTTTAAAGCATGAAAAACGGAAATCGGCCGACACATTTCGAGTTAGGGGCCGTTAAAGTCCAAAAATATCGCAGCGCCAATCCACAAAAATCGGCGCTGATGCGCTTCCCATAGATTGGCAAAAGGGAAATGTTCTTGGCAACACTAGCGACTCGTTTCATGTATATTATTATGCCATATAGTTTCAAAGTTATGTTAGGTCACCGAGGTCAAGTTAGGTCCAGTTCATGACAGGTTAATGGAACCAAACTTGGTCAACTGGAATGCTGTAATAAATGCAAATGACTGTCATGCGGTTGATGTCACTTTGTGTGTTATTCCCTACACATCTTGAATACTACTGTTTGTCATTGTGTACCTAAGCGTTTCCATATTTTATTCATGTACTTCACTCCATTCTTTGCGAAGCCGATTGCGACGAGCTGCCCAACGGAGATATCAGGGGGCGGCCCGGTTACAGTAACCGCAACAGGTAATGGCCCGATAAATTGCAGCTATATAGATGACTTGAGGTCAAATATCAGGTCTAGCATCTGTACTGCATCAGTAGTAATGTCCAAAACACACTGATGCCCATTTTGGAGCGTTCAAACACAATCACAGCGATCCATAACAATGACAAGCCAAGCCACGCAAAACCAGAACATTTTGACATATTTTGACCTAGTATGTCCTTGAAGATATTGGCCATGCAATTTCCACACAATAGGGTTCACTATCGTACCCATCTACCCTGCGAATTTCGTTTCACCAGCTTTAATAGGAGCCGTGAACTTAAGGGCGGAATCCGCCCCCTCTCCAGTGCCTGTAATTTTCAGACGCTCTCCAGGGCGCATGTTAAACTAATTTTTGACCTTGGGGTTTGATCTGACATGCCCCAGATTGAAATGCTACTCCAGAGTTTCCCACGGGCTATCTCTTGATACCAAGCATGGGTAGCTTTTGGTGAAAACGAAGGAACGTTGGGCGACAGAAGAAATGAGTTCGACCTTTGACTTTGAAAATTAAAGTGATTTCTGAACAGTTTGATGGAGTACGACACGACACGTTGAGTCACTCTACTGGATGAGAATTGAAGACATAGCGACGAGGCGCGAGGACGTCGAACCATTTAAACTAACCTTCGGTCTTGTGCTTTGACATTGACATTGATCTGGTTTGAAATGTTGCTTGAGGTGCACGACGGGCTATTACTTGGTATCAGATGCGAGTAGGTTAGGGCGAAGAAGAAAATGCGAGGCGACTAAGGAATCGGTTTGACCTTTGACCTTAGAAATTAGTTATATTTGGTAGCATTATGATACGGCACAAGCCACGTCGAGTGACACCCACTTGGTGCAAATTGAACCCATAGCGACGAATCGCGAGGACTTGGAAAAATTAAAACTAGCCTTTGAACTTTAGTATTGATCTTGCCACATCCTGGTTTAAAAATGTTACTCGAGGGTTCACCATGGCCTGTCGATTGATGGCGGATCTTGGTAGGCTTGGGCGAAAACCACAAAAAAATAGGAGGCAACCGAAGAAATCAGCTTGAATTTTGATCCGTCAAGACTATTTCTAAATTTAAACTTTCTGATAATGCACAACAAGACAACACGAGTGACACAATACGAATGACATCCATTTTCTGCAAATTGAAGCAATAGCGACGAAACGCGAGGACATCGAAGAACTGAATCAAACCTTTGACCTTGACCTATCCCGGTTTGAAATGTTACTCGAGTGTTCACCACTGATTATTGCCTGATGTCAGATTTGGATAGGTTTGAGAGAAAAAGAAGAAAATAGACGATCGAAGGATCAGCTTGGCCTTTTCTCTTGAAAAATAGATAGCTTAGCTTTCTGATACTGCGTAGCAAGCCACATTGAATGATCCTCATTTGATGCAAATTGAGGCGAATGCAACCGATTCTCCCGTTCGGTCAATATGACTTCAATGTCACCATCTAATAAATCAAGCTAACATTTGACCTAGAAGTTTGACCTTGACATGTGCCGATTTGAAATGTTGCACGACGGTTCACCACAGGCTATTGCTTGATACCAGATGTGGGCAGGTGTGGGTGAAACAAATTGGAGACGACCGAAGAAACCGGTTTGCGTTGAACCTTGACCGTTAAGGTTGTATTGTGAGACCTATGTAGTTCCTTCCGGCGTGTTCAGTACAGGCAGAAGCATTCGTGGCAATTGATTCGAACGATCTTAAAACCGTCGCGGAATGCCGATGCCATTACAAATACGCCTCTGGCGAACTCGTCACTGAATACGAATACGAAAACGACATTAACTAGACATACGTGCTTACGGCTCCCCATGACTTCCCTCAATAGTCTCGAAGGTACCCAAGAACACCTAGAGTCACATTTGTTCAAGATATATCAATATATGAGCAGGTGAATGCAACCTAAGACGTATAAAGCCCTGCGATAATGCAAATTTGTTGCCTAGCAGAGCACAATTTTCTACCCAAGTGAAAACAGAAGATGGTCAAGGTTCATGTTCTTCAAGAATTGGCTGGAAGCAAAAAAACGTTTCCTGATTTATAATTCGGATATTTTGCAACTACAGATAGCCTGTGAAGCTCGTTGATTGCCTAGGTCGGCTTTTAGTATTGTTGGTGATTCTCTGACATACATATTTTCACTTCATAAATGACTAAGAAGAATTTTGCAGAGATGATACTCAAGTAGCTGAGGCTGGGGGGACACGACAAAATTGAGGGGGCAAATCGTCACTTCTCAGAAATTGAGGGACATGTCCCCTCTCCAGCCCCCCTCAATGGTTACACCCATGCAGCACACCAATAGTTAATCCCTGATTCCGAAGCAGGGGGGGGCAATTACAAACGAAATGTCATCATAGATAAGGAATCAAATTGTAAGGCACCAAAAGTGTGTAAATACTTGCATTCGTAGCGGAGTACAATCTAAGCATACATGGGAGGAATATACAACTTGCAATGTCTTCATAGACATGAAAAGGTTCGTAAAATGAATGACTATTACTTCAAGAAATTACCAACATTTCGGATTTGATACTCAATTGCTGAAATATGGTGATCAAGTCTGAAGCACAAAACGTCGGTAATGTAGTGAAACAATGTAACTTTTGAATGTACTGTCCCAAAAGATTGAGGGCGAGGAGGACATTAATACCTTGCGGGGTGATAGTACGTGTCATCCCTTTCCCAAAATATGCACCACACGACTGGTAATCGACAAGAACGTAGCTTATAAACGTCTATGAAACCTAAAGTGATCTGCCCTAAACTTTACTTCAATGACTCCTAGTTCCTCAATTGAACACGGGTCACGTTTGCGTTGGTAGACGCACACCAGCAGATGTTACGCCACCCGTTCAGCAATGAAACCAACATTGGAGGGCCCTGAGCCTTAAGCCCTCAGTCGGCGCGATTTTTGGTCAGGTGCATCGATTTGTAAGCCTCAATGCAATTTGTTTTAAACTCTATTCGATATTTTGAAGGTCCCTTGTTTTTTATGTAAACTGAACCATTCCGGAACCATGTGGAAGCTTTCAGGCCACGGTGCACTTTTTCAAGATCCATCTCGATTTTTTTTTCTCGGGAGGATGGAGTCCAACGATTTTGTGGACTCTGATACGATTTTCTTAGGCCGCGGCGCGATTGGTATGGAGCCCAGCAAGGTTTGTTTGAGCACTATCGCCGTTGTAGTGTCTGGCGATATTTTTTAGAGTTATATCCAGCGGCTTTGTTTTGAGATGAATGGCTCACTCAATCTAACTACAAGATACCGTCCCAGTCTCCGTAACACCGAGCCCTACACCCAGCCGGTTTTATCTTTTATCACAATATTTTGCAATGTCCTTTATGCAGCGTTTTGGGAGCAAATATGATGCCTATGATTATGTAAGCACTGATGTCAGAGGATCCAAATGGCACAGTCCAGGTAACAGCTTGCGAGGTTGCCATGCAAACACATTAAATAGCCGTGAAAAATAGGAGTATGGAGACCGGGTCTAGTTGATACACGGGATGGTTAATACAACAGCATTTTCTCCAAAAGCATGAAGCCGGTTGCCATGGCTACTGTTGCACATGTTGCTACTGACACCCTCTTCTCACGGAAAAATCAAGCCCAAGTACTTTTGACCCGAGACTACAGAATGGTAAAGATGTGACACATTTTTGGACCGAAAGTGCCTTTGCTTTGCCCTAAATTTATAATCTGTCGCCCACTTGCTAACTTTTTAAGTGTCAGCTCATTACCATGTTCTCTCAACTTTGCGACTGTGAAATGTGTTTAAATTCGTGCTTAACATACAGCCTGTTCCAACGTTTTATGGATTGGAAATGGAACAAAATAACCATACAATTGCCTACTTTTATTAAGGCGTCTGCTAAAACTGTATCAAGATATCTATGGAATGAACGTTTGAGCATTCCATAAATGGCATAAACCATTAGCTATGGTTAGTCAAGACTCACAACAGTATTGTTACTGTAAGCGTGAAATATGAACCTTTCAAAAGGAGCAAACTAGTACCATCTATATTCATAACATAGTTTGCTTAACCTACATTATATCAACTTAACCCATCATCAGCAACAATTTAACCCTATTGCGGGGTAAGTTGATGAACCGATAGTTGCGCCATGATTTGCTCTCTGGTGGAAAGCCCAGAGGACGCCACGAAAACAAAATATCGTGATGATACCAGGTTTAGGCTCGGCGTAGGTGCAGCAATCTCCTCGCTACCCCTCCAAAGTGATGAGTTATATTGAGTTTCGCAAAAATTGTATGAACTAGGCAAGGTTTCCCCTATCCAATGCTTGCAACAATGACGTCATTAAGGTTTGCTTCACCTCAGGCCCATCCATTGTTATGAAGACTGTAGCGAGACAGAGGAACATGAGCTTATCACACGAAGTCACCAGATAGGCACAGTAGATGTTATGCCAAAGTACGCCCACACATCCAAAAATCAGCTAGACTTCGGCCGCTTTGTTGTAGACATCGGGTATGTTTGAAACATTTTTACCAGCTGTAAAAATCAAGCATGTATTTGGAAGTTGATGGACCCCTGCCATCCCAACTTTCAAGTTGGAGAGGCAGTTTCCCATACTGGCATCACAGTATCTACAATGATGATGTCTTTCACCTCATTAAACTTAAAAATACAATAAGTAGTACTGATACCATATTACATCCTAAGCGATCACTACAGCTTGAAGGCATTCATTCTTGCTATATTTGTGGTTAATAAGATGGAATTCAATGTTTAAATATACCTAATTGTTCTAGTTTTTCTGATTATGGGGGAACCATTCAAATTGTCATGCTCGAACAACTTCGAATTACGCTCTCAATACGAACTAACGTGTGCATTGCTATGCCTGTTGCCGACGGTAGCACGAAATAATTGGTGATTTCGCACCAGCCCCAGCATCACTTGAACTTCACCTTCCCTCGAAGCATTTTCATTGCCCACAGGGAAGTAGATTAAAATACTTTGTTTTTGTCTAACGCGACACGGATATGAGTCACGTTTCTGTTTTCACCGTAAATCTAACCTAAATCCGTTCCCATTGTTAGTCGGTTGGTCATTGGTTTTTACGACACATCGACCGTTGAGTCATGTAGCGTCGCCAATCTCTCACGCCGATTGGTCGCGGGCGAAGAGTAGCGACAGGTGAGACTCGAACCCACAACCTTTCGATTGTGAGACGAGCAACTTACCCCTAAGCTGCTCGTCCCCGTGTTCCCATTGCTAAAATCCTTTGGTGGGGGGTGGGGCAGGATAGCCCGCGCTGAATTCGAAGTTATTAACGTATGACAAACGTTTTCATGGGACAACAAATGCGACTCTGCGCTGTTTAAGGTAGACATTCGAATTACCCCGGCACATGCAAACTGAGTAACTGATTTTATTAATTGGCTTACATGTTCTCCTAGCTGGGTCGATGGTCGGCCCATGACCAGCCTCGACCCTTGGGAGGTGGAAACTGAGGTCACCCGTCGGACACAAGCTCCCCTACACGCACGCCATCTAAAATCTGGGGAGCTCTTGATCCAGGCCTGCGACACCACGGACGCACACATCTTAGAGCAGATCACACACCTCTTAAACACACAGGTCACCATAACACCAGACACACACCGCAACACATCTCAGGGGATAATACACGCATGGGAGTTGGAATGGATGCCTGAGGAGAGACTGGCTCGCAGGTTTGCGAGCCAGGGGATCTCCTCGGTGTACCGGCCCCCTCCCCCCACAAACAAACCAAACACTCACATTCTCATCCTGACTTTCACATCCAAACAACAACCCGCACATGTCACAGCTGGTTACATCACATACAAAGTAACATCACGTGCACCCCTCCCTCGTCGCTGTTCCTTTTGTCAAGGATATGGCCACACGAGGGGGGGCTGCAAACACACAAACCCCACATGTGGCCTCTGTGCCGAACCACACTACACTATCGAGTGCACTAGTGAGGTTAGGAAATGCGTGGGCTGCGGCGGGAACCACTCCTCCCGGGACGGGGCTTGCCCTCGGTGGAGGAAGGAGAAGGTCATCCTCCGACTCATCCACATCGAGGGCGTGGCCCCGTCGCGGGCACGGGAGTGGGGTGACGAGCAGTACCCGATGCTCACCGCCCGGCCCACGCAGACACACACTCACCCTACAGCCACCCCTCAGGAAACCCAGACGGACCCTACAATTGTCATTCGGCCAGAACCCACAACAAAACTTACGGCACAAGCACAGGCACCTCCCCTCTTACCACACCGCGAAGCATACAATCCACCACGCCTATCACTCCCCCCAGACCCACCCCAAGCACGCAAGGGGGAGTTTTTCAGACTCCCCCTTCACCACAGACCACCCACAGACTCAGAGGAAGAAGACGTTAGCTCAGATAGCGCAGGAACCACTCTACAAACCACCCAAGCACCGACAACACGAGCAACCAACAAACCAAGCACTACATCCACGAACAAACCAACCACAACACCCATGAAAACCAGAACACGTAATAAACCTACTCGACACTAGACAGCATAGGAACAAACATCCGAACAACTCCTCAACCCAGTCTCTCCCAACTCTGCCCATGACATGTGTTTATTTTTTTTTTAATCGAAAGAAGCTGGTGCCAGACCGACATCAGAACCTCAAACAAACGTAAAAAGGAATTGGGAAAAAACATAAAAAAAAAAACAAAACAAAAACTAAAACTAAAACAAACAAACAAAAAGAAAGGAAAAAAGTACAAAAAGAACCGAAAAAAAAACAACAACAAAGAACTAGATAAAAGACAAAAAAAGAATGTAAGAGACAACTAACAGTGTATGACCATGTATGTTTGCAATGTTAATACCAAAGGCGATGACCCCCAACCCCCTCCACCAACTACTACCAGGCACCGTCCGGACCACCACCTCCAACCGACTTCAAAGTCGTAAACAGCCGAAATCACCACACGGTGGCAGGCTGTTATAATTCACTTACACACACACACACTCCTAGCTGGATGCTGCATGCGAGCAGAATGATTTCAAGGTTAAAAAGCCATACATTTGACATATCGTTCAACACCTTGCACTATGCATATGTGTATCGACCTTAAACCAGTCAACCACGTCGGCCATTGAATAAGCCAGACCGTCCGCTGGTGTCAGTTCCCTGTAGCCCGTCCCAAGCCTGCGTTGGAAGACCACGCATCAACTACCCCTCCCCTCCCCCCAGACGACCGCACGATATAGTGCCTCACCCTCGCCGTATCCAGTGACATGTGCAAGTTGCCAGTGGCGTCTTCAGCTTGATCTCCAAGGATACCTCCACATGACTGACAGGGAAAAGATGATGCGCCAACAGCACAACAGCATATAGATCTGAAGATACTGTACATGTTGACAAAATGATGAATAGTTCAACAACTGTGTCCGCCACTGCAGTCGTCCGATTCCCAGCCTGCGTGGCTGGGCGCTCGACGCCGCAGCCCGGCTCGGATTTCCCCGAAGAGGCGAGCTGGCCGCGATCTGAACGGCCAGCCTGCTTCTAAAGCAGAGCTGATCTAGAAACGGCTAACTAATGGCGATCTTGCAATTTCTAATGGAGCACTGAATCGGTACAAAGTAAATGAGAGTACTCCATATAGGCTCACAATTACCTCTGGTATTCTCTTCCTCAATCAACAAACATAGAGATGTGTCATTTGTGAAGGTATTACTGAAGAAAAAAACACTAGGTGGTCATGAATATTGCGGAGGATCGAGGAGGGACGCTCTGACTTATTTATGTCTCCTGGTAGATCTAGAGAACCAGGGGATAAGCAGCATATTTTGTGCCGTCGCAACAGACTAGATGACAGCCTGCCCCAGCTCTGCTGTTAACGGACCAATAGGTGACTGAGCCACAGCCGAGCTCGGCACCTAGTAATATGCAGCGTGAGTGTAAATGTGTGTGTGCATGTGTGTGTGTAGGTATGTGTGTATGTATGTGTGTGTGTGTGTGTATATTTGTGTGTATGTGCATTTGTGTGTTTTTGGCAGGAGGTGGCTTGATCACTAGAAGTCACTATGATCACTAGCTATCCGCTCTTCGGCGAGGGGTGACGTCGCGAAACACGAGTCTCTGGGATGGCTGCCGGGCGTCCAGCGCTGAAACAAACGCTTGCGAGTCCTGCAAAACTATCGTGAATTTAACGTCGGCGAACACAAGGCACAAGAACAACTGAAGGCGCGGCATATACCTAATCTATATATCTATATCTAAATACAGGTCCATGTCTTCATCTACAGATATATATATATATATATATATATATATATATATATATATATATATATATATATATATATATATATATATATATATATATATATATATATATATGCATACATACATTGATATCTATATCCATATATTCCTCTCCCTCTCTCCCTTCTCCATCACTCTTTTCATCTCTTGATCTTTGTATCTCTTGATCTCTATATCTCTTGATCTCTGCATCTCTTGATCCCTGTATCTCTTGATCTCTGTATCCCTTGATCTATGTATCTCTTGATCTCTGCACATCTGTATCTCTGCATACATATTTGTATCTAAGCCTCTCTGCATCTCTGCATCTCTGTATCTCTCTTTCTCTCTATCTCTCTCTCTCTCTCTCTCTCTCTCTCTCTCTCTCTCTCTCTCTCTCTCTCTCTCTCTCTCTCTCTCTCTCTCTCTTCTCTCTCTCTCTCTTCTGCATTTTCGAAGTGGTGTCCTTCGGACATGGCCGCCGTGTGACAATGTCTGGGTCTGCACCTGGCCAAAATAGAATGCAATTCTTAAAAAGTTAATTTCATACTATGCACTATTTCATTCAGTGATTCAATCTTGCTATTCGGGGCAGCATCGTGACTAGGGACTGTCTAAAGTAGAAGAGCGGGCATCTGAAGTCGAAGAAGTGGTAGGTTATAGAGGGTTCATCTAAGGTCAGAGTGACGACCTAGCGGTGACATCGGACGTAAATGAGCAGACTTCATTTGAACACGGTCACCCAGAGGTACCATCGAACGAACTATGAAACATCATGCGAACCTCAACACATCTCCGCATTATATCACCCCGAAGCCAATAGACGGCACGATACTAAGTATGACTAACCTTGGGTGTAGCCCATAAAATACTTATTTCCATAATGTATTATGGTAGCATAGGTACAATAATGAAGTCTACACCTTACTACATCAACTTCAAGTGCGGGAATGCCACAAAAATTGCGTCAAAGACCCCAAACAGATGTCGGGCCCCGGAAGGAAGTGCGTTGGAGCACGGAAAAAATGCACCAGGAGCCCGAAGAATCGCACCGGGGCTCACAAATATCGCGCAGGAGGCTTACAAAAATAGAAGTCGATCCCAATAAATCACAAAGGGATTCTATCGAGTTCACCCGAGCACCGGACAATTCAGAAGAGGTCACGAAAGGAAATTATCCTGAGGGCCTTTCTACTCTGAATGGTGCCATCCGCTGGATAAAAAAACTCGTTGAGCAGCCGCAGTGGCATGCTAAAGAGGAAAATCTCCCTCCGTCCTAGCAAGGCGGGCTCCGAAGAACCCAAGAATCGCGCCGGGGTCCACAAAAAAGGTTCTAGGGCAAGATACATTCGCTTCGGGCCCCCATAATTAAGGGTTTTAAATAAATACAGCGGACACCAAAAAACTTGCTTCGGGCTCTAACATTTGCGCCGGGGAACGTTAAAATTAGTCTGGGCCTGGGGTCGGATTAGCACAACGCGACCTGTGAACTGGCGCCAACACCCCCACCCCCAAATGTCGCGCATGGGACCCAAAATTCCCGTCGGTAGTCGCGTAAGTTCTGGCCGAGGCATCAATAATTCCCTCGGGGCTCACAAAAATTGGCGTTGATGTCCCCAAATAAGCACAGCGTGGTCCCAAAGTCGCAACGCAACCCGACAAGAATCAAGCCAGAACCCTAAAAAATAAAGGGAGGTACCGAAAAATAAATGTTCCGACCAGAAAAATAACCCCTTAGTCCAAACATACTACGAGATGCCTTAACAAATCGCATACGACACCGAAAAACATTCCGGAGCTCGACAAATCCCGGCGGGACATAAAAATACAGAAATGTCGCCGAGGGCCTGAAAAATCAGGCCTTGGCTGGGACTTTACATAATTCAGAATCAGTCACTAAAAACTGTCAAGCCCAGAAAAGTGACGTCGGATTCTCCCGGAACCACGCGACTGGGCCAGAAACGTCGAGACCGGATCCAAAGAAATTATACCGGGCCCTTAATATTGTGCTGAAGTCCCACAAACATGAGGAAAAAAACACAGCGGGACTCAAAGAGCATAACTGGAGGACGAAAATGCACCGAGCGCTTCAAAGCTTTCCGAGTCTGGAAAAAAGCGGCATTGCCTTAAGACATTCTGCTGCTCTAAGTATACACACCGGAGCTAAAAATCAAGACACAACGGTCCCTCAAAGCACAGCGGGGTTTGATACAGCATGGGGCCTCAAAAACAGGCTAGGTCCCTAAAAAATCGACATGGTCCTAGAAAAGGAATGAAAAGACAGTGCACTAAATGAACACTGCGGGGCCTACGAAAACGCACCGATGCTTACAAATTATCGTCGGTACACAAAAATAAGTAACAAAACTTTACTTTTGTTTAAAAAGCCGGTATCGCATACACGTGTCGAGCCCCAAGCAAAAAATTGCTGGTGCCTTAAAACACATCCGAAGACAAAGAAAATCGGAAAGGTTAAAAAGAACACCTAACTGGAGTCTCAGTTCGGTACCCAATCTGGAAGCGTTGTTATTTAATCAGAAATGAGGTGCGTCAAAGCTAAGCGGTTATCCGGATTTCTTAGCCACTAGAAAACGTGGGAAGGAGAGAGCTAGTCATCGAAGTGAATTCAGGATGGGCCCTTGCGGCCCTAAGTCTGAACACGTTATGACTTTATGAGGTGTCGTGTGTTGTCACCTATCAGCTGTTTTGCACTGCTTTGTTGGTCCTCAACATATGCGCTTTCATTCCGTTTCAGCCGGGTGTTACGTGATGCAGTTGTAGCATTTCCTTTCAAGTGGCAAATATTATAAAGTGCACGATGTGCACTACACAAATGTTTGAGGTGACTGATGAGGCCCTGAGGACGAACACAATACCATATGTTATTATTTATAGAGCTTTTCTTTTCCCCATTCTGTCAGCTTGCCAATCATGGCCTCCCACAAACCGGATCAAAGCATCTTCAACCAGCGATCACCCGTCTTTCCTTTTCTCATCATCTCCAACAATAATCAAGATAATTTCTTCATCGGCCAGCAAGTAGGCTTCGTTCTTACTAGCAGCCAGTGCAAACTTGTAAGGTGAACACTGCCTTAGAAACGTCTGTGGGCCAATAAGTACTAAGTATGGCTATATCTGGCAATCTTAATAAAATCAAACCCTTTCTCACCTTCACATTCAAGTAACTTGCCATGAAAATATGAACGTGTGAAGAATGTCTAAGGGGAAAAACTCAACTCAATGAACAACAATCTGAATTGTGCAAAAGCATAGATCGGTGAACTCATAATGACCCCCTGCAGCTTTTGGCCATTTCAAAATGTTCGTTTACGGGATAATTTGGACTGGCGTTCTATTCTTTCTCCCCATGAACATCGGTGAACAACGGATGTTCTTTAGCGGTCCCCATCTTAGTGGTAAAAGTTGTGTGTTTACAATTAAAATTATCGGGTTATCAACCCAAAAGTGCTCAACCATGGTATTTTGCGAAATTCCTTGATGCGTCCCTGCTGTTCACCCTGGCCCACTCACTTTTGGGGACGTTCCTACGCCTGACCAGGCCATGAAAAGGCATCGTTGCATTTCATGGCCTGGTCATTGCATGGCATATTGCAGACGGATAACATGCAAATGTCTTGCCATCATCCGCCACTGCGTGTCGCATTATTTTCCCACGCGTCGACGCATTGCAGGCGAAAATCGTGTGAATGTTATACGATCATCGGCCACTGCGCAACGCATTACTTTCCCACGCGTCGATGCGCGGGCTACCGAGCTCTCGAACAATAGGACAGCTGCACGCAAAGAGCACGTACTCAATTGTATCATCCTGCCATCTGGCGAGAAATATTGTTACCTATGATTCAGCATTCAATCTCATTAGTGTAATACGTAGACCGTGCTGCTACCTAGCGATAGCTATCTGAAGTGATGCTTCTAGAAAATTAAAAAAGTTCTTGAATCTGTGGAGGTTGCAACCTGTGGAGGTTACGACCGCTGCTGAGTTGTGGAGGTTATGACCGCTTCGTACTTGTGGAGGTTGCAACCTGTGGGGATTACGACCTGTGGAGGTTATGACCTGTGGAGGTTATGACCGCTTCGGAGTTGTGGAGGTTACGACCTGTGGAGGTTATGACCGCTGCGGACTTGTGGAGGTTACGACCTGTGGAGGTTATGACCGCTGCGTACTTGTGGAGGTTGTGACCTGTGGAGGTTATGACCTGTGGAGGTTACGACCGCTGCGATGTGTTGAATTTGTGGAGGTTGTGACCTGTGGAGGTTATGAACTGTGGAGGTTATGATACGCTGTCCACTAAAACTCTCGATAGGCATCCAAACAAATGAGGACATGGTCACAAAACTCACTTAGACCACAAAACGCCACCCTGCTGCCCTTAGAAATCACATTAGGGGCCCAAAAATGACCGCCGTTGCCTCACAATTCTCAGCGGGCTTAAAAAAAAAATTCCTACCGGTGTGTTGCTCTACGGTCACACAAATTGCGTCAAGGATCCCAAAAACGCAGTTGGCCCCGGAAAAGAAGAGCCTTGGAGCATCGAAAAAATTCACCGGGAGACCGAAGAATCATTCTGGGGTACAAAAATACCGTGGAAGAGGCTTATAAAAATAAAAGTCGACCCAAAAAAGGACTTCATCGAGTCAACCCGAGCACCGGAAAATTTCAGAATAAGTTCCGAAAGATTGTTTTACAAAGGGCCTCTACTCTTAAGGGTGCCATCGACTGCAAAAAATATATCGCTGAGAAGCCAGAGAGCACATCCGCCCACCACATCAATCCAGAAATAGCGGACTTCCAACACCCCAAGAATCACGTCGAAGTACACAAAATGGTTCTGGAGCCCGATAAATTCGCGTCGTGGCCCCCAGAATCAGGGGCTATAAATATATGCAACGGCGCCAAAACGCTTGCACCAAACTAGACAATTTGCGCCGGGGAAAGTCAAATCCACACGGGGGCCCAGATAAGTACAACGCGCTTCGAGAGCTAGCGCCAAGCCCCCTCCCCATTCAAAAAGATATCGTGCTTTGGACCCAAAATTCCTATCACTGGTCGTATAAATCCTAGTCGAGGCATCAAAAATTATCCTCGAGGCTCCCAGAAGTTGGCGTCGGCGGTCCCAGCTAAGTACAGCGTGGCCCAAAAATTGCATCGAAACCCCACAAGCATCAAACCGGAGCCCTTCAAAATAGAGACTCTGAAAAATAAATGTCGAAGCCAGGAAATTCGCTCCTTGGCTCAACCATACCACGAGGATTCTGGGACAAATGTGCCTCAGGACAAATGTGCCTAAGGACAAATGTGCGTAAAGACAAATGTACGTATAACATTTGTACGTAAGCGCAGATGTACGTATGGCAAATGTACGTATGCGCGAAAGTACGTAAACGCAATGATGATGATGATGATGAGTGAATTATAAGAACCTACCACCGATGGGCGATATCGGCTGTTTACCTCGTTCAAGTCGGTTGGGGGTGGTGGTCCGGACGGTGCCTGGTATTAGTTGGGGGAGGGGGTTGGGGGTCATCGCCTTTGGTGTGAACATTGCAAGCATACATGGTTGTCATGTCATACACTGTTATTTCTTTCTTTCATTCTTTTTTCTTTTTATCTAGTTTTCTTTGTTTGTTTAGGGTATTTTTGTACTTGTATTGATTTTTTTTGTCCAATTGCTTTTTACGTTTGTTTCAGGTTCTGGTGTCGGCCTGGCACCAGCCTGTTTCGATTTTTTATTTATTAATACATGTCATGGGCAGAGCTGGGAGAGACTGGGTTGAGAAGTTGTTCCGATGTTCTTTTTCCTGTGCTGTATATTGTCGAGTGGATTTGTTACATGTTCTGGTTTTCATGGTTGTTCTGGTTGGCTTGTTAGTGGATGTAGTGCTTGGTTTGTTGGTTGCTCGTGTTATCGGTGTTTGGGTGGTCTGTGAATTGGTTCCTACAGTGTCTGAGCTAATGCCTTCGTATTCTGAGTATGTTATTGGTCCGTAGTGAAGGGGGAGTTTGTGTCGTGCAGGTGGTGCTTGGGGTGGTTCTGGGGGCGTGATAGGAGTGGTGGTTTGTGTGCTTCGCGGTGTGGTAGGAGGAGAGGTGTCTGTGCTTGTGCCGCGAATTTTGTTGCGGGTTCTGGCCGCATGACTATTGTAAGGTCCGTCTGGGTTTTCTGAGGGGTGACTGTATGATGTGTGTGTGTCTGCGGGGCGGGGAGCAGCGGGTACTGCTCGTCACCCCACCCCACACAACACACAAACCCCACAGAGGCCACATGTGGGGTTTGTGTGTTTGCAGCCCCATCGTGTGGCCATATCCTTGACAAAAGGAACAGTGACGAGGGCGAGGTGCGCATGGCGTTGCCTTGTATGTGATGTAACCAGTTTTGACATGTGTGGGTTGTTGTTTGGATGTTAAAGTGAGGATGCGTAATCAGGCCTTTTGTATTTCCCCGTGCTGGTGCACGTAGGCAATGACCTTCAAGTCACGCCCGTGACGCCGAAGCCTCTTGGCGGTGTTCGGCCTCGCGACGCACTTGGCCGCTGGTCCAGGTTTGTGAGTTCCGAAGGAGTTCTTTCGCGCTCTTTGCTTGACATGTGCGGGCTGTTGTTTGGATGTGAAAGTCAGGATGAGAATGTGAGTGTTTGGTTTGTTTATGGGGGGAGGGGCCGGTATACCGAGGAGTTCCCTGGCTCGCAAATATGCGAGCCAATCTCTCCTTAGGCATCCATTCCATATCCCATGCGCATATGATCCCCTGAGAGGTGTTGCGGTGTTTGTCTGGTATTATGGTGACCTGTTTGTTTAAGAGGTGTGTGATGTGCTCTATGATGTTTGTGTCCGTGGTGTTGTAGGCCTGGATCAAGAGCTCCCCAGATTTTAGATGGCGTCCGTGTAGGGGAGCGTGTGTCCGGCGGGTGATTTCAGTCTCCACCTTCCAGGAGTCAAGGCTGGTCATAGGCTGTCCATGGACCCGGCGGCAGAGATAGAAATCACCCGCTGGTTCGCTTGTTGTGGTGTTAATATTGAAGGTATTGTGGTGGGGGTTCGCGGCACCGCCGGATCAACCTGAAGTGAAGCTGTAGATCCAGCAAAGATGATAGTCCAAGGCAGAGATGATAGAGATGGCAGTGTAGGGTAGAATAGGCTAGAGCTGAGAATACGTGGTGCAGAATAGAAGAGATGGTGGCAGCTGGTCGAGCGGTTTGTGGTCGGTGTCCTCCGTGGGCTTGGTGTCCTTGTTGGACAGCTGATGTTGGCGCGGCTAGCGTAGCACGCCTGCGGGGTAATCAGGCCTTTTGAATTTCCCCGTGCTGGTGCACGTAGGCAATGACCTTCAAGTCACGCCCGTGGCGCCGAAGCCTCTTGGCGGTGTTCGGCCTCGCGACGCACTAGGCCGCTGGTCCAGGTTTGTGAGTTCCGAAGGAGTTCTTTCGCGCGCTTTGCTTGGTTGGCTAGTCAGGTAATCTTGGTTGGCTAGTCAGAGATCGTGAAGAGAAAATCGAACTCGTGAGAAGAATGAGCGCCAATATACGTAGGAGCAAAAGTAGATAAACGCAAACGTACATATGCGCAAAAGTACGTAAACAGAAATGTACGTAAGGAAAAAGTACGTAAGAGCGAATGTACGTCAGCGCAACAGTACCTAAACGCAAAAGAATGCAAGAGGAGTTGTACGTATGATCCAATGTACGTACATTTAAGCTTACATGGCTTTGCGTTTAAGCACCTTTGGTTGAGTGCACATGCCATAAGTACATTGCTCTTAGGTACATTTGCGCATACGAAAATTTGTACGTACGTACATTTAGCCTTACGTACAATTCCGCTTATGTACATTTGCGCTTACGTACATTTGCGCATATGTACTTTTGCGCATACGTACATTTGCCCTTACATACATTTGCCCTTACGTACATTTGCGCTTAAGTACGTTTGCGCATACGTATTTTTGCACATACGTACATTTGCCATACGAACATTTGCGCTTACGTACATTAGCCATACGTACATCTGCGCTTACGTACAATTGCCATACGTACATCTGCGCTTACGTACATTTGATTACGTACATTTGGTTTACGTACATTTGTCCGGTTACCACCACGAGATGACTTCGCATGGGGCAACTAAAAACGCACCGGAGCTCGAACAGTCGCCTCGGGACCCAAAAAGAAACATGTCGCCGGTGCCCCGAAAAATCAGGCCTCAGCCCGAAAAAAATCAGGCATTTGCATACTTCAGGAAAAGTCAACGAAAACTGCGTCAAGTCTAAAAAGCTGGCGTCGGGTCCCTCTGGAACCATGCACCTGGCCCGAAATGTCGCAACGGGACTCCAAGAAATTATAGTGGAGCTCGCAATATCGTACAAGGGTCCCACATATGTGAGCGAGGAACCCCAAATAAACACAGGTTCATCCTAAGAGCATAAGTGTAGAACCAATATGCGCGTGGCCCTCCAAAGCATACCGACTCTGGCTAAAAGTGGCAGGGCCTTCAAAACGATACTCATTTGCTTTTTAAACATGCACGAACGTAATTATGTCAGACTGCCAATCTTGGTCTCACAGATGGCGGATCAAAGAATTTTAATCAGCATGTTGAATGATATCTGGACAAATTAAGCAATAATTGGCACATAGAGAGAAACTATATTACCACCACAAAGCACAACATCAACGTTTCGGACACAGGCCTTCTTCAGGATGACGCAACTGTTTCAGTTACGTCATCCTGAAGAAGGCCTGTGGCCGAAACGTTGATGTTGTGCTTTGTGGTGGAAACATAGTTTCTCTCTGTGTGCCACTTATTGCTTAATTGTAGCCAGCTATCACACGTCTTTTCTGCTTCTTATCTTTTCCAGCATTAATCATGATACTTCTTTTGCCATGAGCCAGCTGGTAAACTACGTTCTTGCTTATTTTTTTCCTCAACAACATCGATGACATTTGCAACGGGGGACATCTTGGAAACGTATAGTTCTATATCATTGAAACTAGAGCACACCGCATACTCATAATAGAGGCTGTAATGGGTCTCCCGCCTCACGCACAAAGCAGAAGTTGAACAAATTTTGTTTCAACCGTAATAGGTATGCACCCACTTTTCAGACTTATGACGTATAGTACTATACCACAGAAACTAGGGCACACCGCAAAACCATTAGAAAGGCTGCAATAATGAGCTTCCTCCCCTCCCCTCCCCACACACACACGCACGTAGCGGAAGTTGAAGAACTTTCGATTGAACAGCAGTAGTAATAGCTTCATTTGCACCAGAGATGTAAGCCTATTATTACAAAATAATCCATGAGTCGTGAAAAGAGTTCTAAGTCTAGTAATAAGTCTGAATTTGAAAGTAGCTATATTGTGATGATATTGCTTTTTCAGTATCACATGTTGCTGTTAGCCACAGACGCGACCAGAGGGCCTACCCACATCCCCCTTAGCAATGAATGTCGTAGGAAACTGAAATTCTCTAAACGCAATAAACACCATTGAGATTCTCGGGTTATATATAAAAAAGTGTTCAGCAGTGGTACATTGCGAAATTCCTTGGTGCGCCCCTCCTGTTGACACTGGCCCTCCCACTTTTTGACACGTTCCTACGCCTATGTTTTACACGTTCCCCCGGGGGCATTTGTCGGCTTCGCCGCTTGACGGCATGGCAGACCTTGGACCCTCCCCCCGTGCGTCCGGTCACCTTATCCGGGCACCATAACCTGTCCTGTTCAGGGTCGACAGCCGGCCCCACCGATCTATATAACAGCGTACGGACAATGGAAGAGCGTCACATCAGCTGTAGTGATTCAACACCTTAGAGGTTCTCCAATTCGCCAATATGAAGGTACTGCGGTCTCGCCGATTCGGTTTGGCTCGGGATTTCCGTGCAAATTGTTTAGGAATGAGGCATACTATAGGAAGGAGTAGAACTTCGCTTCCCTGTCACGAAATACCTTCAGATGCTGGGAGATTCCATTGACGGATTGTCTATAGATGATTCCTGCTCAAATCGTATCTGTCCAATGGCTTCCAAATATTTTACTGTAGATGTTCCAACATTGCAGTGGTTTCTACACTGGTTAATAGTGCCCGCCTATTTAGTCTAATCAACGCTCCATTGCAGCTGCTGCTGACCTTGACAGCGCTGGTAGCCGCGGCCTCCGCCGAGTCGTTAGTCCGTGCCAGCGTCGGATACGCCGCACCGGCCCTGCGCGTCGGATACGCCGCACCAGCCGTGAGAGCCGCGCCACTGCCCGTCGCACGCATCCTGGAGTCGAGTAGCGAGACCGACGACCAGGGCGGCTACGCCTTCCGCTTCCTGTCCGACGACGGCATCAGTCGGGAGGAGCACCGCTCCGACGGCGCCGTGGTCGGCTCCTACAGCTACGTCGCACCCGACGGCTCCACCGTGTCGGTGCGCTACGTGGCTGACGTGCTCGGGTTCCGCGCCGAAGGCGACTCGCTGCCGACGCCCGTGCCGACCGAGTACCCGACACCGGTGGTGCCGTCCACCGAGGTGCCGGCTGAGGAGCGCACCGTCCAGCTCAGCTACTCCAGTCCATAGGGGCAGCAGGTGCAGGAGCAGGAGCGGGTCCAGGTCCAGCCGGCATACTCCGCGCCTGGGCGGGCCGCAGTGGCCCCTGTTGTAAGGTACGGGCCCGTCTACAAATTACGGCTCGTTTCTCAGTGAACCTCCCAGTAGACTCGTCTACTACTGAGTCCATCTGCCAGTGAACTCATCCATCGACGACGACTTGGCTTGCCAGTGGTATTGTGTACCACGGAATCTGGTGTGAAAGTGTGATGATTGCTTGTGTTTGCGGTGATATTTATTGCATGATATAATGTACACCAATATATACTTGCTGTTTTTCTTCATGAGCTGTTTTATCTACTACGAAAACCTACATCGTGCAGATATATATCTATATATATTTCGAGAGCCCAGGGTTGTCCACGTTCATCTTCTTTCTGTGCACATTTTCCAGTTTTCGGATGACTTTTCTTTGTTCGTTGGAGGTATTATGCAAAAGGTTACCGAAGGAAGCCATTGTTAACACGAGAAAAATGTTATAAAGACACTGATAGGTCGATACCATACGTGACGTTACAATAGTATATATTTTGTACATGTCAATCAACATTGATAATCTTCAAGAGTGAATTAAACGAATTGCAGGCCACAGAAATTGCACAAAGCAGATACACAAACAACAATTATCGCACATGAATTGATCAGAATTGATCGGTGGCTATCCGACCACCCGCAGCGCCAACGGCAGCCGCCTCCCAGCCGTCGCGACCAGCAAAACACACACAATGGATAACACGACCACCTACACCGCAGGCCAGCCCACATTCGCCAACTTCAATACCTCCACACCACTCACCTTCACCGGAATCGTCACCAATTTTTTTAATGTCCACCACCCAAGATCAGGTGACCAGGAGTGCCCCCTCCCTTACCCAACGACTGCAAGTACCTTACATTAACACCATAAAGTAAACAGTAAAGTCGCGGCACTCCCAGCTAAGAGATGGAAAACAATAAATAAGCATACAAAGCATCGGGTATTAGAGCAATAAAACTAATAATAAAGAAGGCTGTTAGAAGTCATACAAAAAGGAGGCATATGATTGACCCTGAATCCATCCCAACAAGTAATTAGGGTCTCAACTAAAATGCTAGCAGCTGGTTTGTGGCTGGATGATAGTGAGCACTCCTGATTTGCAATTACTTTTTTACCTTTGGCTCCTCCCACAACTCCATTCAGCTAAGCATGTGATTGTTGCTGGGTGGAATACGGGAGGAACCAGTGGTTGGGTGTTTTCAACTTTATATATAGTTAAGTGGAAGCACACACACACACACACACACACACACACACACACACACACACACACACATACACACACAATACACACACACATACACACACATACACACACATATACATGATCACATGACAACACCCCAGCACACACACACACACACACAAACAACACACACACACACACACACACACACACACACACACACACGCACGCACACGCACGCACACGCACGCACACGCACGTACACGCACGCACACGCACGCACACGCACGCACACGCACGCACACGCACGCACACGCACGCACACACACGCACACGCACGCACACGCACGCACACGCACGCACACGCACGCACACGCACGCACACGCACGCACACGCACGCACACGCACGGACGCACGCATGGACGCACGCACGCACGGACGCACGCACGCACGCACGCACGCACGCACGCACGCACGCACGCACGCACGCACGCACGCACGCACGCACGCACGCACGCACGCACGCACGCACGCACGCACGCACGCACACACACACACACACACACCCACACATACACACACACACGCACACGCACGCACACGCACGCACACGCACGCACACGCACGCACACGCACGCACACGCACGCACCACGCACACGCACGCACCGCACGGACGCACGCAGCACGCACGCACGCACGCACGCACGCACGCACGCACGCACGCACGCACGCACGACGCACGCACCACCACGCACGCACGCACGCACGCACGCACGCACGCACGCACGCACGCACGCACGCACGCACGCACACACACACACACACACACACACACACACACACACACACAGAAGTGGGACTGTTTTCTCAATGTGTTTCTACCGATTTTTGACGCTTATGCTCCGGTCAGAGCCGTGTCCATTCGTAATACCAGCGCCCCTCCAGTCACCGAGCCCACCAAAAATATAATGTCTCGCCGTCGCGTGGCGTTGACTGAACAGGGTCACAGGTCACCAGAATATGTCGTCCTAAACAGAGCGGTACGGTCCGCCATACGCCGTGACACCCAGCAAAGACATTCAGCGGCGCATCCAGGAGGACGGACGTCGATCGATGTGGCAGCACATCAGATCCACCGTCAGTGGTAGGAAGCCTGTCCGTAAGGCGCCCGACGCCACACCTGACGAACTGAACAACTATTTCGTTGGCATTGGTCCGCGTGCTGCGAGTGAGGTGAGAGAGATGGGAGAGATGTCGGACCAAGCATGCCGTCTACCACGTGTTGGCACCTGTGCGTTTTCGGGGGCACCTCTGACGTTGTCAGAGCTGAGGACCGTCATCCTTCTAATTACCCTTCTAATTACCGTCCTATTTCCAGAGACTCTTGGTTTCGTGCAAACGTCCTCAAAGTGAATGTCGGAAGTACGCAACTAATGCTGCTGGGGAGTCAGCAAAATTTGCGCCACACCCCACAAATTACCGTAAAATTTCGCGATTTCAATCTAATTCCCATGTCGGAAACAAAAAATATCGGATTACTCTTTGACCGCTCTCTCAGCTGGGACTCCCAGGTCTCCACTATCACTAGGCGTTGCTTCGGTACTTTGAGTGGTCTATCGCATCTGAGGAGTTACCTGCCGCCCGCTGTCATTTCCGCTTTAGTCAATGCTTTGGTACTGTTACAGATCCGGTATTGTACTTCGGAGTACGGAAATGGAACGGAAAATAATCTGTCTCGCATCCAAAACATTATTAACTATGCAGCAAAAGTAATTTTCGGCCGCAAAAAATTTGATCATGTATCGGACGTGCTGGAGAAATTGGGCTGGCTGAACGTGCGGGACCTCGCTCAGTGCTCAGTACCACACGCTGACCTTGCTGCACAAGGTGCGCCTCCTGGGTGAACCACACTAATCTGCGAATTTACTCTGGTATCACAATCACGCGACAGGATCACCAGGCAAGACAGCAATCTGCACGTTCCCAGATCGCGAACTGACATGGGCAAGCAACGTTTTTGTAGTCGTGCGGCTGGACTATACAATGCCTTGCCGGCCGATCGGACTCGGCTACCCATCCCTCTCTTTGGGCCGCACCTAAGACGTCACTTGCGTAGGAAGCCGGATTGTGGAGGCACTTAGCGCCTTATTTATGTGTCTGCTTTTATGACTGCTTGTAGACGTTAACTTGATGTTTGATAGCTTTGTCGAACTCTCTTTTTATTTGCATGACGTGAGGCTATAATAGCCACGACCTAATTGTGGATGGCCTTAATACATGTCTGTCTGACTCACATGCCAGCATCCCTGTACAAACATACATACATGAATAGTTCATTTGCTAAGTACTTTAATGTCTGCTCAAGAATTATATATTCATGTGATTTTTTTAAGAACAGTCTTAGAACTTGGTATCTCTTAATCCAGAAAATGATCTGTTATGATGGAGTTCCAAAGCTTGGGTCCTAAACATTCGATGGCGAAGAGACGATAATTTTTGTTTCAATACCTGTTCTGGAAGTGGTTTTGTAACCTTGTGGAACATGGGGAATCAAGCAATTATGTGAGAAGGGGTTTGACAGAATAAGGTAGCTGATGGTGAATGAATTTTTGCATTATAAGCATCATTTGAAGTTGTGCTAGACCTTGGAGTTTTAAAATTGTGCATTTCTTAAAGATAGGGATTGCACTCTGGGAGGAAATACACCCTCAATAATACGCATCATTCTTTTCTGAAGTAACCATAAGTTATGTGTCTGATTAGTATAGCTTGCACCCCAGATAGAATAGCAATAATTAATACATGGAAGAATTAATGTATTATACAATTTTACGAGATGAGTTTTCCATAGGAGATATTAAATTTTTGACATCGTTCCTATGTTGCGACTTATCATGCTTGAGGCAATGCTGATATAAGATGTAAATTTCAAATTTTCATCTACACATACACCAAGGTATTTTACAGGATTCTGATGTAAAATAGAAATTCCATTAAGTTCCATCTGGATGTCAAAATCTGTTTTTGTGATCGTTATATACTTGTTATACAGTTTTAGATTCATGTAATCACAAAGGAGTTGAATGTAGCCATTGCGAAATTTTTGGGAAGAAATTTATGATCTTGTGATGCAGCTATGTACAGTCAGTGCTTTTGAAAAAATGACACTGTCATCAGCATATAGAAATGTCTCGCATTCTGCGTGTAAATTTAAAATATCATTTATATATATACATATATATATATATATATATATATATATATATGTATACATATAAATGGGTGTATACATATAAATGATATTTTAAGTTATATATACATATAACTATATATTATACAGAGAAAGGTGCCTAAAATTGAGCCCAGTGACACACCTATTTCCATCTTTCTGAAAGTAGACGAACTGTTATTTATTGTAGTAGCATGTGCTCTTCCTGATAAATATGACGGTATTACTTTGACTCCATTTCCCTTTGCACCATATTTTCCAGTTTTTGCACACAATACTTCTTGTCAACGGTATCAAACGCCTTTCTCAAGTCAAGGTAAATTCCTTCAACATGTACATTATGTTCAAATCTTTTAGTAATCAGGCTCTGTATTAAGCGTAGAGGCATGTATGTGGATCTCTCTTTTCTGAACCCAAATTACTTATCTGAAAGTAGATTGTGTAGGGTGAAATGTTCCAAGAGTTGGTTGTAGATTATCTTTTCTAATATATATATATATATATATATATATATATATATATATATATATATATATATATATATATATATATATATATATATATATATGTATATATATGTGCATATGGAAGAATACTAAGTGGTCTACATTTACTAAATGTTGATGCGTCACCTTTTGTAGATGGGCTTTACAACAGCAATTTTGAATGGCTTGGGGAAAATCCCACTACCCCGACACAAGTTGATGGTATGGGTTAAGTGTGGCAATATTGACCTGTATAACGGTTTAATTTTCCTATAATTTATTCCATCAATCCCAGACCCAACATGTTTTAAATAAGCACTTATTGTATCTAAATAGTATTTTGTTACTGCTAAGAGCACCATTGATATCTTTGGGTAGGTGTGCATATGTTGCAAAGCATTGGTGTTGCCTTCAGGAATTTGTTAGCTCAATGTTGGTGCAATTTCTGTGAAGTAGTTATTAAATCCTTCAGCTATAGCTGCATCATTTTCTAGAGTAATGTCTCCACCTGTGTTCATTTTTTTTCAGCGATATCATGATTTGAAGGAGCTTGCCTGAGTATGTGGTTCAGTTTTTTCCATGTCTCTTTTTCATTATTTTGATATTTGTCAAGTCCCACTTGATAAAGAAGTATTTTTGCATTCCTGATTATTGTAATCAGTGCATTTTTATGCATGTCATATTTTTTATTCCTTTCATGAGTTTGATATGTATGTTTTTTATTAAATAATATTTGCTGCTTTTGATTGATTGAGCATAATATTGGAGGGGAAATCCATGGTTTAATGGAGGCTGTTTTTCTTAATACGACTTGAGTGTATTTAAATTTATGAAGTTGCATTATATGCATATTCATAAATTTTATGAATATGCATCAATTAAACTGTTTCATGCTGTTACATGATGATTTTCATCAAAAATCTCTTCGGGTTCATTGGTTGCATGATCCCTCAACCTGTCAATTTTATGAAAGTCAAAGGTAGTTCGTATTCGTTTTGCAGTGATTGGTGTTTTAACTGAAAATTCTGATGTTGAACAAATGGAGAAATGATCAGAGAAATCAGATTTAATGATGCCAGTTTGTTTTATTTTTGGCACATCATTACAGAAAACATTGTCAATTAGTGTTCATGATGTGCCACATACAGGAGTAGCCTTTCATATTAGGCGAAGAAAGCCATGAGAGCATATAGACATGACAAATGAGTCACCAAAGTGGTTGTTTGGAATTTAAAAATGTCAATGCTTAGATATCCAATGATGTATGTAGGCATTTTCAGTTTGTTCATTATTTTAAGACACACCTCCAATGCAGAGAAAAATTGTGTATTATGACCAGTTGCGCGATATATCTGGCATATCAAAATATTTTGTGTATTATTCAGTCTTGCTTGGAGAAAAACACTTTCAGCTTTAGCAGCAACAAACTTAAATGGATAAAGCTGTTTTGCTTTTGGTGGCTTTAAAGCATATATTGGAGACCTTTCCCAATTTTGTTTTTCTATCATTTTGCAGAATAGTTCATAATCTTCGTCATCGACGCTAAACCAATACGAGCAACAAGCTAACGGACAAGCCTCACACCAACGGATACGGACCCGGACCCAGAGTGCATACCAGAACAACACATAGCAGGACTAGCATCACCCTCACTCAGAACATCATCACCAAGTGGCCCACCATAACCAACATTTAAGCGTGACACACAAAATGAAAACATCAAACAGCCGCTTAAGAAACCAGCCACTCGCTCCCTGCATGCGCAGACACGGAAAACAATACCACAATTAAAAACATAGAGTGATCAGACCATGGCATGAATTCAAGCATTACTCACCCCAACAGATCACACAGTACTATACATCCAAGAATCTCACTGTAAACCCACCGACTCATAGTAATTCAACATTGCACAATAAACGCTCTACATACACGATTCACAAACACATACATATCAGGCAGTTGTATGGCCATACATTAGAAAGACTACCATACACGTCCTGGTGCATTTCAACACTACAGCAGACATATCACCCGCAAAGATAGAAGTACACAGCACTGTCTACACACTGAATATATATGTCTCACCTTCGCGAAACACGAAAACCCTTTCGGAATTATGCAAAGGACTTCGCCAAATTACCGCGCCAGTCCTCCTATGTGGAAATTTCAACTCACGCCACCAACTCTGGAACGCAAACCACCAACTTTGGCTCCGACCAGAGCATGTATACTCATCAGACTAGACAATCAAAAACCTATAATTCCCACATCATCCCACTCAATCGACGGGCCTTTCACACGATACCCGACATTACATTCGCCTCCTCCCGCATCTCCTTCCCTCTATCCTGGAAATGTCATCCTGATCCACATTTTGGTGACCACGTACCTATAATCATTATCTTCACCCCAATCCCCATCACCGGCCCATCTCGCCACCCACCCCTCTGGCCGATGGAACCTAAAAAACGCAGCCTGGGGTCGCTTATTATAATCCATATATGCCCAGACAAACTCAAAGCCACACATTACCCCCCTTCAATTCACCAACACTGCATTCACCAGAGGCCACCAAAACAAATCATAAACAAAAGCCAGACACCAACACTGACCTCACGCGACCCCCTGCTGGAGCGATGAGTGCCACCTGACGGTCCGAGAGAGAAACTATGCACGGCACAGATATGAACGATACTAAGCACCAGATACACTCACAGCATGTAGACACAACAAGCACTCTGCAGACACACCATCAAGGACGCCAGAAAATATTTCATGGAGCACATTTAGTAGTCAATTTAATACACTCACCATCTCGGCAAAATTTGGTTACTTTCGAAACATTGCACACCGACAGAGATGACGAAACAAGCCCATATCACTCGAACATAACATCACCATCGCAGACCCACAGTCCATCGCAGACATTTTGGGAAACATCTATTGGCCACATGACAGAGATTGGGCAACGCATACCCACCATCAGTCTTAATCATATGCTTTTCTGATACGAATCCCGGTATCAAACGCTGGCCCGACTCTCTCCGACCCTTGCCGCTTCATCGACATAGCAGGCTATTTTCGATAATTCTTCGTTCACCTTGTTAAAGAACGTTTCCACTATGTTCTCCAATCGCACAAACTCGTCTCTTCCTCCCAAACGGGTTTCCTTTTTGGCAAATCTTTCTTCCCCACGTTTTCCCCGGACCAATTCGCGGTTTCGCTTTAATTGCTTTAATCGCTTTAATGACATGTCTGTCCATGAGTCCTTTCCTCCCTCTCATGGGTTCGGCCGTCGCATCCCATCTGAAGACGTGTAGCCGCGAGATGAACTTCCCGTGCGGTAATGACACTACATAACCTGTCCTGTTCAAGGTCGGCAGCCGGCCTACGTATATAACAGCAGTTAGACAGGTAAAAAGCACCACATCTTCTGGAGTGATTCGCTGTCACGAGCCTGTCCCATTCGCCAACATGAAGGTACTGCTGGTTCGCCAATTTGATTTGGCTCGGAGATTTCGTGATGGTAGTGGTCACTAGGTCACTAGCTATCAAACACCGAGGGGAGGAAATTATTTAGTATGTAATTAACTATCTTCGGATTCTGTGGATATTGTCAAAGTCAATCAATGGACGATACCTCTCATCCTGCGAAGTTCATAGTTTACTGCACATGATAGATGCAATGTGCAATGGCACATGCTATCTTCAGCATAAAAGTATGCAAATATCTCGGTACAATGCCTTGATCATGGTGACAAATAACATTTCTTTCTACAGTAAGACATCGTGTGTGATTGCGCTTTGTATCGACCCTGTGAAGTATTCGTGGCTCTAATCGCATCTGTTCAGTGGTATTCAAATACCACACTGTTAACCTTCTAGCATTGCAGTAGTTTCTATTCCAATGCTGCCAGTTGTCACAGTATTGCTGACCCTGAAGAGTCTAAGCAACGCTCCATTGCAGTTGCTGCTGACCCTGACAGCGCTGGTAGCCGCGGCCTACGCCGAGTCGTCAGTCCGTGCCAGCGTCGGATACGCCGCACCAGCCGTGCGCGTCGGGTACGCCGCACCTGCCGTGAGAGCCGCGCCACTGCCCGTCGCACGCATCCTGGAGTCGAGTAGCGAGACCGACGACCAGGGCGGCTACGCCTTCCGCTTCCTGTCCGACGACGGCATCAGTCGGGAGGAGCACCGCTCCGACGGCGCCGTGGTTGGCTCCTACAGCTACGTCGCTCCCGACGGCTCCACCGTGTCGGTGCGCTACGTGGCTGACGTGCTCGGGTTCCGCGCCGAAGGCGACTCGCTGCCGACGCCCGTGCCGACCGAGTACCCGACACCGGTGGTGCCGTCCACGGAGGTGCCGGCTGAGGAGCGCACCGTCCAGCTCGGCTACTCCAGCCCACAGGGACGGCAGGAGCATGAGCAGGAACTGGCTCAGGCCTAGGCCCAGGTCGAGACTGTGTACGGATTGCGGTCCGTCTCCCAGTCAACCTCCCAGTATTCTCGTCTACCATTGAGCCAGTCTACCAGTGGCCTTGTCGATAACTTGGCTTGCGAGCGGAATTGACTACCACCGAATATGATGTGAAAGTGATGATATTTTCTGTGTTGGCATGTGGTATTTATTGCAGGATATAATGTATATTACAATATACTCGCTGTTTTTCTTCATCAAGTGTTTTATCTACTACGAAAATTCACATCCGCTGATTTCTCGTATTGGCCGAGGATAACTATCAGCAATAATTCGCTTCAGCGATTTGTATTGTGGGCAGTTAGTCCGAATTCCTCCTGGAGTGACACTGGCTTCATGAACCAGGGTCATGGTGCTAAGTAGAGCTGCTCCTAGAATTTTTGCGTGAGTCATGTGCCTTCCATCCGATCCATGAATTATGGTTGACCGGCAGGATTTTGGCCGAGTTTAACCAGCGCCGTCCGGGGGCAGGGGCTGATAGGTGAGCCCCAAAGTTTTCCGCGGATATTGAAAGAACGGCATCCGGCAGCGGGCCAAAAATATGGCATACATGTTCTCACATGAATTTGACATCTGTCAAAATTTTGAGGTCAGGTTATTAGGATCAACGAGTTAGTCAAGGTCATGTGGGGTCACCTCTAGAAAAGTTCAACAAGTGGTTACGCTTTTTGAATAAAGGTATTTTAGTGAAGCTTTCATGGTTTACTTGCCATTAGGGACAAAATAAAACGAACCAGAAGACATCTATTTTCGCTTTTGATTACCTATTAGTTTTGCATACTTGCCCAATACAGCTAAAACCGAAGTTCCTGGGGAAAGTAATCATTTTTATGTGAGCAATTTGATTTCGAACGTTTTATGGTCCGCTGTACCCACTAGAAATAGAAAATTTAATAAAAATTGTAAGCTCAACATTTTGAACTTCCAATACAATACAACTTATATTTTTGTGTGGCAAAATCTTTACAGCCGTCGTCGATTTCGGCTTCCTTTTCTGATTCTAGGTAATTTTTTTTAACATTCTCAAATGTTCCCAAAATGAACTTCCCAGAGCAAAAGCCAAGTCGTGAAAAACCAAGGCCCCTAGCGATTTCACTTTCTGGAGGAGGGGAGTTCGAGGTGGTAGCTCTCCCTACTCGTCGAGCGATTTCCGATGACCCTCCTTTCATTGTTTTCGTACGACGCTTAGTTTGGAGGCTAGAGAGGAGTATCTATCAACCCCCCTGAGACGGGGTGTAAGGATGTGACCGGAAAGAAGGGGAGGGTTAAGTAGCCGTCAGTGCATCGATACGGGCGTCCCGATAGCTCGTCCCGGGTCCATAGGGCCACTTCGCAGAGGGCTAGATGCGATTGCGTGAAGCCACTCTCTCTCCCTCTCTCGCCCTCTCTCTCTCTCTGTCTTTCTCTCTCTCTCTCTCTCTCTCTCTCTCTCTCTCTCTCTCTCTCTATCTTTCTCTCCCTGAGTGGGCTCGAAACGTTTTAGGGATCCCAGCACGTTTTGGTCTTTTTTAAAGGATTGTTCGAACCCCAGAGTGATCTTTCATGATCGAACTGGGTTTCTTTCGTTGCCTCGACTTCATTTTTGTCTTGTCTCGATGGGACCTGTGGCGATCCCTATGCGACCAGCGAAGCCCCTCACATGATTTTCATGGGTCCGGGCGCAAGTTTTGGTACCACAGGCTCAGCGTGATCCTCAAGGGCCCAGGCTCATCCTTTTGGGATCTCTGTCATGGTTTACAAAAATTCCGGCATGGCTTCTTTGGACTGCGACGTAATTTGCACGTGTCCAGGAGGCCTTTTGTTACACCAGCGTGATTTGCAAGGACCACTGTCCGACATATTGGGAGCCCCAGCGCGATTGTGAGGGACCCGGCCTCATCTTTTGCATATTATATATTGTTATGCTATATAATTAAAAAATTATGTTAGGTCGCCGAGGTCAAGTAACGTCAAGTTGATGACAGGGTAATGGAACCAAACTTGGTCAACTGGAATGTGTCATAAATGCAAATGACTGTCCTGCGATTGATGTCACTTTGCATGTTACTCCCTACACATCCGAAATCTACTATCATTACTGTCATTACTGTCAGTGTGTGCCTAAGCGTTTCCATACTTTATTCATGTATCTCACTCCTTTCTTTGCGAAGCCGTTTGTGCCGACCCGCCCAACGGAGCAGTCGGGTTGGGAGCCCGGTTCCGGTAAATGAAGCAGGTAATGACCGAATGAAGTGCTCTTATATAAGTGACCTGAGGTCAAATGGCGGACGTGACATCTGGATTGCATCATTAGTAATGTCCAAAACATCATTAATGCCAATTTTGGAGCAATTAAACAATCACAGCGATCTTGGAGCTCAAAGCGTCATTTTATGGGCTCCAGAAGGTTTTTTGGTTAGCCACGAATGTGACTTTCTGGGACCTTCATGCGATTTTGAGGCCACATGCTTCATTTCTATTGGCCCCTCCTCCACGTCTTAGGTCCCAAATGTTATTTGTAGTGTTTGATACAATGTAGTTTTAAAGATAATCAAAATATGATTTGTAAGGGCCCAGTGCGATTTTTGGTCCCAAACGCTATTTTTTTAGCATGACGCAATTTTTCCAGATCCAGGAGCATTCTGTGCTCACATGATTTTCTTCTGATTATTTAAATAAATTATAGGGGTGGCCCCTCCCGTTTTTGAGGAACATGTTTGCCAAAATTAACACCAAATTACAATTTTGTACATGAAGAAATTTATCTAAGTGATTCAAACTTATATCATGGGTAGTACCGTACGCCTTTTATCATATGTGCAAGTCTCTTAGTCCTGTCCCTTGTGGTTGTAGAGATATTCGTGTTATTATGTCGAGTTTTGGGAACGCCATGTGTTGAGAGGGAGTAAAACTATGAGTGATAACATGCGTTCCCGACGGTTTAATCGAGCGCAAATGTGGGGAAACGACGAAAGGTAACAACATCACCTTCAAGCATGCTTTTCGTGTTTAACTGACACCTAGAGGCGTCACCAGAAAACGCGAGTAGGGGGGGGGGACTTCAATCGTCCCCGGCGACCGGCCCAGCTTGCATACCTACTTCCGCTACATTGACGTACTGTATAGATTCATGGAAAAATCAAGTGGATCAGCCCCCTCCCCCCGTCTAGTTGCGAAGCTTACGGCTGGAGCCCCCTATGCCAGTCCCTGATGACACCCCTGCCACTATTAAACGTTTTACCTTCCAAGTTCCACCAGACGTTTCAGGTGTCGGCGCTGTAGATAGTCCGATCAACGTTGTTACCAGTTCACACTGAAAACGCTGGTGACGCACACTCGCCTTTCTCGTTAGAATGGTTTTGGTATGGGCTGTGGCCTGTGAAATCTAACTTCAGCTAAAGCTGCACAATAACTATCGCTAACAGGAAACGACATTTTCCTAGTCAAACATGGTTTATTCTTTCGCAAACAGGCTAGCGAAATTAGGACCACCAACACAAGTACACACCTGCACACAACTTGCTTTCATCCATTCCAGCCATCCTATCTGGTCATCTACAAAACGTTAAAATCAACGTCCTGCTTGGACTGAAAGGATGACACCGCTAGCCTATGGCTCATCTTCGCACAGATGGATCCATGCCGCGCAGCATCGCCCAAACTGAATGACCGCGGATCCGTTGTACCACCGTCTAACTCATTGAAAATTGCATGGAGATTTAGTTCATTTTGGTGCAACTGGCATATGAACCAATGGACGGTTTTCCCCTCAAATAATTCGAACATACGGCACACTCCACCATGCCGCCCAGTATTCACGGCAGTTCCGTCTGCCCCGATTACGACAACTCCACCACCATATTCGGCAACGACGGCATGGAGCTCTCTAAAGATATCACACGCCTTTCCTGACGCTGGGGTGAAGTGAGCTAAATACTCGCTTCCGGGCTCGGCCACAACGGCGATGTTCTGTTCCTGCAGTTTTGATTTTGATGGGCCGGCTTCGTCTCGTTCGATCATTACATACGACATATCCTTTCGTCCGTCAAAATACAACCCTGTAACACCTCTAACAAACATCCTAGATTTCCTCTTTTCTGCCTCCTCGTTTCTCGCAGCTTTCCTGTCCCTTTCGACTTTTTTGGTCGACTATATGCATCGTATCCCCAGGTACGATTCTCCCGATATCCAACTGAAAGCCGTCTACGACGGCTGCCGCTGCGCGGTTTGAAATCCCATATCTATCTGCGGCTAGTGTCATACTTCTTAGCGTATCTAGGTTTCGACAGCCGAGCTCCTCGCCTTCAGAGTCGTCCGTTGGTGATGCTCGGTCTTCCATGTCCCATGCAGACGGCATCTCTGGTTCAGCCGCCGCCTCCAAATCGCCGTCTTCTGGTTCAGACGCCATCTCTGATTCAGACGCTGTCTTTAGATCGGACGTCGTCTCCTGCAGGTACCATCATTGAGGTGTAACTCCTGGCATATCTATCACAATACAGCCCCCGTTAACCGATAAAAATGAAGCTCCCTGGTCAAGCAGCCCAATTCCCTCCGACGAAAATCCTGAATCAGCACCAGACGTTTGGTGCATTTCAAAAAAGAAAGTTATGACGCTGCGGTGATATAGTTGCGAGAATGCCATATAATAAACGTGGGTAAACGTGAAACTGAACTATTGTGTTAACAGTATTTTGCTCGATTAGGAACTCGTCTAACATGTTAAGTACGGGAGCACCCCCCTCCGTCATGACTCCTGCCACCCCACCCCGCAGTCGAAGCGAAAATATAATGCAATTCAGTCACAGTGGTGGCAGGTGTAGTGGGGCGTTCGCAATCTGTCCCACCCCTCCGCCCCCCATAGTCAACAGCCTGCTGCCCCCAGTCAAATTTCCTCGGACGAGGCCCTGTGCTTGATTACTTACCGCGTGTGCCTCGGCTGAAGAAGATTCAGCCTGACGTTGACGGGCGGCTTCTTCTTCTCTTCTTCTATGTAGCCGTTGCCTCCGGGCAGAAGTAGCTCTGTCCACAGATCCCATGTGCAGTTGACGGGTAGTCCTCTGATCGAATAGAAGATCCATTTCTTCGATTGGTACTTTTGACCTCGGGCAATAGCACACTTCTGGGCTGCCACACTTACAGCTGGCCACATCAAACAGTTTGGAAACCCAGTCTTTCTCGCGACTCAGCCAGTCATCACTTTGACGTTTTTTTGTCTCTCTCTTCCGCAGTTTCTGAAACCGTCTGAAACACACTTCCATCAAATTGGTGATGCGTTTTTTGTTGTTGTGAGAATCGGTATGCCTTCCCTACCCCATAGCTCCATAACCTTCTGGCAGGTTGACACCTGCTGCCTGTGTCGCAAGCAGTTTATCACATCCTGGCGTGTCGGCAGCACGTCATTTTTCAGATGCCCAAGCTGTCCCAGCAAAAAATGATCAGTCTCTTTCCGGGTTGTGAGCAAAACACGTTTGTTCTTGGAGCACGACATATCCACTACCTCGGATATTCAATAAATGCCCTGAAGTGAATGCAGAGCGCACGACCCACCACGCGGCCGCGGACGTGTCGACTGCGATATGTCCCGAGCGACCTACCCGGCGATCACATTACGTGATCCGTGTAGCTGACGTCATACTAGCCCTAGGGACGGGGGCGTCTCTGATTACAATACGCCGTCGGAAGAGGTGCCAGTGCTGCTGTTTCCGAATGTTATGATAGTGCCAGATTTAGTTCAGAATAGTACGGAATCGCTTTCACAAACTGCACAGCGCACAGATGAGGCGACCGCGAACTTTTGTATGGCGTAGTGTTTCGCACACAATCGACTGGATTAATTGGTCTAGGTATATATGGGGAACGGAGGTATCTAGAAGCCTGGAACCTGTGATTTCGGAAGTAATATATCTGCTGTAGCCTGTAGTCACCTTTTATCATTTCCCCGCATTCGCGCTTCAAGAAAGCGTTGGGAAAGGATGATTCCATCGATGGTTCTTCTTGCGCTCACTAGATGGCGTTGCCAAAACCAGACATAATAAAATGAATATCATGACAACCGCATGAGATAGGACCACGAAACTTACACATATGATGAAATGCACCCAGAAATACCCATAACGGAAGCTTGAAGCACCTGGAGAAATTCTATCCTCCTCAAAAAGGCGATTTGGGACAAATGTTGGCAAACATGGTGTAACAAAACGAGAGCAAGCCACCCCTAAAATTGAGTTTTTAAATCTGGAAAAAATTAATCTGAGTTCAGAATAATATTTGTCACGATAATTTCACTAGCCGTTTTCAGGAACCAAGTGATGACCCACCCTACTGTCCAGGCCACTAAAACTCGCGATAGGCATCCAAACAAATGAGGACATGGTCACAAAATCTCACTTAGACCAAAAAACGCCACCCTGCTGCCCTTGGAAATCACATTAGGGGCCCAAAAATTACCGCCGTAGCCTCACAATTCGCAGGTGGCTGTAAAAAATAAATTCCTACCGGGAAGTTGTTCCGATGCTTTTGTTCCTGTGCTAGTGTTCTGGTTTTCATGGTTGTTGTGGTTGGCTTGTTAGTGGATGTAGTGCTTGGTTTGTTGGTGCTCGTCTTATCGGTGTTTGGGTGGTCTGTGGAGTGGTTCCTACGGTGTCTGAGCTAATGTCTTCGTGTTCTGAGTCTGTTATTGGTCCGTAGTGAAGGGGGAGTTTGCGTCGTGCAGGCGGTGGTTGGGGTGCTTCTGGGGACTTGATAGGAGTGGTGGTTTGTGTGCTTCACGGTGTGGAAGGAGGAGAGGTGCCTGTGCTTGTGCCGCGAATTTTGTTGCGGGTTCTGGTCGAATGACTATTGTAGGGTCCGTCAGGGTTTCCTGAGGGGTGAGTGTATGATGTGTGTGTGTCTGCGTGGGCCGGGCGAGGAGCAGCGGGTACTGCTCGTCACCTCACCCTTGAGCCCGCGACGGAGCTATGCTCTCGATGTGGATAAGTCGGAGGATGTCTTTTTCCTTCCTCCACCGAGGACAAGCCCCGTCCCGGGAGCCGTGGTCCCCGCCGCAGCCCACGCATTTTCTTATCCCACTATTGCACTCGTTAGTGTTGTGTGGCTCGGCACAGAGGCCACATGTGGGGTTTGTGTGTTTGCAGCCCCATCGTGTGGCCATATCCTTGACAAAAGGAACAGCGACGAGGGAGGGGTGCGCATGGCGTTACTTTGTATGTGATGTAACCAGTTTTGACATGTGTGGGTTGTTGTTTGGATGTTAAAGTGAGGATGCGTAATCAGGCCTTTTGTATTTCCCCGTGCTGGTGCACGTAGGCAATGACCTTCAAGTCACGCCCGTGGCGCCGAAGCCTCTTGGCGGTGTTCGGCCTCGCGACGCACTTGGCCGCTGGTCCAGGTTTGTGAGTTCCGAAGGAGTTCTTTCGCGCTCTTTGCTTCGTTGGCTAGTCAGGTAATCTTGGTTGGCTAGTCAGGGATCGTGAGGAGAAAGTCGAACTCGTGAGAAGAATGAGCGCAAATATACGTAGGCGCAAAAGTAGATAAACGCAAACGTAGATATGCGCAAAAGTACGTAAGCGCAAATGTACGTAAGCGCAAAAGTACATAAGCACAAATATACGTAAGGAAAAAAGTACGTAAGCGCGAATGTACGTCAGCGCGACAGTACCTAACCGCAAAAGAATGCAAGAGGAGATGTACGTATGATCCAATGTACGTACATTTAAGCTTACATGGTTTTGCGTTTAAGCACATTTGGTTAAGTGCATATGCCATAAGTACATTTGCTCTTAGGTACATTTGCACATACGAAAATTTGTGCGTACGTACATTTAGCCTTACGTACAATTCCGGTTGCGTATATTTGCACTTACGTACATTTGCGCTTACGTACATTTACGAATACATACTTTTGCGCATACGTACTTTTGCGCATACGTATTTTTGCGCATGCATACGTTTGAGCTTATATACTTTTGCCCACACGTACTTTTGCGCTTACGTACATTTGCGCTTACGTACATTTGCGCATAAGTACATTTGCGCTTACGTACATTTGTGCATATGTACTTTTGCGCATACGTACATTTGCCCTTACGTACATTTGCGCTTAAGTACGTTTGCGCATACGTACTTTTGCACATACGTACATTTGCCATACGAACATTTGCACTTACGTACATTAGCCATACGTACATCTGCCCTTACGTACAATTGCCATACGTACAATTGCCATACGTACATCTGCGCTTACGTACATTTGCTGCTACAGGACCAATGTAGTCGATGCGCCCTAAAGCCCTAATAACTAACGTACAGTTGCTTACGTACATTTGCGTACGTACATCTGCCATACGTACATCTGTTTTACATACATTTGTCCAGTTACCATGCACCTGACCCGATATGTCGCAACGGGACTCCAAGAAATTATACTGGAGTTCCCAATATCGTACTAGGGTCCCACACATGTGAGCGAGGAACCCCAAATAAACACAGGTGGATCCTAAGAGCATAAGTGTAGAACGAATATGCACGTGGCCCTCCAAAGCATACCGACTCTGGCTAAAACTGGCAGGGCCTTCAAAACGATACTCATTTGCTTTTTAAACATGCAGGAACATAATTATGTCAGACTGCCAATCGTGGTCTCCCAGATGCCGGATCAAAGAATTCTTACCAGCGATCACACGTCTTTTCTGTTTCTTATCCTTTCCAGCATCAATCATGATACTTTTTTTTGCCATGAGCCAGCTAGTAAACTACGTTCTTGCTTATTTTTTTTCCTCAACAACATCGATGACATTTCCAACGGGGGACATCTTGGAAACGTATAGTTCTATATCATTGAAACTAAAGCACACCGCATACTCATAATAGAGGCTGTAGTGGGTCTCCCCTCACGCACAAAGCAGAAGTTGAACAAATTTTGTTTCAACCGTAATAGGTACCCACCCACGTTTCAGACCTATGACGTATAGCACTATGACATAGAAACTAGGGCACACCATAAAACCATTAGAAAGGCTGCATTAATGATCTTGCTCCCCTCCCCCCACTCACACACGCACGTAGCAGAAATTGAAGAACTTTCGATTGAACAGCAGTATTAATAGTTTCACTTGCACCAGAGAGATAAGCCTATTATTACAAAATAATCCATTAGTCGTGAAAAGAGTTCCAAGTCTAGTAATAAGTCTGAATTTGAAAGTAGCTATATTGTGATGATATTTTTGTCACTATCACATGTTGCCGTTAGCCATAGACGCGACCAGGGGGTCATAGACCCACATCCCCCTTAGCAATGAATGTCGTATGAAATTGAAATTATCTAAACGCAATAATCTCCATTGAGATTCTCGGGTTATATATCCAAAAGTGTTCAGCAGTGGTACATTGCGAAATTCCTTGATGCGCCCCTGCTGTTGACACTGGCCCTCCCACTTTTTGACACGTTCCTACGCCTATGTTTTAAACGTTCCCTCCAGGGCATTTGTCGGCTTCGCCGCTTGACGGCATGGCAGTCCTTGGACCCTCCCCCCGTGCGTCCGGTCACCTTATCCGGGCACCATAACCTGTCCTGTTCAGGGTCGACAGCCGGCTCCACCGATCTATATCACAGCGTACGGACAAGGGAAGAGCATCACATCAGCTGTAGTGATTCACTACCTTAGAGGTTCTTCCATTCGCCAATATGAAGGTACTGCGGTCTCGCCGATTCGGTTTGGCTCGGGATTTGCATGCAAATTGTTTACGTTTGATACATACCATAGGAAGGAGTA